>JAVIAB010000124.1:57991887-58036887 GCA_032433765.1 Megaustenia siamemsis
ACTACTGACTTGTTACCTCCTCTGTTAACTACTGACGTGTTATCTCCTCTGTTAACTACTGACTTGTTACCTCCTCTGTTAATCACAAAATTATTACCTCCTCTGTTAACTACTGCCCTGTTACCTCCTCTGTTAACTACTGACATGTTACCTCATCTGTTAACTACTGACGTGTTACCTCCCCTGTTAACTACTGACTTGTTACTTCCTCTGTTAACTACTGACTTGTTACCTCCTCTGTTAACTACTGACTTGTTACTTCCTCTGTTAACTACTGACTTGTACCTCCTCTGTTAACTACTGCCCTGTTACCTCCTCTGTTAACTACTGACGTGATACCTCCCCTGTTAACTATTGACATGTTACTTTCTCTGTTAACTACTGACTTGTTTCCTTCCTGTTAGCTACTGATTTGTTACTTCCTCTGTTAACTACTGACTTGTTACCTCCTCTGTTAACTACTGACTTGCTACCTCCTCTGTTAAACTACTGACCTGTTACCTCATCTGTTAACTGACTTGTTTCCTTCCCCTGTTAACTATTGACTTGTTATCTCCTCTGTTAACTACTGACTTGTTACTTCCTCTGTTAAATACTGACTTGTTTCTTCCTCTGTTAACTACTGACTTGTTACCTCCTCTGTTAACTACTGACTTGTTTCTTCCTCTGTTAACTACTGACTTGTTCTTCCTCTGTTAACTACTGACTTGTTTTTTCCTCTGTTAACTACTGACTTGTTTCTTCCTCTGTTAACTACTGACCTGTTTATCTCCTCTGTTAACTACTGACTTGTTACCTCATCTATTAACTACTGACCTGTTACCTCCTCTGTTAACTACTGACTTGTTAACTCCTCTGTTAACTACTGACTTGTTTCCTCCTATGTTAACCACAAAATTATTACCTCCTCTGTTAACTACTGAATTGTTACCTCCACTGTTAACTACTGACCTGTTACCTCCTCTGTTAACTACTGACTTGTTACCTCATCTGTTAACTACTGACTTGTTACCTCCTCTGTTAACTATGACTTGTTACCTCCTCTGTTAACTACTGACGTGTTACCTCCTCTGTTAACTACTGACTTGTTACCTCCTCTGTTAACTACTGACTTGTTATCTCCTCTGTTAACTACTGACTTGTTACCTCCTCTGTTAATCACAAAATTATTACCTCCTCTGTTAACTACTGCCCTGTTACCTCCTCTGTCAACTACTGACATGTTACCTCCTCTGTTAACTACTGACGTGTTACCTCCCTGTTAACTACTGACATCTACTTCCTCTGTTAACTACTGACTTGTTTCCTTCCCCTTTTAACTACTGATTGTTACTTTCTCTGTTAACTACTGACTTGTTACGTCCTCTGTTAACTACTGACTTGCTACCTCCTCTGTTAACTACTGACCTGTTACCTCATCTGTTAACTACTGACTTGTTTCCTTCCCCTGTTAACTACTGACTTGTTACCTCCTTGTTAACTACTGACGTGTTACCTCCTCTGTTAACTACTGACTTGTTACCTCCTCTGTTAACTACTGACTTGTTATCTCCTCTGTTAACTACTGACTTGTTACCTCCTCTGTTAATCACAAAATTATTACCTCCTCTGTTAACTACTGCCCTGTTACCTCCTCTGTTAACTACTGACTTGTTACCTCCTCTGTTAACTACTGACTTGTTACTTCCTCTGTTAACTACTTACTTGTTACTTCCTCTGTTAACTACTGACTTGTTACCTCCTCTGTTAACTACTGACCTGTTACCTCATCTGTTAACTACTGACTTGTTTCCTTCCCCTGTTAACTACTGACTTGTTATCTCCTCTGTTAACTACTGACTTGTTACTTCCTCTGTTAACTACTGACTTGTTTCTTCCTCTGTTAACTACTGACTTGTTACCTCCTCTGTTAACTACTGACTTGTTTCTTCCTCTGTTAACTACTGACTTGTTTCTTCCTCTGTTAACTACTGACTTGTTTCTTCCTCTGTTAACTACTGACTTGTTTCTTCCTCTGTTAACTACTGACCTGTTTATCTCCTCTGTTAACTACTGACTTGTTACCTCCTCTATTAACTACTGACCTGTTACCTCCTCTGTTAACTACTGACTTGTTAACTCCTCTGTTAACTACTGACTTGTTACCTCCTCTGCTAACCACAAAATTATTACCTCCTCTGTTAACTACTGACTTGTTACCTCCTCTGTTAACTACTGACTTGTTACCTCCTATGTTAACCACAAAATTATTACCTCCTCTGTTAACTACTGACTTGTTACCTCCACTGTTAACTACTGACCTGTTATCTCCTCTGTTAACTACTGACTTGTTACCTCATCTGTTAACTACTGACTTGTTTACCTCCTCTGTTAACTACTGACTTGTTACCTCCTCTGTTAACTACTGACGTGTTACCTCCTCTGTTAACTACTGACTTGTTACCTCCTCTGTTAACTACTGACGTGTTATCTCCTCTGTTAACTACTGACTTGTTACCTCCTCTGTTAATCACAAAATTATTACCTCCTCTGTTAACTACTGCCCTGTTACCTCCTCTGTTAACTACTGACATGTTACCTCCTCTGTTAACTACTGACGTGTTACCTCCCCTGTTAACTACTGACATGTTACTTCCTCTGTTAACTACTGACTTGTTTCCTTCCCCTGTTAACTACTGATTTGTTACTTCCTCTGATAACTACTGACTTGTTACCTCCTCTGTTAACTACTGACTTGCTACCTCCTCTGTTAACTACTGACCTGTTAACCTCATCTGTTAACTACTGACTTGTTTCCTTCCCTGTTAACTACTGACTTGTTACCTCCTCTGTTAACTACTGACGTGTTACCTCCTCTGTTAACTACTGACTTGTTACCTCCTCTGTTAACTACTGACTTGTTATCTCCTCTGTTAACTACTGACTTGTTACCTCCTCTGTTAATCACAAAATTATTACCTCCTCTGTTAACTACTGCCCTGTTACCTCCTCTGTTAACTACTGACTTGTTACCTCCTCTGTTAACTACTGACTTGTTACTTCCTCTGTTAACTACTGACTTGTTACTTCTTCTGTTAACTACTGACTTGTTACTCCTCTGTTAACTACTGACTTGTTACTTCCTCTGTTAACTACTGACTTGTTACCTCCTCTGTTAACTACTGCCCTGTTACCTCCTCTGTTAACTACTGACGTGATACCTCCCCTGTTAACTACTGACATGTTACTTTCTCTGTTAACTACTGACTTGTTTCCTTCCCTGTTAGCTACTGATTTGTTACTTCCTCTGTTAACTACGGATTTGTTACTTCCTCTGTTAACTACTGACTTGTTACCTCCTCTGTTAACTACTGACTTGCTACCTCCTCTGTGAACTACTGACCTGTTGCCTCATCTGTTAACTACTGACTTGTTTCCTTTCCCTGTTAACTACTGACTTGTTATCTCCTCTGTTAACTACTGACTTGTTACTTCCTCTGTTAAATACTGACTTGTTTCTTCCTCTGTTAACTACTGACTTGTTACCTCCTCTGTTAACTACTGACTTGTCTCTTCCTCTGTTAACTACTGACTTGTTTCTTCCTCTGTTAACTACTGACTTGTTTTTTCCTCTGTTAACTACTGACTTGTTTCTTCCTCTGTTAACTACTGACCTGTTTATCTCCTCTGTTAACTACTGACTTGTTACCTCATCTATTAACTACTGACCTGTTACCTCCTCTGTTAACTACTGACTTGTTAACTCCTCTGTTAACTACTGACTTGTTTCCTCCTCTGATAACCACAAAATTATTACCTCCTCTGTTAACTACTGACTTGTTACCTCCACTGTTAACTACTGACCTGTTACCTCCTCTGTTAACTACTGACTTGTTACCTCATCTGTTAACTACTGACTTGTTACCTCCTCTGTTAACTACTGACTTGTTACCTCCTCTGTTAACTACTGATGTGTTACCTCCTCTGTTAACTACTGACTTGTTACCTCCTCTGTTAACTACTGACTTGTTATCTCCTCTGTTAACTACTGACTTGTTACCTCCTCTGTTAATCACAAAATTATTACCTCCTCTGTTAACTACTGCCCTGTTACCTCCTCTGTCAACTACTGACATGTTACCTCCTCTGTTAACTACTGACGTGTTACCTCCCCTGTTAACTACTGACATGTTACTTCCTCTGTTAACTCCTGACTTGTTTCCTTCCCCTTTTAACTACTGATTTGTTACTTTCTCTGTTAACTACTGACTTGTTACTCCTCTGTTAACTACTGACTTGCTACCTCCTCTGTTAACTACTGACCTGTTACCTCATCTGTAACTACTGACTTGTTTCCTTCCCCTGTTAACTACTGACTTGTTACCTCCTCTGTTAACTACTGACGTGTTACCTCCTCTGTTAACTACTGACTTGTTACCTCCTCTGTTAACTACTGACTTGTTATCTCCTCTGTTAACTACTGACTTGTTACCTCCTCTGTTAATCACAAAATTATTACCTCCTCTGTTAACTACTGCCCTGTTACCTCCTCTGTTAACTACTGACATGTTACCTCCTCTGTTAACTACTGACTTGTTACTTCCTCTGTTAACTACTGACTTGTTACTTCCTCTGTTAACTACTGACTTGTTACCTCCTCTGTTAACTACTGACTTGCTACCTCCTCTGTTAACTACTGACCTGTTACCTCATCTGTTAACTACTGACTTGTTTCCTTCCCCTGTTAACTACTGACTTGTTACCTCCTCTGTTAACTACGGACGTGTTACCTCCTCTGTTAACTACTGACTTGTTACCTCCTCTGTTAACTACTGACTTGTTATCTCCTCTGTTAACTACTGACTTGTTACCTCCTCTGTTAATCACAAAATTATTACCTCCTCTGTTAACTACTGCCCTGTTACCTCCTCTGTTAACTACTGACTTGTTACCTCCTCTGTTAACTACTGACTTGTTACCTCCTCTGTTAACTACTGACTTGTTACTTCCTCTGTTAACTACTGACTTGTTACCTCCTCTGTTATCTACTGACTTGTTACTTCCTCTGTTAACTACTGACTTGTTACCTCCTCTGTTAACTACTGCCCTGTTACCTCCTCTGTTAACTACTGACGTGATACCTCCCCTGTTAACTACTGACATGTTACTTTCTCTGTTAACTACTGACATGTTTCCTTCCCCTGTTAGCTACTGATTTGTTACTTCCTCTGTTAACTACTGATTTGTTAATTCCTCTGTTTACTCCTGACTTGTTACCCCCTCTGTTAACTACTGACTTGTTACCTCCTCTGTTAACTACTGACTTGCTACCTCCTCTGTTAACTACTGACCTGTTACCTCATCTGTTAACTACTGACTTGTTTCCTTCCCCTGTTAACTACTGACTTTTTATCTCCTCTGTTAACTACTGACTTGTTACTTCCTCTGTTAACTACTGACTTGTTTCTTCCTCTGTTAACTACTGACTTGTTACCTCCTCTGTTAACTACTGACTTGTTTCTTCTCTGTTAACTACCGACTTGTTTCTTCCTCTGTTAACTACTGACTTGTTTCTTCCTCTGTTAACTACTGACCTGTTTATCTCCTCTGTTAACTACTGATTGTTACCTCATCTATTATCTACTGACCTGTTACCTCCTCTGTTAACTACTGACATGTTAACTCCTCTGTTAACTACTGACTTGTCTCCTCCTCTGTTAACCACAAAATTATTACCTCCTCTGTTAACTACTGAATTGTTACCTCCACTGTTAACTACTGACCTGTTACCTCCTCTGTTAACTACTGACTTGTTACCTCATCTGTTAACTACTGACTTGTTACCTCCTCTGTTAACTACTGACTTGTTTCCTTCCCCTTTTAACTACTGATTTGTTACTTTCTCTGTTAACTACTGACTTGTTACCTCCTCTGTTAACTACTGACTTGCTACCTCCTCTGTTAACTACTGACCTGTTACCTCATCTGTTAACTACTGACTTGTTTCCTTCCCCTGTTAACTACTGACTTGTTACCTCCTCTGTTAACTACTGACGTGTTACCTCCTCTGTTAACTACTGACTTGTTACCTCCTCTGTTAACTACTGACTTGTTATCTCCTCTGTTAACTACTGACTTGTTACCTCCTCTGTTAATCACAAAATTATTACCTCCTCTGTTAACACCTGCCCTGTTACCTCCTCTGTTAACTACTGACTTGTTATCTCCTCTGTTAACTACTGACTTGTTACTTCCTCTGTTAACTACTGACTTGTTACTTCCTCTGTTAACTACTGACTTGTTACCTCCTCTGTTAACTACTGACCTGTTACCTCATCTGTTAACTACTGACTTGTTTCCTTCCCTGTTAACTACTGACTTGTTATCTCCTCTGTTAACTACTGACATGTTATTTCCTCTGTTAACTACTGACTTATTTCTTCCTCTGTTAACTACTGACTTGTTACCTCCTCTGTTAACTACTGACTTGTTTCTTCCTCTGTTAACTACTGACTTGTTCTTCCTGTGTTAACTACTGACTTGTTTCTTCCTCTGTTAACTACTGACTTGTTTCTTCCTCTGTTAACTACTGACCTGTTTATCTCCTCTGTTAACTACTGACTTTTTACCTCCTCTATTAACTACTGACCTGTTACCTCCTCTGTTAACTACTGACTTGTTAACTCCTCAGTTAACTACTGACTTGTTACCTCCTCTGCTAACCACAAAATTATTACCTCCTCTGTTAACTACTGACTTGTTACCGCCTCTGTTAACTACTGACTTGTTACTCCTATGTTAACCACAAAATTATTACCTCCTCTGTTAACTACTGACTTGTTACCTCCACTGTTAACTACTGACCTGTTACCTCCTCTGTTAACTACTGACTTGTTACCTCATCTGTTAACTACTGACTTGTTACCTCCTCTGTTAACTACTGACTTGTTACCTCCTCTGTTAACTACTGACGTGTTACCTCCTCTGTTAACTACTGACTTGTTACCTCCTCTGTTAACTACTGACTTGTTACCGCCTCTGTTAAATACTGACTTGTTACCTCCTATGTTAACCACAAAATTATTACCTCCTCTGTTAACTACTGACTTGTTACCTCCACTGTTAACTACTGACCTGTTACCTCCTCTGTTAACTACTGACTTGTTACCTCATCTGTTAACTACTGACTTGTTACTTCCTCTGTTAACTACTGACTTGTTACCTCTCTGTTAACTACTGACGTGTTACCTCCTCTGTTAACTACTGACTTGTTACCTCCTCTGTTAACTACTGACGTGTTACCTCCTCTGTTAACTACTGACTTGTTACCTCCTCTGTTAACTACTGACATGTTACTTCCTCTGTTAACTACTGACTTGTTTCCTTCCCCTGTTAACTACTGATTTGTTACTTCCTCTGTTAACTACTGACTTGTTACCTCCTCTGTTAACTACTGACTTGCTACCTCCTGTTAACTACTGACCTGTTACTCATCTGTAACTACTGACTTGTTTCCTTCCCCTGTTAACTACTGACTTGTTACCTCCTCTGTTAACTACTGACGTGTTACTCCTCTGTTAACTACTGACTTGTTACCTCCTCTGTTAACTACTGACTTGTTATCTCCTCTGTTAACTACTGACTTGTTACCTCCTCTGTTAATCACAAAATTATTACCTCCTCTGTTAACTACTGCCCTGTTACCTCCTCTGTTAACTACTGACTTGTTACCTCCTCTGTTAACTACTGACTTGTTATGTAATAGTCGTCTTGTTCTTTGTGTTATTGTATATCTTTATCTTTACATCGTATAGTGGCTAGTACTTCAATGATCTCAGCACATCACAACATTGAGGTAACATGTAAGATCATGACAGAGTCTTTCTTTAACATAATGATAATCAGTTTATTGATTTCGCCTGGTACACGTGATCTATAGTTCTGGATGCAATTATTAAATTAATGTTCATTAATTTAGGAATACTTCTGAGGCAAGTCGCCGTGTAGTTATGAAGATATTCCAGCATCCTAATCATACAATTTATTCAGCATGGTCTACTTACACTTGTGAGAATGTATGAACACACACAACTTGAATTAATCTTTCACTGTCTTTCAAGCTACTTCACACCTATAATTATAACTTCTATTCTATTCTATTGACCTTCGAGCCGTAACCGGCCCATAGGGCGTAGACCAAGATACACCTTCTCCTATATGAATTTTTGTTCTAGCAGTTTTCTTTTAAAGATATTTTATCAAATCTCGCCATCTGTCTCTGTTCTGTGCAAGCAGTTCTATCTCATTGAGGGAGCCGATTCCTGCTGCTCTTGCCTCTCTCATCAATGTTCTTCTCAGTGTCTCCCTGGGTCTTCCTCTTTTTCTTTTACCTGTTGTTTCCCATATGAGGGCTTGCTTTGCTATTCGATTATTATCTCTTCTCATCACATGTCCAACGTATGACCATCGTCTTTTCTTTATTACTGAAGATATTAGTGGTTGATTGGCGATTTCTCTAATTTCCTCGTTTGTTTTGAATTCGTTCCATTCTATACCAAGTATTTTCCTTAGACATTTATTTTCGAATGCGTTCAACTTTGTTTCTATATCTCTTGTTGTTTTCCAGCTTTCACACGCATATGTAAGGGTTGATAGTACATTTGATTTGAATAGCCTAAGTTTTGTGTTTGTGCTAATGAGTTTTGATTTCCACAACTTTTCAAGGCTTCTGAAAGACATTGCTGCTTTAGCCAGTCTGATTCTAATTTCTTTGCTCGTATCCCCTTCTCGATCAATGTGACTTCCAAGATAGATGAAGTGATCGATCTCTTCTACTGGTTTGTTTTCCATGTATATTTTGTCACTTGTTGGAATTAAACTTTTCATGACTTTAGTCTTTTCATGATTGACCTCAAGCCCAATTTTGCTGGCTATTGATGATAGTTCATTTGTGTTTTCCTGCATCGTTTTTATCTGATTGCTGATGAGAACTATGTCATCAGCAAAGTCCAGGTCCTCCAAATGGTCTCCTTGTATCCATTCGATGCCTTTATTACCAGTGCAGCATTTCTTCATTATGTATAAATAATTATAACTTGCTGATTCTAAACTGACTTGGCTAACTCAAGGCTCCTACTCTTAACTTTCTCACTGTTCTGACTCTGTTTCTCAACTGCTTCTTGTCTAGATGTTTCTACTCTAACTGACTTATTCTACTTCTACTTTCTCTTCTAAAAATCTCTGGCTTAACTTCTTTGTCCTACATCTCTGGCTCAACTTAACTTAAACTGTTGTGCATCACCTTAAGTATTCAACCACTCACTTCTTCTTGCGAGCTGGTGACCAATAAGATCCTCGCAAATTGACCACTCGCAATGTGATCTAGTCACTTCGTCTGTGACCAACACCCAACTTTCCCAAATTTGGACAAAGCATCTTGTTTTCGCCTACTTGGTGACATAATGTTACCTCATGACAATGACCTCTCCTGGAAGTTGGATGACTACTTATTTATCAGCCGGGCCAAAGTCATGGGTCAACGCATGCTCATCACAATAACAACTACTAGTTGTGAACATGATGGACACTCGTGGAGCTCTGACAATAACACCACGAGGTCGTTGTATGTAACTAAACTTTAAGAGTGGGGATCATGGAAAATCCCATCGCTTTGTCCAATTCTCTGAACCTCACTCCTTCCTCCTGGTTACCACCCTTCTCCTAAACCTCTACTGTAACTAAACTTCTGACTCACTCGTTATACTGAAATACTATCATTGTAGTTAAAATCTGCTGGTCGCCACTATATGATACTGCTATTGACCATTGAGAAGCGGGTAACAACCTAAGTCTGTTACATTATCTCCCCCTAATGTCCAGATTTATATACGCAGTATTAAATTTTGTAACATCATAATAAAAATAGTAACAGTATACATATATACATCATTGAATTCTATGGTCTACTAACTGATAACATGCAATAGCAGATTCTAAGTCATGTGAGTAAATGTTTCTCTAAATAATTGTCATATTAACAAACATTCACTCTTTAATAATACATAAACATCAATACAATCTAGGAGACAATAAGGTACTGAGCAATAAAAATTATTTGTAACAAAAAAATTAACATTTCCAAGGGACTTAATTTTTCAAAATATGTCCAGTTGTGTCCCCTGATAATAAAAAAATTCAAGTCTTCTTGAGCATTCAAACTACTTCTGATGACTGATTGCCAGCTTCTTGAGGAGAGCTACATTACAGGCATCAGCAGAACCTCTCTTGACTGGCATCTGTGATCCCAGTATCCAATCTAAAAATAGACTCGTTCAAATAAACCATTTACAACATTTATTATCATGCATCATTATTGCGAGTCTTTATGCTTTAGAACATCTCCGCTCAATTGACATAGAACATATACTGACAAAACTTAGACAATGCACATATCTCCGGAGACCACGAATCACAAACAACACTTAGCTTGATCAACACAGATAGATATACATACATATTTCAGACAGCTCTATTTACAACATACCTTCTTTTAGCTCTATTTACATCATTTTAAAACTCAACTTCTTCATGATACTCTCTTTTAGTATCTCTTCTCTACTCTCAATATCAGAATTATCTGGATACAGTCCACTTGACAGTATCTGCTAGTCATTCATTTGACTCAGAATAATCTGCTTAATCTCTTGTATTCACACAGGACTACTATTTAGTCTCAATAAATTCTGGAACTCTCTCTCAAGTTCCATCTTTTTCTATTCCTCATAATGCTCTATTTCTGTGTATGAATCTTCATATCTGTACAAACTTTGTCATTCGACAACAGAATATATATATCGCATCAACCTCTTAGGTTCTCATTACTTCTTCATCTCACTATCTTATATAGGTTCTCTTTTCATGTAACTTTTCTATGAGTTATCACTCAGTTACATGATTAGTTTCACAACTTAGAATTCTCTTTGAGGTTCTCTCAATAATTCTCTCATTTCTCTGACTTCTTGTAAGTCTCATATAATTCCCACATGTAACCTTTCTATGAGTTATCACTCGGTACATGTTTCACATGAGTCTCTTCCTGACTCCTTTTCTCATGATACTTCTCCTAGTATCATCTTTATCACCTAATTTCCTTTTAGGTCTCACTCAACACAGGTTATAACTTTGTCTTTTCTCATTACCTATTTTTGGTCAGTTGTTCCTTGGATTACCATCCAACTTCGCTAGTTAAGATATCTGACCAACTCGTAGTTAGTACCATATGTTTCATCGATACTCCTCTAAACTCTCTAGTTCATCTGAGGTAATCTCTCTCTAATTCCTCAGTTATCTTGTCTTCTATATTATCTTGACACTACTATATAGTTCTCCATATCTATATGTCTGTCAATTCTGAGTTCTCTTAACTCTAGGTACGCTAAGACTTCTGCGTTTGTTTTAAATAGCATCCTCTCAACTCGACTCAAGCCTTAATTAAGCCGATGTAAACATGGTTATCACCATTTTTTATTCGTTACTTCGGGTGACTCACTCCCCAAGTGGTCAGCTATACGGCTTAATTAAATTCTGGCTTCTCATTAGTCAGTTGTCATCACAGGTAAACCTTGGGAATCCCTTACCGTTGTTTACATTCTCGTCTATCGACTCTCGTATCTCTTATACGATCATAACTTTAGGAACCTTATTGTTCCTCTATTGACATCTTCATACATATAGTCTTTATAATTCATCTCCTGTTTACATAGTGTATATTATTAATTTCTCTTATTGAAGCATAAGACCGTTTAGTCTTACCCAAGTTTCATCTATTTCTTATGGAAGCATAAGACCTGTTTAGTCTTATACAAGTTCCACCTATTTCTTATCTCTTACTGTTATTAATAGGGATGTTGTTTACCCATATTTTTGCTGGCATGCTCCAGAACGCTACTTCTGAATTACTATCTTCTTTTAAGCCATTACTTTTGCTTACACTAACTGTAGCAACTTGTCTATCCTTTTCTTCTTTGTCTTTGCTGTACTTCTAGTGGATGTCTTCTGTCCTGTCGTATAACCTTGCGAGCCTTCCGATATTCTTACCTTACCGTCTTCTATCGTCGTCCCCCAATACTCTCTACGAATTTCATCACTGTCACTATCATAATCTATTGTGCACTGGTCTGGGTATAGTGGGTGCACATAACGTGGTCGATCTGAATCAGCAGGCCACAAATCCACGTCTGATCTTGATGGAATTTTTCTGGTTCTCACCGACTTTTGCCTCTCCGGATGGACCTTTACTTTCTGTCTAACATCTTCTGTGTCTGTCATCTTTGAAAATTCTCTTGAAGCTGTAGTTTATCATGCGTCAGTTGTCCAATATATTCCTCCGCCTCCATTATATCAGTTTCTATTTTGTCTACTTCTTTCTTCAAGCCTTTGTTCTTCGTCTTTAAGCTATCGACTGTCTCTGTCAACTCTATAATCTTTTATTATTTTTCTCATTAGTTTGCTTTAGTATCCTAATTTCATGATCTTGTTTTATTAATTTCTCATTTAATTCTTCTATTATTTTGTTATTTTCTTTATTCTTCTCAATCCATTTAGTTTCATATTCTTGCCATGTGTCACTGTCACTACCTACACAGGCATCTATATAAGTCTTTAAAACTGTAGTCTCTACTTCAGTCTGTGTACTCCTTGTCTCTTGTTCTGTGTCTGTCTTTCTAATAATCTCTTCTCTAATAATTCTATTTGTTTTTAAACTATATAGTCTATAGTCTGGTTTAGCGTATGTTATTGGATTAGTATATGTATGTTTTTGTAATGGCCTATAAACCTTGACTGCTATCTTACTATTGTTTATCGTGTGCTCACTATTCAAAATCATATGACAATGTTACTTTCTCTGTATAGAATTATAGCTCTGTTGGTCTCTTCTTCAGGCCTATCAATTAATTTCACAAATATTATTCTCCATACGTATTAAAATAATTTCTAATGTGTATTTCATTAAGGGTTTTATGTAAATTTGTTATCAATATTTTACAGCTATTAGTAGTTTGAATTTGTTTACAGTCCATGTCTCTTTAATATCTATATAATCAACTATTAGATGAATACTACTACATGCGAAGGACCCTTCAACTGTTGAAAGAACAAAACAATTACAATTTATTATCTGTTATAAAATATAAGACTATAAAATATCAGCACTTTATGACTCTACTCTGGCCTCAGTTCCTGGAATAAATAGAAATTATTATTAGTTTCCCTGTGGAATAAAAACAGTGTAGTCTAAAAATTATTATTATGAAATATGTTATCTTACATTTATGACAACATTAGTCTTCATTCACTTTAAACATCAACATAAACCAGTTAAAAAAAATTCAACCTGCACATAAAAAAATGTCATTACAATTATCATCATATGTCAATGTACCAATAATAATACTATATTTAAAACAATTATTTATCCAAACTACATAACACAAGACTATGTAATAAAATCAAAATGTCAACCAGTTGAACCAGCTGTTGAGAAAAATGGTTTACAATATAACTGCTGGTATTATTAAATAATATTTAAAAATACAATCTTTACTAATTACTATCGTTAATTAATTACTTCATAAATTAATTAATCAAATACTTAATAAATAAATTAATTACTAAATAAATTGAATAACCAACTACTTAACTTAATTACTTAATTATATGTTTCTCAGCTGATGATGATCGGTCTCCTTGTCAATGTTAATAATATAAATATATTTTAATCTAACTACACACGCGAATGGCCATTATCACACTTTATTAACACTGTTTTGTTATTAATTCAGTTTCTCTAAATAGACAATACTACACCACTTGAATTTTATTAAAACACCAATTTTCTTCAATCAAAGTGACACATGTGATTATTCCCCAATTCACACATGTGGGACAATAACAAACGAGAGTGATCTGCTTCCGCTGAGATGAGAGTTGTCTGTACTGACTTGGTGATTTAAAATTGACAACTGGGTTCACAGGTCAGGCAAAATGAATTTAAAAAAACTTGGGAAACAATTGCGCAATTTGATGTATAAATTTGACAATTCTCAGCTGACAGGAGTGGTAGATTTAAGTTGACTGAGAATCCTAGTGACTCTTTCTTTCTTGACGACAATATTCTGATAATAGGTCAGATTTACGCTGACTAGAATGTGTGTGCCTTTCTCTTAGACACTTGACACAGGTAGAACTTGCGGTGTGTGTGAAACTCTTGACCTCTGATTTATAAAATGACAATTTTGGACACCGTAAATTTTGGCAGTGTATACAAGGCTTGTAACTTGAACTCTTGACTGGAACAAACAGGTAGAACTTTAATTCATGGCTTCTAAACAGCTGGATAGACACAGGTAAATTTGTTGACGTGGGTGAAACTCTTGACCTCAACTGTTGAACACGGTGATTTCTCGTTGAGACTGGCCAATGCACAGGTAGCTTTTTGGCATGTACTTTTGTTCTCTCCGTTAAATTTTCTGTCACTCTTATTTGATTTCTCTCCGCGACAACCTCAGTTTTCATCCTGGTCACGGCACCAAATCAATAATGTAATAGTCGTCTTGTTCTTTGTGGTATTGTATATCTTTATCTTTATATCGTATAGTGGCTAGTACTTCAATGATCACAGCACATCACAACATTGAGGTAACATGTAAGATCATGACAGAGTCTTTCTTTAACAATAATGATAATCAGTTTATTGATTTCGCCTGGTACACGTGATCTATAGTTCTGGATGCAATTATTAAATTAATGTTCATTAATTTAGGAATACTTCTGAGCAAGTCGCCGTGTAGTTATGAAGATATTCCAGCATCCTAATCATACAATTATTCAGCATGGTCTACTTACACTTGTGAGAATGTATGAACACACACAACTTGAATTAATCTTTCACTGTCTTTCAAGCTACTTCACACCTATAATTATAACTTGCTGATTCTAAACGACTTGGCTAACTCAAGGCTCCTACTCTTAACTTTCTCACTGTTCTGACTCTGTTTCTCAACTGCTTCTTGTCTAGATGTTTCTACTCTAACTGACTTATTCTACTTCTACTTTCTCTTCTAAAAATCTCTGGCTTAACTTCTTTGTCCTACATCTCTGGCTCAACTTAACTTAAACTGTTGTGCATCACCTTAAGTATTCAACCACTCACTTCTTCTTGCGAGCTGGTGACCAATAAGATCCTCGCAAATTGACCACTCGCAATGTGATCTAGTCACTTCGTCTGTGACCAGCACCCAACTTTCCCAAATTTGGACAAAGCATCTTGTTTTCGCCTACTTGGTGACATAATGTTACCTCATGACAATGACCTCTCCTGGAAGTTGGATGACTACTTATTTATCAGCCGGGCCAAAGTCATGGGTCAACGCATGCTCATCACAATAACAACTAATAGTTGTGAACATGATGGACACTCGTGGAGCTCTGACAATAACACCACGAGGTCGTTGTATGTAACTAAACTTTAAGAGTGGGGATCATGGAAAATCCCATCGCTTTGTCCAATTCTCTGAACCTCACTCCTTCCTCCTGGTTACCACCCTTCTCCTATAACCTCTACTGTAACTAAACTTCTGACTCACTCGTTATACTGAAATACTATCATTGTAGTTAAAATCTGCTGGTCGCCACTATATGATACTGCTATTGACCATTGAGAAGCGGGTAACAACCTAAGTCTGTTACAGTTACTTCCTCTGTTAACTACTGACTTGTTACTTCCTCTGTTAACTACTGACTTGTTACCTCCTCTGTTAACTACTGACTTGTTACTTCCTCTGTTAACTACTGACTTGTTACCTCCTCTGTTAACTACTGCCCTGTTACCTCCTCTGTTAACTACTGACGTGATACCTCCCCTGTTAACTACTGACATGTTACTTCCTCTGTTAACTACTGACTTGTTTCCTTCCCCTGTTAGCTACTGATTTGTTACTTCCTCTGTTAACTACTGATTGTTACTTCCTCTGTTAACTACTGACTTGTTACCTCCTCTGTTAACTACTGACTTGCTACCTCCTCTGTTAACTACTGACCTGTTACCTCATCTGTTAACTACCGACTTGTTTCCTTCCCCTGTTAACTACTGACTTGTTATCTCCTCTGTTAACTATGACTTGTTACTTCCTCTGTTAAATACTGACTTGTTTCTTCCTCTGTTAACTACTGACTTGTAACCTCCTCTGTTAACTACTGACTTGTTTCTTCCTCTGTTAACTACTGACTTGTTTCTTCCTCTGTTAACTACTGACTTTTTTTCCTTTGTTAACTACTGACTTGTTTCTTCCTCTGTTAACTTCTATCTTCTATTGACCTTTCGAGCCGTAACCGGCCCATAGGGCGTAGACCAAGATACACCTTCTCCTATATGAATTTTTGTTCTAGCAGTTTTCTTTTAAAGATATTTTATCAAATCTCGCCATCTGTCTCTGTTCTGTGCAAGCAGTTCTATCTCATTGAGGGAGCCGATTCCTGCTGCTCTTGCCTCTCTCATCAATGTTCTTCTCAGTGTCTCCCTGGGTCTTCCTCTTTTTCTTTTACCTGTTGTTTCCCATATGAGGGCTTGCTTTGCTATTCGATTATTATCTCTTCTCATCACATGTCCAACGTATGACCATCGTCTTTTCTTTATTACTGAAGATATTAGTGGTTGATTGGCGATTTCTCTAATTTCCTCGTTTGTTTTGAATTCGTTCCATTCTATACCAAGTATTTTCCTTAGACATTTATTTTCGAATGCGTTCAACTTTGTTTCTATATCTCTTGTTGTTTTCCAGCTTTCACACGCATACGTAAGGGTTGATAGTACATTTGATTTGAATAGCCTAAGTTTTGTGTTTGTGCTAATGAGTTTTGATTTCCACAACTTTTCAAGGCTTCTGAAAGACATTGCTGCTTTAGCCAGTCTGATTCTAATTTCTTTGCTCGTATCCCCTTCTCGATCAATGTGACTTCCAAGATAGATGAAGTGATCGATCTCTTCTACTGGTTTGTTTTCCATGTATATTTTGTCACTTGTTGGAATTAAACTTTTCATGACTTTAGTCTTTTCATGATTGACCTCAAGCCCAATTTTGCTGGCTATTGATGATAGTTCATTTGTGTTTTCCTGCATCGTTTTTATCTGATTGCTGATGAGAACTATGTCATCAGCAAAGTCCAGGTCCTCCAAATGGTCTCCTTGTATCCATTCGATGCCTTTATTACCAGTGCAGCATTTCTTCATTATGAAGTCCATAACAATTCCAAATAACAAGGGCGATAAAATACATCCTTGTTTAACCCCAGTTTCTATTGGGAAACATTCGCTCAGTCCTTCCTCTGTTCGAACTGCACATGTGTAACCATCATACATGTCTTTGATAATATTTATGATTTTTGATGGTAAGCCATATTGCTTCAGAATTTTCCACAAAGAATCTCTATGAATACTATCAAATGCTTTTTTGAAGTCGATGAAGTTAAGTACAAAAGGTTTTTGCTTTTCAATGTGTTCCTCCAATATAAGTCGTAGAGTGAAAATGTGGTCAAGACAGCTTCTCCCTTTTCTAAACCCAGCCTGTTCTTCACGCATTACTGTATCTATTGAATCCTTTATTCTATTTAGGATGATTTTACAGAATAATTTTGAGGCAACTGACAAAAGTGTCACGCCTCTCCAATTGTTACAATCTCTAAGATTGCCCTTTTTTGGGATCTTAACAATGATTCCTTTTTTCCATTTATGAGGCGTCTTCTCTGTTTTCCAAATGATGTTGAACATTTTTTGGAGATGTATTAAATTATGGCTATCAATTGCCTTGAGGATCTCAGCTGTTAACTTATCCTCTCCAGCAGCCTTGTTATTGGTCATTAGCTTTAAGGTGGTTTCTATTTCACTCAAGGTGAAGTCATCTAAATTACATCTAATTCTGCTGCTGGTGTTTCAGCTTCAAAATCTATTAAACTGTGAGGTAGTGGACGGTTAAGAATTTCTTTGAAGTGTTCCGCCCAACGGGCTTTTATGTCTGCGCTTGTTGTTAGCATTAATCCAGATTTGTCTAGAATTGGTGTTCCACTGGATGTATAGGTGTTTGTCAGCATCTTTTGTACAGTATAAAGAGTTCTGCTGTCTCCTGTAATTGCAGCTGTCTCTGCTTTCTCTGCCAAGTTGTCTATATAAGCTCTTGTATCTCTTCTTGCCGAACTTTTCACTTTGTTGTCTAATTCTTTGTATGTTGCTTTTGCCAGAACCTTTCCAAGATCTGTCTTTACATTAGTCATGGCTCTCTTCGCTTCTCTTCTTTCTTTGATGTATTTCCATGTGGTGTCTGAGATCCAAGCTCGTTTTTCCATTTTCTTCAGTCCAGCACTTGCTTCTGCTGCTGTCATTAGTATTTTGCTCTGTGAGTCCCACATTTCATTGATATCTAAGTCTATTTCACCAAGTGCTGAATAACAATTACTTAGCTCTATGTTAAACTTTTCCTTTATTGCTTCATCTTTCAGTTTATGACTATCAATTTTATGTGTAATTGACCTCTTCTGTTGGTTTCTAAATTTTAATCTTATTTTCCCAATGCACAGGTTGTGGTCACTATTAACATCAGCACCTCTGTATGCTCTTACATCTATTAATGATGATCTGAATTGTTGTTTAATACATAGGTGGTCAATTTGATTTGATGTTCTATCATCAGGAGATATCCATGTTGTTTTGTGGATATTTTTATGTGGAAATAATGTCCCACCTATAACTAAATTTTCTATTAAACATAATTCTATTAATCTTTCTCCATTCTGACTTGTTGTATTACAGCCTTCTCTCCCATCACATGTTCCACTCCTGCGTTATCTTGTCCTACTTTGGCGTTGAAGTCTCCCATTACAATTAAAAGATCGTGTTTTGGTATTTTGTTTATAAGTTGTTGCAGTGGTTATAAAAATCATCCTTAACTTCATCATCAGCTTCGTTAGTAGGCGCATAACATTGAATAACTGTTAACTGAATCTGTTAACTACTGACCTGTTTATCTCCTCTGTTAACTACTGACTTGTTACCTCATCTATTAACTACTGACGTGTTACCTCCTCTGTTAACTACTGACTTGTTACCTCCTCTGTTAACTACTGACTTGTTATCTCCTCTGTTAACTACTGACTTGTTACCTCCTCTGTTAATCACAAAATTATTACATCCTCTGTTAACTACTGCCCTGTTACCTCCTCTGTCAACTACTGACATGTTACCTCCTCTGTTAACTACTGACGTGTTACCTCCCTGTTAACTACTGACATGTTACTTCCTCTGTTAACTACTGACTTGTTTCCTTCCCCTTTTAACTACTGATTTGTTACTTTCTCTGTTAACTACTGACTTGTTACCTCCTCTGTTAACTACTGACTTGCTACCTCCTCTGTTAACTACTGACCTGTTACCTCATCTGTTAACTACTGACTTGTTTCCTTCCCCTGTTAACTACTGATTTGTAACCTCCTCTGTTAACTACTGACGTGTTACCTCCTCTGTTAACTACTGACTTGTTACCTCCTCTGTTAACTACTGACTTGTTATCTCCTCTGTTAACTACTGACTTGTTACCTCCTCTGTTAATCACAAAATTATTACCTCCTCTGTTAACTACTGCCCTGTTACCTCCTCTGTTAACTACTGACATGTTACCTCCTCTGTTAACTACTGACTTGTTACTTCCTCTGTTAACTACTGACTTGTTACTTCCTCTGTTAACTACTGACTTGTTACCTCCTCTGTTAACTACTGACTTGTTACTTCCTCTGTTAACTACTGACTTGTTACCTCCTCTGTTAACTACTGCCCTGTTACCTCCTCTGTTAACTACTGACGTGATACCTCCCCTGTTAACTACTGACATGTTACTTCCTCTGTTAACTACTGACTTGTTTCCTTCCCTGTTAGCTACTGATTTGTTACTTCCTCTGTTAACTACTGATTTGTTACTTCCTCTGTTAACTACTGACTTGTTACCTCCTCTGTTAACTACTGACTTGCTACCTCCTCTGTTAATTACTGACCTGTTACCTCATCTGTTAACTACTGACTTGTTTCCTTCCCCTGTTAACTACTGACTTGTTATCTCCTCTGTTAACTACTGACTTGTTACTTCCTCTGTTAACTACTGACTTGTTTCTTCCTCTGTTAACTACTGACTTGTTACCTCCTTTGTTAACTACTGACTTGTTTCTTCCTCTGTTAACTACTGACTTGTTTCTTCCTCTGTTAACTACTGACTTGTTTCTTCCTATGTTAACTACTGCCTTGTTACCTCCTCTGTTAACTACTGACTTGTTAACTCCTCTGTTAACTACTGACTTGTTACCTCCTCTGTTAACCACAAATTATTACCTTCTCTGTTAACTACTGATTTGCTACTTCCTCTGTTAACTACTGACTTGTTACCTCCTATGTTAACCACAAAATTATTACCTCCTCTGTTAACTACTGACTTGTTACCTCCACTGTTAACTACTGACCTGTTACCTCCTCTGTTAACTACTGACTTGTTACCTCCTCTGTTAACTACTGAATTGTTACCTCCTCTGTTAACTACTGACTTGTTACCTCCTCTGTTATCTACTGACGTGTTACCTCCTCTGTTAACTACTGACTTGTTACCTCCTCTGTTAACTACTGACTTGTTATCTCCTCTGTTAACTACTGACTTGTTACCTCCTCTGTTAATCACAAAATTATTACCTCCTCTGTTAACTACTGCCCTGTTACCTCCTCTGTTAACTACTGACGTGTTACCTCCCCTGTTAACTACTGACATGTTACTTCCTCTGTTAACTACTGACTTGTTTCCTTCCCCTGTTAACTACTGATTTGTTACTTCCTCTGTTAACTACTGACTTGTTACCTCTCTGTTAACTACTGACTTGCTACCTCCTCTGTTAACTACTGACCTGTTACCTCATCTGTTAACTACTGACTTGTTTCCTTCCCCTGTTAACTACTGACTTGTTATCTCCTCTGTTAACTACTGACTTGTTACTTCCTCTGTTAAACTGACTTTTCTTCCTCTGTTAACTACTGACTTGTTACCTCCTCTGTTAGCTACTGACCTGTTTATCTCCTCTGTTAACTACTGACTTGTTACTCCTCTGTTAACCACCGCCTTGTTATTTCCCCTGTTAACTACTGACTTATTACCTCCTCTGTTAACCACCGCCTTGTTATTTCCTCTGTTAACTACTGACTTGTTGTCTCCTCTGTTAACCACCGCCTTGTTGTTTCCTCTGTTAACTACTGACTTGTTACCTCCTCTGTTAACCACCGCCTTGTTATTTCCTCTGTTAACTACTGACTTGTTGCCTCCTCTGTTAACCACCGCCTTGTTACCTCCTCTGTTAACACCGACTTTTTACCTCCTCTGTTAACTACCGACTGGCTTCTCTACATTTGTCTTTCCTCCAAAGATCATTGCATAACATGTCTTAAGGCTTTTCTTATTTATTCTTTGTACTAGTACGACAACCATCCAGA
This sequence comes from Megaustenia siamemsis, assembly GCA_032433765.1. Lineage (NCBI taxonomy): Eukaryota > Metazoa > Mollusca > Gastropoda > Stylommatophora > Ariophantidae > Megaustenia > Megaustenia siamemsis. Next base: position 58,013,432 of record JAVIAB010000124.1, read on the forward strand.
TCCAGCTTCCACCTATTATTATCTCTGCGTGCATTTTATCACAAGTATGTTACAATATTTACCGAAGCTGTAAAGTAAATGTTTTAATCGCTAGGAAAATAACATCCAATATGAAACACCAACAATAAACATGAAAAAAAAAACGAATAAGGAATAATCAAGAGCAAATATTAAATATACAGTTCAGAAAAAAAATTAACCCCAATATCTATTTTTATCAAATTACTTGAACAGCTATAAATAAAAACAGGATAACATGTGCTACCTGCAGCCCGGATGTAAAGTAAGAAACGGGGAATTTGAAGATTAGAGTAAAAAACATTGAAAACAACACCTGCACGTAAACATGAACTTGTTAACGGGCAGCAAAACACAGGGAATGTGCATTCAGACATAACATTGGGGCTGGAGAGGGAAATCAGTCAAAAACAAATTAATCATAATTAACATGTCAAATTCGAGTGAAATATAAGACGTCAAACAAATATTTTCCATTTGTATCTATCTTAGAGACGTCATATCATGTTCTATTCAGGCACTGAGCTTTTTGTGTTATGTGTTTGTGAGTGCTCGTGCATGTGTCTTATGCGCGTGTGTGCATATGCTTGTGTATACAAACTGTGTTTATGTGTGTGTGTGCGTTGTTTGCGTATTTGTATATTTTTTGGTTGTTCTTCACTGTTCACAGAATTTACATCGCAGTTTCTTTTACTTTTTCTTTCTGTTATGACCTTTCGGGCGTCAAGGGAGGTATCACAGCACTCCAGACAAGCTCACATGTGCTTAGTCGCTTCTAGCACATTTGGTTATGGAAGGCCCCGGTATCACTGCAAACGAATTAAAATCCATAATTGCTCAATCGCCCGTGCCAGCGTAATCATCCGAATTAATATCGCATCTCCCAAACAAAGAAAGGCAACTGTAGTCCCCATCGTAGCAGTCTCAGCACACGCCAAAAGACATAAGGCGAAACCGCGCAGAAAGTGAAGACAGCCAACTGTTCCCTGTCATACGATATCATCGTTCATCGTAAACAATTGGAATATTGAAACATGATCAAAACGGATGAGACACACAACTCAGGGTGTGCACAGAGCACTTAACTCAGTAGCTCCTGCAATAAGCCGGACTTGGAATATGAGGAAACTGCAAGAAGGAACACTTTTCAGACATAGCCTTCAATTGTTCCCACCGCCTATCCATCATATACCCGAAGTTCACGTCCTCTTGAAAATGATGATCGTCACATTTTTTTTAAATGTATAGCGCTTGATGGTGTTAGGCCATCGTTGTTGACTCCAATGCCGAACACATAGACACACAGTTGTCGTCAGATTATACCCGTCGAACATCAAACAACAGACCGTACGATCAGCGTACGGTCGGTCTATGGATATACGATGAACCATTCTTCTAGCACATCATGCATCAGAAGTATGTGCACATTTTATATCTGAAGCAGCTCGCTGGAAGTGTCGACGCCTGCAACTTACACACGAGCTCGCCGTGAGACTACAGGAGCCCTGACCACGGTCAGTAGAGAGACGAATATAGCGACTACCACCTGCCACGCACGTTATACAAGGTCACTGAGATGGTTCGGGTCAAGGTATTCGCCGGCACTTCGGAGTTCGTACATCTGATCTGAAGCATCCTCGGTGGTTTTACTAGTGTGTGGCGAGCGTGTTTCACATTGGGAACCGTGCTGAGGGTATCTGAACCACTGTGGAATTGTCGTCATGCAATGAAGATTATCTGTCGACACTATATATATATCATACGCGCAATATTCCTATATGGTGCAGAAACATGGACATTAAACAAGAAAACAGAACAGAGAATTGAAGCCTTTGAAATATGGATACATAGAAGAAAAGGTAGAATTTTATGGAAAGAAAAGAAAACAAATGATGAAGTCTTAAAACAACTAAAAATAAAAAGAGAAATACTAAACAAACTCAACAAAACAAATGCTATTTTTAAGTCATGTTAAAAGACACGACAGCCTACTAAAAGTAATCTTGATGGGAAAATACAAGGTAAAAGGACGCAGAGGCAGACCAAGACTAAACATGGACGAGTAACATCAAAGGATGGATAAATCAGCCTGTGACAACCCGCACCATCCAAGCAAGAGAGAGAGCAGAATGGCGCTCCATGGTAGCCAACCTTCGTTGTGGAGATGGCACCCGATGATGAATATATATATATATATATATATATATATATATATATATATATATATATATAAATAAATACACATATATATATACACACACACACATAACGCAGCAGCTTCTAAACTAGAGTATAAAGATATGCAAAACAATAAGCAATGTTTAAAAAAATACACTCGCATTTGATTATAAAACATTTACAATAAAACTGTTATGTGGTGCATGTGACGATCAACCCAGGACAAGGGTTAAAAAAAACCCACTTTTTTCGATTGTTTGTATAAAAAACGGTTGTATAAAAAAAATATTTTAAAAATTATTATAGCAACAACAAATGAGACCAACATAAACAGAATGTGTGCTTCAATATCGAAAACGAGATAACAATTGAGGGCATATGCTATTCTCAAGGATCGATTACTTGGTGAGTACTGGTGATGTTGGTTGTGATGATAGTGGAACACGCTGAGACAAGTAAGTGATCGGCACAACAAGAATCTACTCGTATAAGTATCGACTCCGACCAGGATCGATTTCAAGACTACAGCTATTTATAGCACTTCTTCGCTTTCAAAACAGATGTCAGAAGCATGACGTATGCAATGTTGTAGTAAAGTAAACTATATTCTTAACCAAAATATAGTTTTGTGATTTCGGATAATTAATGACGAGAGCATGACGAATTACATAAAAAATGTTTTTTTTTTTAGTACAATCATGTTATTTGATTCAAAATGGCAATATGCAACATGCTATTTCTGACAACACTGTCGGAGCAAGTCAAACAAAGACGTTAAAAGCGAAAACACGAAACAAAAAGTGCAACATCTTAAGTGTAGAGTAGGTAGTGACCATATAGACGAACAAAGGGCAGACAAGTGCTGAGATATAAGGATGTTTTCGGGGCTTCTTTGAGTAAATTCCCTATTAGTGAAAGAAACTGAAAATGACTGGCATCAGATCATATCACATGGATAAAACAATACAATAACAGTACAACAACATCAAACATTGAGGGAGCATTGACGTTAGATTAAAGACAAAAGACGCGGGAGAAAGGAGATGACGCCGGGCACAACTGCACCTTTTCATTCTGCGGTGGAATCTGATTATCCAATATTGGCAAATTTCGCCACCAGAGAAGAAGCTGCTCAGTAAAACAGCATCCAGCAGGGACACTAATATATTACCTAAAACTACTGACAAATCATGGGTGACGCGATAGCTCAGTGGTTAGTGAACTCGACCACAAAGGACATGAGGTAGGGTTCCCCCAACATACGGCTTCCGGGTTCACCCAGCCTTAAATGGGTACCGGATTTTTTTTCTGGGAAATTAAAGCGGTACGGGCGAAATACCGACCACATTACCCAAAAAGTATGTGCCGAAGGTCTATAAAAATTATGGTCACTAACACCACGCCACTTGGCGTGACGGGGCTCTTGACTTTACTTACTGGCAAATCATGATTGCTTGCTACCAATCGTCTGTCAAGACGCAAAAGGCCATATAAACGATGAAATGTACACAAACAAATTAAAAGACCTCAGTAATGATTTCCAGGCTTCAGCCTTCTACGACTGAACGCTCACAAAATGTTCAGGACAAAATATATCAATGAGATTAGTCTGCAGGAAAATTATGATTGAATCTATCGCCCATAACTCACAAGAGATATTTAAGTTGAAAGATTATTGAATTCATATTGGTCTTTACCTAAACAGATAAAAAAAAAAATAATACGGTCATAACACAAAGTAGGACTTTTCCAACAAACACTTTTAAAATAAATGGAATAGTATTAAAACAGGTCAATAAATCCAAGTAACTCATGATCATGAGTAAAACTCATCAACTCATGAGTAAAACTCATCACATTACTATGATGAGTCATCATCATCATCGAGTGCCGTCTCCGCAACGAAGGTTGGCTACCATGGATCGTCATTCCACTCTGTTTCTTGCATTGATGGTGCAGGTTATCATAGATTGACTTGTCCATCTTTTGATGTTACTCGTCCATGTTAGTCTCGGTCTGCCTCTGCCTCTTTACCTTGTATTTTCCCTTCCAATGTTACTTTTAGTAGGCTGTTGTGCCTTTTAATGTGCCCCAAAAATTTCATTTGTCTTGTCTTAATTGTATTTAGTAGTTCTCTTTTTATTTTTAGTTGTTTTAAAACTTCATCGTTGTTTTCTTTTCTTTCCATCCAATTCTACCTATTCTTCTATAAATCCACATTTCAAAGGCTTCAATTTTCTGTTTTGTTTTCTTGTCTAATGTCCATGTTTCTGCACCATACAGGAATATTGAGAAGATCTAACATTTTCTATTCTTAGTTTCAGTCCTACTGTTATTTGTTTTGATGTTAGTATATTTTTCATGGCATTAAAATTACTTTTTGCCATACCTATTCTTTTTTTTTGTATTTCAATTTTACATTTTCCATCATTGGTTATAGTATGTCCAAGGTAGTTGTAGCACTGAACTGTCTCCGATATATTCCTTCAACTGTCATATTTACTTCCAAGTAACTAGGGACGATAATAACATCAGATGATAGATGTCCTTTGTTCTTGATGTGCAACAGCACAGGCCAAAATATTGATTCAGAAAATGATAAAAGCATTTGATACAAGCATTTGACCAAAGCATTTGACACAAGCATTTGATACAAGCATTTGATACAAGCATTTGATACAAGCATTTGATACAAACATTTGATAAAAGCAAATGTCTAATTCAATAGAAATAGAGAGAGAGAGAGAGTTCATCGGTGCAATATAGAGCCAATTCTGACCAACAGAAGGAAATAAGTACAGTAAACAAATTAAAAAACGATTAGAGGCCATAGAGGTGGAATTTCTCATAAGAATGTTGAGAGTTCCATGGACAGCAAACCAATCCTCCGTAACCAATCATTTTAAATCTTCTATCCTTGTTAACTATGCATACCTAATAGGTCACTCCTAGAACCTTCCAGATCCTTCTGTCTTAACCCTTTCATCTTGACCCTATCTAGGTCTATTTCTAGCATAACTAACACACCCAGTGTCCTTCATGCTTCCACGACTTCCCACTGACTGCACGCCCTCATGTCGGTATACCCTTACACTATCTATAGTATATTTCTATCATACCTAGTCTCTCCCCCCCCCCCAAAAAAAAAAAAAAAAAAAAAATTCTCAGAAGAATGTTGAGAGTTCCATGGACAGTTAAAATGACCAACAAGGAAATTCTCAGGTCAACATAAAAAAGTGAGACACAATGAAATATGAGGAAGAAACAACAAATATTTATCGGACACATCATGAGAAGAGGAATGTTCGAATACTTGGTTACACATGGCAAAATACATGGAAAGAGATATCGCAGATGACAAAGAGAGAAGATACCAGATAGCTTGGTATCATGGCACGGAAAAATTCAACAATATAATTGATACGATGCAATGTGGACAAAAAAATAAAATAGAAGAATACCTCTACTAGACGTACAATCTTACATATATCTGGGCAGTAATTTAGGCAAAGAAGGAGGAACAGAAAATGGTACCAAAATAAAGATATCAAAAGCAAGAGGAGCATTTGTTGTACTGGGAAACATATGGAAGTCCAAACAAATTAGGTTAAATACTAAAGTAAATATTTTCAACTCCAATGGTAAGCCAGTCTTATTATATGACTGTGAAACATGGAGAACAACTAAAATGACAATTATGAAGATGCAGACTTTCATTAATGGATGCTTACGCAGAATAAAAGGAAGGAAATGGCAGGACAAAATCACTAACATAGAATTATGGAAATGTACCAGTCAAATATTGGGAGCCGCGATAGCTCAGTGGTTAGTTAACTGGACTACAAAGGACAAGAAGCAGGGTTCGATCCCAACCGACGCTTCTAGGTTTACCCAGCTTTTAATGGGTACCGGATTTTTTTCAGAGAAAGTAAAGCGGCACAGGCGTAATACCGACCACATTACCCAAAAAATCATGTGCTGAAGGTCTGTAAAATTTATGGTAACTAACACCATATTCCCTATACGCCACTTGGCGTGACGGGGGCACTTTACTTTTTTTACTACCAGTCTAATACCAGTGGGTAAAGAGATACAGCGAAGACGATGGCGCTGGATACAAAACACACTACGGAAGCGAACTGAGAGTATTACACAACAGGCCCCTTTTTTGGAATCCCCAGAGAAAAAGACAAAAAGGATGACCAAGGAATTCTTGGAGAAGACAGATATAAGCAGAGATGAAGATGATGGGGAAACATGGAACGATCTTAAAAGAATGGCAAGAAACAGAAAGGCTTGGAAATTGTTTGTTGAAGACATATGCTCCACAGGGAGCTGAAAGGTAGAAGAATGTAGACAAAGAATTGTAGAAAGACATGGTCGCCAAACCCCCCAAAATATGGCACATGATGATAAGTGACCATTTTATTTCAACAATCAAATATATTTGGGTCTGCACTACGCCATACCGATTTTTCTCTCCAAGAAAAAAGAAAGTCTGTACTCATTTAAGCCTGGGTGACACTTGGGGCCGTCAGCTGGATGAGAGTGAACCAAACCTCTTCTCTACAGAAGTGAACAAAATGATAATACGTGGAGCTGAGTAATTATGACACAACTGTGACGTAGCTGTCAAGTCTATTAGACTCTTGGGGCATTTTCATATTTTGATGTATTCTCTATAGATTCACAACTTTTTTGATCGATTCATTATTTGTTCACAAAGTATTTTTTTTTGGCGTTCGCCAGCTTTTATCTCTGTCGAAGTCCATAGAGACTAGGAACTTAATTTTGCGTGTTGATCCGTTTTTTTTCCCTGGCAGCCGTGTGCACAGGGGTCTCTCGCGCGCACAAGTAGATAACTCAGTCTTCGGAGGAACTCATATTTTTTTCCGTCCATGAGTAATTGACGTTTCAAGTCGGGCCTTGCTGCTGAGACCAGGGGTGATTGCCGCAGAGAGAAATCATAAATAAAAATCCCAACCGATGCAGCCGGAATTTGAACCCACAACCTCTCTGTCTCGAACCCGGCGTCTTGCTCGAGACCAACCAGTCCCCCACAAAAGCATTTTAATTGGTTCATTATTGATTCATAAAGCATTTTGATTAGGGTTCATTGCTAATCCACACAGTATTTTAATTGGTTCATTATTGAATCACAAAGTAATTTGATTGAAACTCATTATTGATCCACACAGTATTTATATTAGTTCATTATTGATTCATAAAGTATTTTGATTGGTTCATTATTGATTCACAAACTATTTTGATTGGTATTCATTATTGATTCACAAACTATTTTGATTGGTATTCATTATTGATTCACAAAGTAAGTACGTATGTCCATGTACTGAAGGGAGGTCAAAAGTAATGCACACCAATGTTTTTCTCGGCTAATAATAAAGATAGGAATATGAAATTTTGCACACTTGGAATATGACATGTTCCAATTATGTGCACCAAATTGCACAGCATTCGGATAAATATTACGCAATCTATGAACCGTTAAAATGGAGCTTGTCAAACAATGTCCGTTACAAACAGCGAATTGTCATAGAATTTCTGGTTGCGGAAAAAGAAAACTGTGGCAAACATTCATAAACGACTGTGTGCAGTGTACTAATGTTCTGCAGTCGATAGGAGCACAGTTAGTCGCTGGGTTCAGAGAATTAATGCTGCAGAAAGTGTACGAGTGGAGCTGCATGATTTACCGCGTTCTGGACGTGTTGCCTCGGCTACCAGCACAGACATGTTAAACCGGGCTGATGCCATTATTCGTAAGGATAGGCGTATCACTAGTCAGCAATTGGCATTGCAGCTTACAGTCAGCAAGGGAAGTGCAATCGCAATTTTTAAAACTCTCGGATATTCAAAGATTTGCGCTCGATGGGTTCCTCGGTGCCTAACAAATGATCACAGAGTTCAAAGGAAAACATGCTGTTCTGAATTGTTGGAGCGTTTCGGTGTTGAAGGAGAAATGTTTTTGTCAAAAATTGTTACCGGTGACGAAACGTGGGCACATTATTATGAGCCTGAAACAAAAATGCATTTAATGGAATGGCATCATCCGCAGTCACAAAAAAGAAAAAATTCAAAACATCTCCATCAGCCGGAAAGGTGATGATCACTGTCTTCTGGGACATTGATGGTGTGATTCTTGTTGATGTAATGACAAGAGGTGAGACAATCAACTCGACAGCTTACATCAATACACTGACAAACTCAAAAATCGGTTCCACAGAGTTCGGCCTAATAAGCCATCTGCAGATTTGTTGCTTCAACATGACAATGCACGCCCTCACACAAGTCTGGTAAACGGGAAGCAATCAACAAATTTGGTTGGACTGTACTGCCCCATCCTCCTTACAGCCCTGATCTGGCTTCCTCAGATTTCCATCTGTTTGGACCACTCAAAAAATTCTTGCGTGGGACACACTTTGACAATGATGAGGATGTGATCCGTGCAGTTAAAAAATGGCTACGCGAGCAGGACAAAACTTGGTACAAACGAGGCATTCATGACCTAGTTTCGCGTTGGCGTAAGGCAATACGCTTGGACGAGGATTATGTTGAAAAATAGGTAGTGTAAAGGGGATGTTCACTTACAATCTGTGAAAATTTCACACATTTTGCCCGAATAGTTTCCGAGAAAAAATTGGCGTGCATTACTTTTTGACCTCCCTACGTATCTTTTCATATTTAGCTGTTCCAGGACTTCATTGTTTGTTTTCTTTTCTTTCGTGCTATTCTTCTACAAATCCACATTGCAAAGGCTTCAATTTTCTGTTCTGTTTACTTGTTTAATGTCCATGTTTCTACGCCAAGAAAACAAGAATGCTGAGAACATTTAGTATTCTTAATTTTAGCCCCGATGTTATTTGTTTTGATGTTAGTAAATTTTTCATGGCATTAAAATTACTTTTTTGCCATACCTATTCTTTTTTTTGTATTTCAATTTTACATTTTCCATCATTGGTTATAGTATGTCCAATAGTTGTAGCTCTGAACTTTCTCCCGATATATTCCTTCAACTGTCATATTTACTTCCAAGTAACTAGGGACGATAATAACATCAGATGATAGATGTCCTTTGTTTCTTGAAGTGCAACAGCACAGGCCAAAATATTGATTCAGAAAATGATAAAAGCATTTGATACAAGCATTTGACAAAAGTACCGGGCCTGCTGGCGTAGACGATCATGTATCTCCACAACTTTCGATCTCGGCAGCTATTTATCATTTCTGTTGTTGACCTTCTGCCAACCCATTCTCTTAAGCTGTCTGTTATTTTTTCTCTTTGCTTCCCTCTATCTCTTCATATCGCATATACATTATGATAAAATCTGCGACCAATAATAGAGTTCATGGAACATAGTTAAGAACAAACCACACAGCGATCAAAAAACGCTATGAAAACAACAGACACAGAGGCGTCCTTGGATTGTATGGGCGACAGATAAACAGATGGACAGACGGAATGCTAGAAACACTGGGAACGTGACAGCAGAAGTCAAACAAAGAGAAGCAACTATTTCTTCTGTCGATGCTAGAAACACTGGGAAACGTGACAGCAGAAGTCAAACAAAGAGAAGCAACTATTTCTTCTGTCGATGCTAGAAACACTGGGAAACGTGACAGCAGAAGTCAAACAAAGAGAAGCAACTATTTCTTCTGTCGATGCTAGAAACGAAATGATGAAAGAGAAAGAAGACAAGGTTGAAAGAAAAGTGACAGCAGAAGTCAAACAAAGAGAAGCAACTATTTCTTCTGTCGATGCTAGAAACGAAATGATGAAAGAGAAAGAAGACAAGGCTGAAAGAAGACTGATACTGAAAGAAGACAATGCTGAAAGAAGACTGATACTGAAAGAAGACAAGGCTGAAAGAACACTGATACTGAAAGAAGACAATGCTGAAAGAAGACTGATGCTGAAACAAGACAATGCTGAAAGAAGACGGATGCTGAAAGAAGACAGTGCTGAAAGATGACGATGTTGAAAGAAGACTGATGCTGAAAGATAACAATGCTGAAAGAAGACTAATGCTGAAAGAAGACAATGCTGAAGGAAGACTGATACTGATAGAAGACTGATGTTGAAACAAGACAATGCTGAAATAAGACTGATGCTGTAAGAAGACTGATGCTGAAAGCAGACAATGCTGAAAGAAGACTGATGCTGATAGAAGACAATGCTGAAAGAAGACTGATGCTGAAAAACAATGCTGAAAGAAGACAATGCTGAAAGAAGACTGATGCTGAAAGAAGACAATGCTGAAAGAAGACTGATACTGAAAGAAGACAATGCTGAAAGAAGACTGATGCTCAAAGAAGACAATGCTGAAAGAAGAATGGTGCTGAAAGAAGCAATGCTGAAAGAAGACTGATGCTGAAAGAAGACAATGCTGAAAGAAGACGAAGTTAAAAGATGACTTATGCCGAAAGTTCACCGATGCTGAAAGAAGACTATGCTGAAAGAAGACAATGCTGAAAGAAGACTAATGCTGAACGAAGACTGATGCTGAAAGAAGACAATGCTGAAAAAAGACTGATGCTGAAACAAGACAATGCTGAAAGAATAATGATGCTGAAAGAAGACAATGCTGAAAGAAGACTGATGCTGAAAAATGACAATGCTGAAAGAAGACCGATACTGTACGAAGACTGATGCTGAAAGACGACCGATGCTGAAAGAAGACTGATGTTGAAAGATGACGATGCTGAAAGAAGACCGATGCTGAAAGAAGACTGATGCTGAAAGATGACCGATGCTGAAAGATGACCGATGCTGAAAGATGACGATGCTGAAAGAAGACTGATGCTGAAAGAAGACTGATGCTGAAAGATAACGATGCTGAAAGATAACGATGCTGAAAGAAGACCGATGCTGAAAGAAGACTGATGCTGAAAGAAGACCGATGCTGAAAGAAGACTGATGCTGAAAGAAGACTGATGCTGAAAGATAAACGATGCTGAAAGAAGATGATGCTGAAAAATGACGATGCTGAAAGAAGACGATGCGAAAGAAGACTGATGCTGAAAAACTGATGCTGAAAGATAACGATGCTGAAAGAAGATGATGCTGATAGATGACGATGCTGAAATCAGACGATGCTGAAATCAGACGATGCTGAAAGAAGACGATGCTGAAAGAAGACGATGCTGAAAGAAGACTGATGCTGAAAGATGACCGATGCTGAAAGAAGACCGATGCTGAAAGATGACCGATGCTGAAAGATGACGATGCTGAAAGAAGACCAATGCTGAAAGATGACGATGCTGAAAGAAGACGATGCTGAAAGAAGACTGATGCTGAAAGAAGACGATGCTGAAAGAAGACGATGCTGAAAGAAGACAATGCTGAAAGAAGACGATGCTGAAAGAAGACTGTTGCTGAAAGAAGACGATGCTGAAAGATGACGATGTTGAAAGAAGACTGATGCTGAAAGATAACAATGCTGAAAGAAGACTGATGCTAAAATAAGACTGATGCTGAAAGATAACGATGCTGAAAGAAGACGATGCTGAAAGAAGACAATGCTGAAGACGATGCTGAAAGAAGACGATGCTGAAAGATGACGACGCTGAAAGAAGACGATGCTGAAAGAAGACGATGCTGAAGATGACGACGCTGAAAGAAGACGATGCTGAAAGAAGACGATGCTGAAAGATGACGACGCTGAAAGAAGACGATGCTGAAAGAAGACGATGCTGAAAGATGACGACGCTGAAAGAAGACGATGCTGAAAGAAGACGATACTGAAAGAAGACGATGCTGAAAGAAGACGATGCTGAAAGAAGACCGATGCTTTTGAATAATGTGGCGAAATGTAAAATAAGGTGGAACTGGCAAGTGCTTTATTCTTCGAGGCTGGATTAATTTTGCTTTCTCGAAACATAAAATAAAAACAACAAAACTGACATTTTCTTCAAAAGTGATGATGAGACAACATCAAAGATTGGGCATGTTGGTTTCACTGAGCCTCGCCGCGCTGTGAATGGAGAAGAGGAAAATTGTCGCTGCAGTCGTCAGTGTCTTATTAGTGAAAGGACGCGAGATAAGAGAGACATACAGAGAGAGAGAGAGAGAGAACAGACAGACAGACAAACATCGAGACAGGCTGTATGGTGATGTACCAGCCTTGGTCTGACGAGTGCTGTCAGACAGAGAGACAGACAGAAACAGACAGAAACAGACAGAGAAACAGACAGAGAGAGAGACAGACTGAGAGACAGACAGAGAGAGACAGAGAGAGACAGAGAGAGACAGAGAGAGACAAACAGAGACAGACTGAAAAATAGACAGACAGAGACAGACAGAGAGAGCGACAGAGACAGGCAGACACAGAAAGAGACACAGAGAGAGACAGACAGAGAGAGACAGACAGAGAGAGACAGAGAGAGACAGAGAGACAGACAGAGAGAAAGACAGAGACAGACAGACAGAGACACAGAGAGAAAGAGACAGAGAAAGAGAGAGACAGACAGAGAGAGTGACAGAGAGAGACACAGAAAGAGACAGAGAGAAAGAGACAGAGAGAAACAGACAGAGAGCGACGGGCAGAGAGAGACAGACAGATAGAGAGAGGCAGAAAAAGACAGACAGAGAAAGACAGACAGAGATAGAGACAGAAAAATAGGCGGAAAGAAAGAAAGACAGATGACAAACAGATGGTAAACAAAGAAATAAAGAGAGCGAGAGAGAGATAGACAGAAACGAAAGAAAGAGGTAGAGAGAGACAAGTAGAACCAGAGGGATACATGAAGAGACAGGGAGAGATGGACAGAGAGAGAGATGGACAAGAGAGAGAGAGAGATAGGAGAGAGGGGTGGGGTGGGGGTGAAGTACTAGCAGCTAGTGATCCGATACTTGATCTATTATAACAATGTCAACTGCTAATTTACGAGATCCGACTTGGCGTAATAATTGTAAAGTCGATAACAGAAGATAATAAAACGCATTGTTAAAGTGTTGACAACCGAAATAATATTTCTTATGTTCTGTTTTTGCTCCGACCATCATCATCATTATCACTATCAGGTAACCTTTCCAGAACTAGACGAATTCTCCTACATTCTAAAAGTTTCTTCTTGTCTAGTTAGCTATATTCTACACGTGCTGAATGTAATCTGTAATTAAGGCTTGATACCTTTAAAACTTATGGGAGCCGCGATAGCTCAGTGGTTAGTGAACTGGACTACAAAGGACAATAGTTAGGGTTCGATCCCAACGACGGCTTCCGGTTCACTCAGCCTTTAATGGGTACCGGATTTTTTTCTGGGAAAGTAAAGCAGCACAGGCATAATGCAGACCACATTACCCCAAAAAATATGTGCCGAGTGTCTGTAAAATTTATGGTCACTAACACCATATTCCCTATACGCCACTTGGCGTGACGGGGGTACTTTACTTTACTACGTTTAATACTTTGTCTTGTACGGGGAAATTAAAGAGAGGACAGGCTGGCTAGCTGCGCTGTCGTTGAAGACGGTCAACCAATGGATTGGACGGACATCATTATTGCCCTCCGAGATATGGGTAGACAGGACTTTGATAACCATGAGTCCACGTCACTCTTTCGGTTGAAAGAGATGGGAGTTAAGATGGGCACGGTCAGAAACGAGAAACGTGGTGGGTGTATAAGACTTATCAACCAATCCAGAACTGGAGTCGTCAGTCGCTGGATACATCGGGAATTGCTGAGGAGGGGATCAGAGTACCTATGGACATATTCGGAGTGCAGTGATGATGACCACCAAGTAACTGAATAACGTTTAATACAATGTTTTATCTTAATAGCCTACATTCATTTTAACTTGAGAATTGTAATCTCAATCTCGTGAACAGCAAGGGATAAATTCAATTAATTCAAAACAAAACGATAGAGAAATATCATTAAGACACCTTGGATAATGATCAAGAGTAATGAAGACATATTCTTCGTCTTCTTTTCTCTTTTCACTGATACCTAAAAGGTGTCGTGGTTTTATACCATTTGTCGTTCTTGAGCTGCTCGAACTGACTGAATTAGTGATTTTCCTTTGTTGTTACATGTCTCTGTCACCGCACCTTTTCATCTTCTTCTGGGTCTTCCTCTTGGTCTTTTTCCATGCATTCTCGAGAAGAACGCCCTTGATGGTGATTGGTGAGGGTTCATTCTGACCAATGGCCAAACCATTTAAGTTGTTGTTCTATATATTCTTGGCAGGGTTTTGTTCTACCATTTTCTTATGGTTTCATTTGGTATTCTATCTCTTCTTGTGTGTTTGTTACTTTTCTCAAGCATCGCACCTCACATGTATTGATCTTCTTAAATGGGATTAGAAAGGGTCCATGTTTGACTTTCCTAGCACAAAGTTGGTATGAAAATGATATTTATTATTTGTTGTTTAGCTGGCATAGAAATGTTTGGATGTCTTAGCAATGGTGAACGCTGGTATGTGACAGCATTTGCTTTTTGTATTTTCATGTCAATGTTTTCCATATTCTGTGAACATTGTGCATAAATACTTGAATTCCTCTAATTGTTTTATTTCTTTATCTTTCATCTTAATGTTTAATGGGTGTCTTAATTTGTTTATTCTTATAGCCTCTGTTTTTTGCTGTGTTCATTTTCATACTGTAGTTTTGTGCAGCTTTTATCAAGAGGTGTTAAATGTTGTTGTAGCAGGTTTTCATCCTCATATATTAGGCATTGGTCATCTGCGAAGAGTAGCTCGTTGATGTTGGAGTTTTCTACCTCTATGTTATTATTTGATTTGTCCTTATTGTTGGTTGTTTCCTGATTTATTTTGTCCATATATATGATGAAGAGGAGTGATGAGAGGACGCATCCTTGTCTTACACCTGTTGTAACCTGAAACCATTCTAACAGACCTTCCGATGTTCTAACGGCACTTTGACTGTTTTTATATAATGCCATTATATTATATAGTAGTTGTCCTGCTACACCGTAGGTTTCTAGAGTTTGCCAAAGTTTGTTCCTGTCCACACGATCAAACGCTTTTACCTGATCTATAACACTATATTGGCTTCTGTCATTTTCTATTGTTTTATCACATAGTATGTTTTATCAATGTAAATTTAGCATCAGTACAGCTTTTGCCTTTTCTGAATCCGAATTGATTATTACTTAATTGAGGTTCTATTATGTATCTTACTCTCCTCTCCAATATTTAGCAAACATTGTACCAACTTGACTCAATAGGGATATTCCTCTGTACATTTCACACTCCCTTTTATTAAGACATATTAAAAGACTTAAACATTAAAAGTAACTGGCTTATAAAACACCTTTCTACACAGGAAATGAAAACACTATGACTACGTGGGGCTAGAAAGAATAATAATGGAAGACATGGTTCCTGGATGGGAGCCGCAATAGCTCAGTGGTTAGTGAACTGGACTACAAAGGACAAGAGGTAGGGTTCGATCCCAACCGATGGCTTCCGGCTTCACCCAGCCTTAAATGGGTACCGGATTTTTTTCTGGGAAAGTAAAGCGGCACGGGCGTAATACCGACCACATTACCCCAAAAATCATGTGCCAAGGTCTGTAAAAATTTATGATCACTAACACTATATTCCCTATACGCCACTTGGCGTGACGGGGCTACTTTACTTTTTTTTTTTACATGGTTCCTGGACGACGCATCAGGTACAGACAAAGAAGATGGTTTCAATACATCAAGGAAAACTAGAAAATGACAACAGAATAAGTTGGAGATCAGGTTAGAGACAGAGATTCTTTCAGATGGGCTGTGGTGAATGCACCGTTCTATGGGAGATCTGGTTTAAGACATAGATTCTTTCAGACGAGATGTGGTGAATGCACCGTTCTGTGGGAGATTTGGTTTAAGACATAGATTCTTTCAGACGAGATGTGGTGAATGCACCGTTCTATGGGAGATCTGGTTTAAGACATAGATTCTTTCAGACGAGATGTGGTGAATGCACCGTTCTGTGGGAGATTTGGTCAGAGACATAGATTCTTTCAGACGAGATGTGGTGAATGCACCGTTCTGTGGGAGATTTGGTCAGAGACATAGATTCTTTCAGACGGGATGTGGTGAATGCACCATTCTGTGGGAGATTTGGTCAGAGACAGAGATTCTGTCAGACGGGCTGTGGTGAATGCGCTGTTCTGCAAAGGACATACAAAATGATGATGATGATGATTCATTTTTACGTATTTTACGTTAATGCCTTCATACAATGTGACACCTACACGTTTATTTAATTTTATAGACACCTTTCTTGCCAGCAAACTTTCTGTTGTTTCCAATAATTATGAGCTGAAGAAGGCCAGTGCTTTCTCTCACAGTCATAATCTCCATATGAACAGAAATGTCACAAAATGTGCAGTGCATGGACTGAAAGCAGTCAGTGATTCATAGTTTTCTTCTACCGTTAAAGTAGACGAGAAAGAGCTGACAATATCTTTTTCCACCTCTGTGCAGTGGTCTCAGAAATTGATAACTCGGCCTGCTTAAAGGGTTAGTATCGGAAAGGAAAGTCAAATATGGTTGCCAAAAATGTGCATCTGCTGTCGGATATGGTGCACCGATATGTGTAAATATTACAGGTTGCTGTAAACTACGGTGCAGTACAATAAATATCATTTAAGGCACACAAGAAAGAAAGAAAGAAAGAAAGAAAGAAAGAAAGAAAGAAAGAAAGAAGAAAGAAAGAAAGAAAGAAAGAAAGAAAGAAAGAAAGAAAGAAGAAAGAAAGAAAGTCCATGAATCTCGTACACATTTTTTTCCTAATGGATTACTTGATGATTGTGTACTGGGATCGAACCCCCACCAACTGCAGCGCGCCGCAGACATACTGTTCATTTAAAATTCACTAAAAACGCTAATAGTACCAACACAACACGTAAATACAACATAAAGAAATACTGACAAGCGCTAAATTATTTTATAAATATATGCATTCACGGGGGTATAAAAAAACAAACATAATACGTGCTCAAAATAAGCCACGAGATCTGTCAATATGAAATTATAATGTCCATAAACTCTCGTCTGTAAGACATGAAACAATTATCTATATCTGACGGACGTTCAAGGGCTGTGTCATTACATGCTAATGGGAAATAATGAGGACTTTCTTAAAAATGAGGATTGTGTGTAGCAAAAAGAGAGAATGGATCAATAGAGTGATTTAAGTTTCCAAGAGAAAAGAATGATCCATCATAGAGGGCGCACGAGTCGTTATTTAAATTCGTTAAAAATGTCCACAGCAGGTAGTGGGATGGATGGAAAGCTACTTTATGATATAGCAGTGTGGGATCGTTACAAGATTGCGTTTCACTGTGCTGTGCAGTAAGAGATCCACTGCAACTGTCTTTAACATGCAGTTCTTTTCAATTATTTTTTAGGCTTTTGATAACTAAAAGAAATTTAATTAAATTAATTAATGGGATTGGAGGTATTATTGAGAGAGAGAGATAATTAGATAGATAAAGAGAGAGAGATAATTAGATAGATAAAGAGAGAGAGAGAGATAATTAGATAGATAAAGAGAGAGAGAGAGAGAGATAATTAGATAGATAAAGAGAGAGAGAGAGATAATTAGATAGATAAAGAGAGAGAGAGAGATAATTAGATAGATAAAGAGAGAGAGAGAGAGATAATTAGATAGATAAGAGAGAGATAATTAGATAGATAGAGAGAGAGAGATACAGAGAGAGAGAGATAATTAGATAGAAAGAGAGAGAGAGAGAGATAATTAGATAGATAAAGAGAGAGAGAGAGATAATTAGATAGATAAAGAGAGAGAGATAATTAGATAGATAAAGAGAGAGAGAGAGATAATTAGATAGATAAAGAGAGAGAGAGATACAGAGAGAGAGATACAGAGAGAGAGAGAGATACAGAGATACAGAGAGAGAGAGAGAGATACAGAGAGAGGTTACACTAAATATAATGTATAGTGATAACAAGAAGAGGTTACTAACCTACAGGGAAAAAAACGTGATAGGGGGTTATAAGTAAATGTAAATAGTGCGGTTAAACGAATAAAAATAAAAGATAACAAAGATAAATAGTAGTAATAAGAAGAGAGAAGGCAATTAAACTACAAGGAGAAAGCGGAATAATATAATCTATAGAGAGAAATGTAATAATAAGAGAGAAGGTAACTAAACTATGGGTAGAGAGAGTATTAACAAGAAGAGATAATGTAAAAAAAAAAACTATAGGTATAGAGGGTATTAAAAAGAGAGAAGGTAAAAAAATCTATAGGTAGAGAGGGTATTAACAAGAAGAGAGAAGGTACATAAACTATTGTTAAGAGGGTATTAACAAGAAGAGACAAGGTAACTAAACTATGGGTAGAGAGAGTATTAACAAGAAGAGATAAGGTAAAAAAAAACTATAGGTAGAGAGGGTATTAACAAGAGAGAAGGTAAAAAAATCTATAGGTAGAGAGGGTATTAACAAGAAGAGAGAAGGTAAATAAACTATTGGTAAAGAGAGTATTAACAAGAAGAGAGAAGGTAAAAACAAAACTATAGGTAGAGAGGGTATTAACAAGAAGAGAGAAGGTAAAAAAAAGTATAGGTAGAGAGGGTATTAAGAGAGTTCATCGATGCTATATAGAACCAATTCTGACCTATGGAAGCGAATCATGGACAATAGACAAACAAATGAAAGACGATTAGAGGCCACAGAGATGGGATTTCTCAGAAGAATTTTGGAAGTTCACTGTACAGCTAAAAAGACCAATGAGGAAGTTCTCAAAGAGGCCAACACAAAAAGGGAGCTCTTAAAAAACACCAGAAAGAAGCAATCAACATTTTTCGGACACATCATGAGAAGAGGAAAGTTGGAATACTTGGTTACAACTGACAAAATAAAAGGAAAGAGAGATCGCGGACGACAAAGAGAGAAAATACTGGATGGCTTGGTGTCATGGCATGGAAAACAGTCAACAACAGAACTCATACGATGCACTGTGGATAGAAGATTGTGGAAGGACATGATCGCCAACGCCAACCGGTACGGTACATGATGATGATGAGAGAGGGTATTAACAAGAAGAGAGAAGGTAAAAACACTATAGGTAGAGATGGTATTAACAAGAAGAGAGAAGGTAAAAAAAAACTATAGGTAGAGAGGGTATTAACAAGAAAAGGTAAAAAAAACTGTAGGTAGAGATGGTATTAACAAGAAGAGAGAAGGTAAAAAAAACTTTAGGTAGAGATGGTATTAACAAGAAGAGAGAAGGTAAAAAAAAACTTTAGGTAGAGAAGGTATTAACAAGAAGAGAGAAGGTAAAAAAACTTTAGGTAGAGATGGTATTAACAAAAAGAGAGAAGGTAAAAAAAACTTTAGGTAGAGAGGGTATTAACAAGAAGAGAGAAGGTAAAAAAAAAAAACTTTAGGTAGAGATGGTATTAACAAGAAGAGAGAAGGTAAAAAAACTATAGGTAGAGAAGATATTAACAAGAAGAGAGAAGGTAAAAAAACTATAGGTAGAGAGGGTATTAACAAGAAGAGAGAAGGTAAATAAACTATAGGTAGAGAGAGTATTAACAAGAAGAGAGAAAGTAAATAAACTATGGGTAGAGAGAGTATTAACAAGAAGAGAGAAGGTAAATAAACTATGGGTAGAGAGGGTATTAACAAGAAGAGAGAAGGTAAATAAACTATGGGTAGAGATGGTATTAACAAGAAGAGAGAAGGTAAATAAACTAAAAAGGTGGAGGGGGGATTACAGCGGGATCAAGATCATAACCAAATTAAAAAGGAGACAGCAATAACAAAATGAGAGATAGTGACTAAACTAAAGGGATGCAGTTTAATATAAGAAGGATAGAAACAGTAACTAAACTAAATAGATGCAGCGTAATATATCAAAGATACAGCAGTAACTAAACTAAAGAATTCAGAGTAATATAACAAGGATAGAAACAGTATCTAAACTAAAGAGATGCAGCGTAATATAGCAAGGATAGAAACAGTAACCAAGCTAAAGAGATGTAGTATAATATGACAATGAGAGTAGGCAGTATCTAAACTACATGAACATAGCAATAACAAGGACAAAGCCATTAAATGAATGGATAGATCACAATAACAATCAGAGTTTTTTCATTGCCAGCAGCGGTTTACACTGATAATTATCGGCAGCGCCTACTTTCTGAGAGAGAATGCAAATTGTTCTCGTGTAACAATTATTTGTAACATTCTCCACAAAAACATGTTTTGAAGTTACGTTGATGTACTATGGCCTATTTAATTGATTCTCACGACGTGATTATTTCTTATGCTCATTCAGCATGATTCAGAAAATACAAATGATTTCAACTCTCTAAATTGCTAATTCACAACTGTTCATTTCATCTAAAAGTAGCGTTTAGTTCTAATCTTGAAAAATTGAGCAGCATTTATAGATGATGATGTTCTGACCCTAACACATTCCACTAATTCTTCAAACTGATATTTTTATGGAAGTGGTTTTAAGTTGTGACACCGCACACAGAAGGCAAATTGTGATAGCTAATGTTCATAACAAACAATCAACATTTTTCGGGCACATCATGAGAAGAGGAAAGTTGGAATACTTGGTTACAACTGGCAAAATAAAAGGAAAGAGAGATCGCGGACGGGAAAGAGAGAGATTACTGAATAGCTTGGTGTCATGGCATGGAAAACAGTCAACAGCGGAACTGATACGATGCATGGTAGATAGATGATCATGGAAGGCCATGAACGCCAACCGGTATGGCACATGAAGAATGCTCGTAATAAAAAAAGATAAAAGATGCAAAAAAGGAGCTCTTAAAAAACATCAGAAAGAAGCAATCAACATTTTTCGGGCACATCATGAGAAGAGAACAGTTGGAATACTTGGTTACAACTGACAAAATAAAAGGAAAGAGAGATCGCGGACGACAAAGAGAGAAAATACTGGATAACTTGGTGTCATGGCATGGGAAAACAGACAACAACAGAACTGATACGATGCACTGTAGATAGAAGATTGTGGAGGGACATGATCTCCTACGCCAACCGGTAAGGCACATGATGATGATGAACCACAAAAATGTTGTAATGTTCGTATACAACTTCTTTAAATCAGAGAACATAAGAAGCATATGTACCTTGTTCTGGAAAGAAAGAAATGAGCAAATCAACTAAGTATCAATGACAACCAGATGTGACATGAAATAGCAAAACAAAACACCTGTCGAATTTTCAGTTACTAAAATATTTCTATTTTAAGCTCGTTTACTTAATTTACGATAATTACTGAAGTCTGCCTGGTGTCACGCGTAGCATGACGTGATTCAGACGTAATCAAGAATTATAGCAAAGTAAAAAATAAAGTGCCCCCCTCACGCCAAGTAGCGTTTAGGAAATATGGTGTTAGTAACTAGAATTTTTACAGACCTTCGGCACAAGATTTTTGGGGCAATGTTGTCGGTATTACACCCGTGCCGCTTTACTTTCCAAGAAAAAAAAATCCGGTACCCATTTAAGGCTGGGTGAACCTGGAAGCCGAGCTTGTACTTTGTAGTCCAGTTCACTAACCACTGAGATATCGCGACTTCCAAGAATTATAGCATTTAGCAGCATCTAAAAACATTAGAACATTGGAACATTAGAACAAAGGCAAAAGCCAAAATATACTTGTAGAAGACTTATGGAAGGACAGATGAAGAGGATGAGGAAGATAGAGGATGGAACGATGTTAAAAGAATAGCAAGAAAAAAGGACTGTTTGAAAAGTTTTGTTGAACACCTGTGCTTTACAGGAAATTGAAAATAAAAAGTAAAAAGACGAAGAAGAAGAAGAAGAAGAAGGAGAAGAGAAGAAGAAGAAGAAGAAGAAGAAGAAGAAGAGAAGAAGAAGTGGAAGAAGGAGAAGAAGGAGAAGAAGAAGGAGGAGAAGAAGAAGAAGACGAAAGAGATTAGCCCTGACTAGATGGAAATGGAAAAAGTGACCAAGAAAATTATTTTTTTAAAAGTAAAGTACCCCCGTCAAACCAAGTGGCGTATAGGGAATATGGTGTTAGTGACCATACATTTTACAGACCTTCGGCACATGATTTTTGGATAATGTGGTCGGTATTACGCCCGTGCCGCTTTACTTTCCCAGAAAAAAATCCTGTACCCATTAAAGGCTGGGTGAACCGGAAGCCGTCGATTAGGATCGAGTCCTACCTCTTGTCCTTTGTAGTCCAGCCCACTAACCACTGAACTATCGCGGCTCCGCCCAAGAAAATAGATGGATGAAAACATGTTGTCCGTGGTCTATTCTCCCTGGCGTGGTACGAAATACAAACCCTAAAAAGAACACTGAGTCGAGAAGCAACAAAATCAGGTAACAACTGTCTTGCCGAGGTTGAAAGGCTTGTCCAGAAAAGGCACGTCTGGCGAGACACGATGCGAGTTCTGTGCAAAGTTTGATACTTAATGTAAAGATTGTTGGACATGGGGAGTCTACAAGTTTTGATCAATGTTCCGTCTTCGACTCAAAAGGACAAATAGATGAAGACAGAAATACAAAGGGCAATGTAAGAAAATAGACTTATTTCGTTATCACCATAATTCTACCTGAATGGGCTACCGACGTTTGGACAACCCGTGTTCGATCCTGCTGAAAGCAGTGTGGTTGAACTCGTAGTTGGAAAAAAAATACCACCCCGGTCGACCCAGCCGCTGGCAGAAATGGGTACCAGGGTTTTACTCTGGAAAGGTGAGGAGGAGTGCCGCGTTGCATCGTGAGTTTCGATGCTTGAGGCGACACTATCCAGAAGTCTCAGAACACTTCTGGATAGGCGGCCGAGCATATATGGGTGAAAACTCGCGTGCTAAGACACCGATTCAAGTCTCGTACTTTACCAGTATTCTTTTGTTGGTTAGGACAGAATTATCTCCCGTAAAAATTATGAACATTATATACCTATTCTATTGTCCGTTCGAGCCGTAGATGGCACATAGGGCAGACATTCTAGACTCTCTATGTTCGACGACCTTTGTTATCAAGTACCAGACCTTGCACAGGACCCGCATGCACAGGACCCGCATTGTATATCATCACACGTCCCTGTTTTGGTCGAGCCGTTCAATCTCCACAAGGGAGTTAATATATACTGTTGTTGCCTTTGTGAACTCGATGTCATTAAATTCAAGGCGTGTACACATTTTTTTCATAATTAAAACATGCCACTATATAAAATAGATAAAGACAGAATGCCTCAGAACACGATGTTATAAATAAAAAAATATGCAGGGACACACACACACA
>JAVIAB010000124.1:58039387-58414387 GCA_032433765.1 Megaustenia siamemsis
TATATATATTTTTTTTTTAAGTTATAGGTAAAATCAGTCCTGGGCGGGGAGGTAGTTGGAAAGGGGTGGGGATGGGGGGGGGAGAAGTGGTGGGTGGGGGTTGTGAACGGTTTTAGATTCACCGTATTTTTAATTTATTTCAAGATTTCAGGAGCAGGTGGTAGTAAACTTTTTCAATAAAAGTACTGATGTTGACGCCAAGGTTGACTGACTGCTGCGCCCTAATAAAGAATAGGCCCACTATCTATATTCAAGCAACT
The DNA here is from genome assembly GCA_032433765.1 of Megaustenia siamemsis. NCBI lineage: Eukaryota > Metazoa > Mollusca > Gastropoda > Stylommatophora > Ariophantidae > Megaustenia > Megaustenia siamemsis. The sequence goes on from JAVIAB010000124.1 coordinate 58,039,648, forward strand.
CCTTACTACGCACAAGTACCGTAGCAGTTCCTATCGAGTGCTTGCATTTAGGACCATCTTCATTTGTCTGGGTAACGTTCATTAACGTTATGTTCTCTTATCATGGTATACATGCACATGATTATAGTGCCATGTTACGTCAAACGTTCGACGCTCAACAATCTAACCAACAAAAGAGCAAAGACCACAAATTATATCTCCTCTCGACGCTGAAAGGTAAATGAGAAGGGGAAAAAATAAGGGGAGGAGAAGGAGGAGGAGAAGGAAGAAGCGGGAAGAGAAGGGGGAAGAAGATGAAGTAGGAGGAAGAAGAAGAAGACGAAGGAGGAAAAGGAAGAAGAATGAGGAGGTGGTGGTGGAGGAATAAGAAGAAGGAGGAGGATGAGAAGAAATAAGGAGGAGGAGAAGGTGAAGATAGAAAAGAATGAGGAGGAGAAGGAGGAGAAAGTAGAAGGAAGAATGTGGATTTGTAGAAGGAAAGGGCGCCAATAATGCAAAATACATCTTAAGAACATTGCTAGAAAGAGCTATAGAGGTAAAGAAATATCTATATATGTGCTTTACAGACTTTACAAAAGCATTTGACAAAGTAAAGCAGGTGGAAATAACCAATATGGTGGAGAAATTAAACATTGATGGCAAGGATCTGCGAATCATAAAAAAACATGTACTGGCAACAAACAACAGCTATACGAATCCGCAACCAAACAAGACAATTCCAATATATAAAACAAGGAGTCAGACAAGGCTGTGTTCTGTCGCCGGATTTGTTTTCACTTTACAACGAATGTTTTATGAGATCAATAGTAGACAAAAAAGGAATCGAAGTCAACGGTCACAACATAAATAATTTGCGATATGCGGATGACACAGTCTATATAGTAGAGACAGAGAATTAACTACGAGAAATGATAGACATAATAGTAAAAGAAAGCAATAAGAAAGGTCTAAGTCTGAATAGTAAGAAAACAGAAGTAATGGTCATATCAAAGAAACAACCATCACCATCACGCAGCATAAAAAATAAACAGGACAAATTTGAAACAAGTGCAACGTTTCAAATACTTAGGCACAATAATAACTTAAGATGGAAGATGCACCACAGAAATAAAAAGCAGGATAGCTCAAGGAAAAAAAGCATTTCAGATAATGAAAAATGTCTTATGCAACAAATCTATGTCAATAAAAGTGAGAAAGAGAGTTCATCTGTGCTATATAAAACCAATTCTGACCTATGTAAGCTAATCATGGATAGTAAAAAACAAATGAAAAGACGGTTAGAGGCAACAGAGATGGGATTTCTCAGAAGAACGTTGAAAGTTTCCTGTGCAGCTAAAAAGACCAATGAGGAAATTCTCAAAGAGGCCAACACAAAAAGGGAGCTCCTAAAAAACATCAGAAAGAAACAATCAACATTTTTCGTCCACATCATGAGAAGAGGAAAGTTTGAATACTTGGTTACAACTGGCAAAATAAAAGGAAAGAGAGATCGCGGACAACAAAGAGATAAAATACTAGATATCTTGGTTTCATGGCATGGAAAACAGTCGACAACAGAACTGATACGATGCACTGTAGACATGATTGCCAACGTCAACCGGTATGGCACATGATGATGATGAATTTTGATGCTAATCATTGACCAACGGTATATTTTTGTGATCGGTGATATGATCAGTCAGTAATATGCCAGGCCAATATTACTTACCAGAAAAAAAATTATCTGGTACCCATTTTTAGAGACTGGTCATGAAGTCTTGTCCGTCAGACAAAATGTTCTCACATCTGAGAACTGATGAAGAGATAGAAGGAAGCAAAGAGAGAAGATACCACACAGCTTAAGAGAATGGTTTGGCATAGGGTCAACAACAGAAATTATAAACAGCTGTCGAGATCGAAAGTTGTTGAGAGACATGATCACCTACGCCAGCAGGCATAGAACTTGATGGTGATGATAGTTTATTAGTAAACCCAAAGATGACTGTGGCTGAGCCTTCCCTAGTAATTGTTCTGCATTTCGTTGCTTCTGATCTTCTTTATTTCCTTTACCAGATGGTTTCCACATGAATGACTGATGACGTCTTTCTTCAATCATTCTGAGCACATGACCGATGTAATTCGGTCTTCTGCTTGTTAATATCGACGCCTATTGTTTTTTTAGTTTCGGCTCTTATTAGTTTTTTTTTAAAACGTATTCTCTCCAACTTATATTTACGATTCTTCGGAGACATTTGTTTTTAAAGGCATTTATTTTCCTGAGGGACCACGGTAACCTAGTTGGGAAAACCACCCTAATGGGCTACCGACGTTTGGACAACCCGTGTTCGATTCCTGCTGGAAGCAGTTTGAGTTGTACTCGTGGTTGGAAAAAAAAATACCACCGCGGTCGACCCAGCCGCTGGCAGAAATGGGAAATGAGTACCAGGGAAGCACTCTGGGAAGGTGAGGAATGCCACATCGCATCGTGAGTATCGATGCTTGAAGCGACACTATCGAAAAGTCTTCGAACACTTCTGGATAGGCGACCGAGCACATATCGGTGAAAAACCGCGTGCTAAGACGCAATTTCAAGTCTTGTACTTTACCTTTAACTTAATTTCCTATCTAAAGTCTGGGTGGATTCCTGGTTTTCCTAACATCCATATGTTAGCACTGGTATCACACACGAGTTGAACAATCTATGCAATTATTGCTTATACGTTAAAAAAATAATAATAATAATTTCTGATAATTCGGTTATTTTTTTACTTCAACTTCACTTCTGCCAAATCTCTATTTTTCTGTTGATAATTGTTGTCCCTGACTAAAATTGCTTCAAACGTCGATTCATCGACTTCGACCTCCACAGCCATGTTAGCACATCCATTTTTAGCAGCTCTAAATAACATAACAACCATTATTCTATTTTACATTCATCATATTTGCACAGTTGCAGCTGGGAGCTACATTTCGATCAGAGAATATGTCGCCCTATATAATGCGTGGCCTTGAACTTTTACTGCTAAGTACGGTTCCAGTTAACGAATAATCCAAACTTAATTCTAACCATATATTAACCCTTACCAGTCTAAATAGTCCAAACATTTAGTTGGATGTTAACAATAAAAAGGGACAACAGATAAAGTGGGTTTTTTTTTTCGTTCGCCAGCTGTTACCTCTGACGAAGTCCCTAGAGACTAGGAACTGAATTTTGCGTGTTAATCCATTTTTCCCTGGCAGCCGTGTGCACAGGGGTCCCTCGTTGCACAGGCAGATAACTCCGACATCGTAGGTACTCATATTTTTTTCCTGTCGATGAGTAGTTGACGTTTCAAGCCGGGCCTCACTGCTGAGACGAGGGGTGGTTGCCGCAGAGAGAAATGATAAATAAAAATCCCAACCGGTGCAGCCGGAATTTGAACTCACAACCTCTCTATCTCGAGGCCGGCCATATAATAAAGTGGTTTGAACTTGTATTCAGACTCATCGAGTTTGCGTGACCATTGCAGAACGTTTCACTCATCACAGACTGTCTGAAAGTACCTTTCTCTTTAGCCAGATCTCCCACTTAAAATGTCAAGTTGAATGTCTCTTCAAAGAGTGATAAACAGAGTAAACTAAATATGGTAAAAGTCATCAACAAACGCTGCTAAAATACTAATTCAAAGAGAAAGACGGCGAAAGGGATGAGCTTCTGGAATAGTGGAGACATCATCATTAAGTATACCATGCCTGCTGGCGTAAGTGATCATGTTTCTCCACGACTTTCAATCTCGACAGTTATTTATCATTTCTGTTGTTGACCTTCTGCCAAGCCATGCTCTTAAGTTGTCTGGTATCTTTTCTCTTTGCTTCCCTCTATCTCTTCGTCCCTCAATTTCCCCAGTTGTCACAATTTATTCCACCTGTTCTCTTCTCATTACGTGGCCAATAACGATGGTTTTTTCTTCCTAATATTGGAAATTAGCTACTTTTTTTTTCCTTTGGCCTCTTTCAGAACGTTTTCATTACTCTTGTTATCTGTCCATGGTATTCTCAACATTTTTCTGTAAAACCAAATTTATACAGCCTCCAGTGATTTTCTTATCTGTTCTCCTATTGTCCGCGATTCACATCCATATGTTAAGACTGGCTCTACATAACATTTAAGTTTTTCTTGTTTCTATTGTCAAAAATGGATTGCACAGTATCTTCTTCATTTTTTAAAGCTGCTTTTGCCTGAGCCATTCTGCATCTCACCTCCGTTGTGCATCTACCATCTGAAGTTAACATTGTTTCCAGATATTTAAATTCACTTACATGTTTTATATCGTTCCACTTGTCTTTATTGTGCATTGCGGTGATGTATTTTTCTTTGTTGCTACCATTACTTCTATATTAGGGACAGTAGTAACATAACGGCGAAGGGAGGGGGGGACAGAAGAGCTAAAGACAGGAAACTATATCTTTCCAAGGCACCAACAAAAAACAAACTAACGAAGAAAAGAAGCAGCAGATAAAGAAGACACAACTTGCAGTGAAAATGTGGTCTTGGGGCTACGGTAATTTAGAATAAAACTTCAATGAAATAGGAAGGACGGACCAACCCGGCCGAGCTAAACGTGTGAACAACCAGTGAGCTACCGAAGCCATTAGTGTATACACATATCGTCACCATGGAGTGCCTGAATAATATCGACTCTTACTAGACTAGATAATGAACAGGTTCAAATACTCTGTTATGTCTGTGATTACTTCCCAGCCACTTTCTATTAAAATTCAAAATTGCAGTAAAATGTGAAGAGGAAAAAAAACGGCATACAAATACTGATATGAAGAACTTTCTACTCCACTAAGTTTTTCTTCTTAGAGAAGACAACTTGACTACAAACAATTGTTCCGTATGCTAGATCTGCAGAGCAATGATAAATAAATCGTGGTGAGAAAAAAAGAGAACTCACTAAACCGCAATGGAGAACAACAAAAGAAATAAACAAACGATAGTGCAACGCAATACGTTAAATAGGAAGCGGCAAAGAATAAGAAGAAACAAATGTGAGCTGTTTGCCCACAAGCTGTACAATCAATTAAAACAAGATGTAGTTTCAACTTTTTTTTCTTGAAGTAGCATAAACATAATAAAACCACTTTTGTTTATCTTTACGGCGGTTATCCCATTTACGAGATCTGCCAGAGGAGGGAGGTAGGCTGAAGAATAATGGAGGAGAGGAATAGGGGTTGAGAATAACAGAAGAGAGAGAACAGGATTGATAATAACGGAGGAGAGGGAGTGGGGTTGAAAATAATGGAGGAAAGGGAACAGGATTGAGAATAACGGAGCAGGAAGGATGGTAATGAAGAATAACACTGATTTGGGATAGTATTGAAGAATAACGTAGGTTTTGGGATAGATAAGATTGAAGAATAACGGCAACAAATCCAGTGTAGCTGCAACGAGTGTCCGGGACAGACTTTCATCCCCAATATTAAAAAAAAATATATCCGATTTGGAGAATAAGTTATTCGTTTGACCTACCGCTCTTATTATCAAAATGTGATAATTTAGTTATGCACGTTTTATCTTATGTTTAATTTTTTTTTTTTAAATAAGTATGCAACGGAATATATTTCCTCTTAATTTTTGTAAGTTGAAATAAGACATGGTTTGGGCTGTTAAGAGTTAAGTCCCATGTTTGCTTCACTAGCCAGCAGAAATCCCGACCCTGAGAAATAGATTTGCCCGCCTGCACAAGCAGACGATATAATTTACATGTTTACATTAGTATACCAGGGAAATTATGTTTGGAGTTGTACATGGCCTGGCTGTTGGATTTCTCAAGTTCTTTAGTAAATAAAAATGATGAAGCGTTGATGTGTGAATGTGGTAGATGCATGGGGGCGTTGCGCGGATAAATGAGAAACAAATTAATTATGTGTCATTGTATGAGTGATGAGGCGAGAACGATGCGAGGTAGTGAAGATAAGTAATATGTAGAGTCATAAGGATAGATAAGATAAGGTGATAATAAATGTAAGATGCGAGGATAATGTAATAAGAAATGTGTGAGGTTGTAAGAATGAAGAGATATGAAAGAAGCGCTGTTATACAAGTGTAGAGGTAACGTTATGATTATGGAAGGCCCCGGTATCACTGCAAACGAATTAAAATCCATAATTGCTCAACCGCCCAAACATCTCATCTCCCAAACAAAGAAAAATAGCTGTGGTCTCCATCATAGCAGTCTCAGCACACGCCAAAAGACATAAGGCAAAACCGCGCAGAAAGTGAACACAACAGTCTGTTCCATTTCATATGATATCATCATTCATCGTAAACAATCGGAATATTGAAACACGATTAAAACGGATGAAACGCACACCTCACGCTGTGCACAGAGCACTTAATTCAGTAGCTCCTGCAACAAGCCGGACTTGGAATATGAGGAAACTGCAACAAGGAACACTTTTCAGACATAGTCTTTAATGGTTCTAGCCGCCTATCCACCATATTGAATGGAAGTTCACGTCCTCCTGAATATGATGATCGTCATATATTGTTAATGTATAGCGGTTGATGATGTTAGGACATCGTTTTTCACTCCAAATCCGAACATATGAAACACAGTTAGTCATCGGATTATCTCCGTCGCACATCAAACAACAACCGTAAGATCACCCTGCAATGTGAATTTGTGAAATTATAAACCAGTTCACATGTCTACCCTCTATCTCACAGTAGCCCTCTTGAATCTAGACAACACCCCTTCTGACTAACATGAAAACTCCGGGAGTCACCCCGCTGCTGCAAAGTCATGAGCAAAGCTCAGTCATGTCGCCTTTTATCATTAGCGTACGGCCGGTCTAGAGAAGTAACATATTCGTATGTTGTTAGAGCGTTGGGGCCTCGGTAGTCTAGATGGGAAAACCACCCACCTGGGCTACCGACGTTCGAACAACCCGTGTTCGATTCCAGCTGGAAGCAGTGTGGATTGTACTCGAGGTTGGGAAAAAAATACCCATGGCTGATCCAGCCGCTGGAATAAATGGGTACTAAGGTAGTGTACTCTGGGAGGTGAGGAATGCCACCTCGCATCGTGAGTTTCCATGCTTGAAGCGACACTATCTAGAAGTATCCCAACAATTCTGGATAGGCGGTCAAGCACATATCGGTGAAGACTCACGTGCTAAGACGCCGATTCAAGTCTCGTACTTTACCTTTATATATTAATACATTCTTTATATAATAGAGAAATATGTGACGCATAATGTTAATGTCGATTCTGTCCATGGTCAAAGACACATTTATTGTTGCTGTGGTCAGCATTACGCCAAGTTGCTGTACGCATAAAGAGAAAAACATAACTGCGTGTGTGTTGGAAAGGATGAGATTGAGAGAACTGATTGTGGCTGATAAAAAATGAGGAGGACAGAATTGTTAGTGGTTGTATGCATGAGGAAAGAAAGAAAACTCATGAGGAAAGCAATAAAACTCATGAGGTAACAAAGAAAGGTAACAAAGAAAACTATGTGTCCTGAATGGATAAGAAGAATGTAACTATATTTATATGTTACTTTTATCGGAGGGAGGTTTGGCATGTGTGTTTTTTTTCAACAACAATTGGGCAATAGTCTATGTTATATGTTTAATTAGAGCCAGGAAAGATCAGGCTAAAATTAAATATTTACAATTTCAAGGAGAAAACACTACAGGTAAATGAGACCAGTTTGAAAAAGCCCAAAATGGTATTCATATATATTTTTATAGCTGTAATAATCTCTTAAATTTTGACTATCGGCATATCTGCTGAATCATAATCAATAAATGTCTGTGAATGCAATTGTTGCAGAAAATTATTACCCTCTGAGAAAAAAACAAACATGTCCAATTTGCAACTTATTAACAAAAACATTGCTAAAGAACATTAAAAACGAGGAAAATTAATCTTTTGAGTCACAGTTTAGCTTAATTTAGCGACAAATCATCCCAACTGCACATCGAACAAGTCCATAGGTGGTCAGATCTATTTCAAAATATATCCCTTAGCGTGTAACGATTAACGAAACCAATGTTGTGTTGGTTGGTCATTCTTCTTTGGATTCCTGCCAGAGCTCGCGACTGATATATTTCACATTGGCATGATATTCGTGACGTCTATTCATGGTTGCGATTTCAGTGTTATTTGTCTGGTCTTTGTTCGTTCAGCGTCACTGAGAGCATTCAAGATGCCAGCGAGGTTCAATGCCCTTTCGCACTCGGCAAGTCTGTCAGCACGCTCATCACCTCTTACACCCGCGTGCTCAGACACGAAAATGAAGATGACTTTTATTAAAATAGACCTCCCCAAAGACTCCAACCACTTCCGCCGAGCTCAGAGAGTTGCGAGCATACCCATTGAGTCGCTGAGGAAACACGTACGTGTATAAATTTGTGCACAAAGATGACACGAAGGTCGAAAGTAATGAAGGGATAAAATAATTACGAAGGATGTAGTACCAAGAGACGAGAGAGATGAAGACCAAGGAAAAGGTGGGTGCAAGCTGCTACAGATGAGTGGTCAGTTTTGCTACAGATGAGTGGTCAGTGTTGCAACAGATGAGTGGTGAGTGTTGTTACAGATAAGTGGTCAATGCTGCTACAGATGAGTGGCCAATCCTGCTACAGATGAGTAGTGAGTGCTGCTACAGATGAGTGGTCAATGCTGTTGTAGATGAGTGGTCAGTGCTGCTACAGATGAGTGGCCAATGCTGCTACAGACAAGCTGTCATTGCTGCTACAGACGGGTGGTCAGTGCTGCTACAGATGAGTTGCCAATGCTGCTACATATGAGTGGTGAGTGCTGCTGCATACGAGTTGTCAATGCTGCTGCATACGAGTTGTCAGTGCTGCTGCATACGAGTTGTCGGTGCTGCTAGAGATGAGTTGTCAGTGCTGCTGCATACGAGTTGTCAGTGCTGCTGCATGCGAGTTGTCAGTGCTGCTGCATACGAGTTGTCAGTGCTGCTGCATACGAGTTGTCGGTGCTGCTAGAGATGAGCTGTCAGTGCTGCTGCATACGAGTTGTCAGTGCTGCTGCATACGAGTTGTCAGTGCTGTTACAGATGAGTTGTCGGTGCTGCTGCATACGAGCTGTCAGTGCTGCTACAGTTGAGTTGTCAGTGCTGCTACAGATGAGTTGACAGTACTGCTACAGTTGAGTTGTCAGTGCTGCTACAGATGAGTCGCCAGTGCTGCTACAGTTGAGTTGTCAGTGCTGCAACAGTTGAGTCGTCAGTGCTGCTACAGTTGAGTTGTCAATGCTGCTACAGTTGAGTTGTCAGTGCTGCTACAGTTGAGTTGTCAGTGCTGCTACAGTTGAGTTGTCAGTGCTGCTACAGTTGAGTTGTCAGTGCTGCTACAGTTGAGTTGTCAGTGCTGCTACAGTTGAGTTGTCAGTGCTGCTACAGTTGAGTCGTCAGTGCTGCTACAGTTGAGTTGTCAGTGCTGATACAGTTGAGTCGTCAGTGCTGCTACAGTTGAGTTGTCAGTGCTGATACAGTTGAGTTGTCAGTGCTGCTACAGTTGAGTCGTCAGTGCTGCTACAGTTGAGTTGTCAATGCTGATACAGTTGAGTTGTCAGTGCTGCTACAGTTGAGTTGTCAGTGCTGCTACAGTTGAGTTGTCAGTGCTGCTACAGTTGAGTTGTCAGTGCTGCTACAGTTGAGTTGTCAGTGCTGCTACAGTTGAGTTGTCAGTGCTGCTGCAGACGCTGAGCATTTCTCGAAGGACACAGAGAACTAACTATTGAGTATCTGTCGTTGGAGCCAAGTTCCAAAAGGGACTAACTAGATCCTAGATGATGATGATGGTAGTGGTGGTAGTTACAACCACTTATGTTCATTGTGCAACTGTACAGAATAAGAGGCTCAAACATGATTGGCAAAAAAAGTATACTTACAAAACCCTATTCGAAAAATGATCATCTAACAGATGCGAAAAATACTCAAAATCCACAAGTGGATAGAAAAATTGAAGGAATAGACCTGGAGACAGTTCAGAACTACAACTACCTTGGACATACTATAACCAGTGATGGAAAATGTACAACTGAAATAAACAAAGAATAGGCATGACAAAAAGTAATTTTAATGTCATGAAGAACATACTAACATCAAAACAAATAACACCAGGACTAAAACTAAGAATAACAAAATGTTATGTCTTCTCAACACTCCTATATGGTGCAGAAACATGGACACTAAACAAGAAAACAGAACAGAGAATTAAAGCCTTTGAAATGTGGATATATAGAAGAATAGGTAGAATTGGATGGAAGGGAAAGAAAACAAACGATGAAGTCTTAAAACAACTAAAATGAAAGAGAAAAACTAAACACAATTCAACCAAGACAAATGCGATTTTGGGCCATGTTAAAAGACACAACAGCCTACTAAAGTAATCCTGGAGGGGAAAATACAAGGTAAAAGAGGCAGAGGCAGACCAAGACTAACATGTACGAGTAACATCAAAAGATGGACAAGCCAGCCTATGACAACCTGCACAATAAAAAAAAAGAGACAGAGCAGAATGGCACTCTATGGTAGCCAACATTCGATGCGGAGATGGCACTCGATGATGATGAACAGGTGCGAACACAATTTTGTTCATAGCTTATTTAATTAATTTATTGTTTGCTTTGTGAGAGTAACAATTATTTTTTCTCTGCGCTTGCCCAACTGTTGTCTTGGTGCAGTAAGTTCGAGTTATGTGGATTTATCTGCAACTTTGACAGCACAGTCATAGGAATATATTATAATTTTAAGCAGAGTAAAATACGAAACCTGAAAAATGAGAAGAGTGAAGTAAGCAACGATTTAAGGGAGATGTAATAGTTGCATGTATCGTTTAAGAAGATAATCAATTGCTCATCGGTTGGCCCCCTTATTTACGATAGAGACGTGGCTACCGGGGCCCTGGCTACAATGAGGGGAAACAATTATGTAGCCACTAACACCTGTGAAGCAGTACGCAGAGGTGAGCGACTAAGGAAGTTTTACAGTTATGGTCTTCACCGGTGCTATGGAGTTCGTGCGTCAGATCTGAGGTCATTTTTAATGTATTAGCTAGCGTGTGGTGTGGCGCGAGAGCTACATACTGGGAAACATGCTGAGGAGGGGATGGAAGCACTATGGAGGTGTACGCTGTGTAACGGAGATGACCTATCGACTAAAGAAGCTAAATTAAACGATAGAAATTGTTGTGGTATTTGTTAATAAGAGAGTAAGAAATTTAAACCAGAAAAGAAAATATCTGATAGTTAAATTAGGCACTTGATATTGTTTACAAGACCACATGGAGATTTGACAGAATATACAATCAAATGAAGCAGAATATTTAAAGACATCTGTTCTCATGCCAGTAATTGAGGTCGAAGTGCTTCCCTTTGATTCGAAACTTCTACTTCTGCTTCTACGTTAGCCAAACGACGAAAACTTCATGTTCGCCCATAAAGGTGGATGAACTGGGCTCAAATGCTCTGTTCTGTTCATAGAATTTCGCTGCTGCCAGTAATCCTCATGTCCACTCCAACTCATGGCACAGCTCGCACCAAGTACGTTGGCAAATTCTGTTAACAAGGTCGACTACCGTGTAGCATTAGTCTAAAGCGCAGGCGACGATTCCAAACGACTTCCATCGAAAATTGAGTATACAGTCACTTCCTGCAGTTATCACGAAAGTGTGCATTTAATACAAATAAAGCAACCGAAGCGGTTTAAGCGACTACATTAGTCTCTGCAAAATTAATTTTGCATTGTCGGTTATGGCGTTAGCAATGTCGAACTTCGCTGCGAGAGTGGGTGAATATTTCAAACGACATCACCGAAAAAGAGTGCCCACAGTCATTTCCAACGCAAATTCACACGAATAAATAAAAAAAAAAACATCAAAAACTGTCACAGTAAAGAAAAGCGATTCCAGTGATAGCACTCCCTAAAGCGATAGCTCAGTGGTTAGTGAACTGGACTACAAAGGATAAGAGGTAGGGTTCGATCCCAACCGACGACTTCCGGTTCATTCAGCATTTAATGGGTACAGGATTTTTTTACTGGGAAAATAAAGCGTCATGAGCGCAATACCGACCACATTACCCCAAAAATCATGTGCCGAAAGTCTGTAAAATGTATGGCCAATAACACCATATTCACTATACGCCACTTGGCGTGACGGGGGTACTTTCCTTTTTTTTAAAATTATTTTTTAAACTTCCTAGAGGCCTGCAAGCATGGCCGCCATCTTCCCTGGCTCAGCCATTTTTTTCTGGCTTCCATCCTTTCAGGTCAACAAACCATAATTTAGTTTGGTATTTTTTAGTATCCGGTTGCCTTCTCTCTTTGATCTCTACTCATTTGACCAGAAGGCTTATCCTGTTTCAGGATATCCCTCGAGAAGATTAAATAAGATATTAATTATGTATGTCCCACTCACCATATCGCAAAACAGTCAGCTATAAGTCGCTGACCTCTATCCAAGTGCTACTGGCCAACTTGGACCTTGCTCGAATTTTGTGATTGTTTAATCATTGTGATTATTTTTCAAGTAATCCTGGTTTCAAAAGTAGGTAAAATAGTTACTTAGTCTACAGGATACGGGAGAGCCGCGATAGCTCAGTGGTTAGTGAACTGGACTACAAAGAACAAGAGGTAGGGTTCGATCCCAATCGACGGCTTCCGGGTTACCCAGCCTTAAATGGGTACCTGATTTTTTCTAGGAAAGTAAAGTGGCACGGGCGTTATACCGACAACATTACCCCAAAAATAATGTGCTGAAAGTCTGTAAAATTTATGGTCACTAACACCATATTCCCTACACGCCACTTGGCGTGACGGGGTTCTTTACTTTTTTTTAAAAAATAGGATACGGACAAAATAGAGAAAACCAGTGTTCAAATCGAACATGTAAGAGAACCTTTGGCATATTAAATTAGAAAATTGCCAACGCTATGTAACTGCCAGGGCTAAATTTCAAAAGACAAAATAATTTTCTATCAAATCTTCCCCAATCAAATTTATACAATGGAGCATGTGTGTCAGTGAAAGGAGAATGATTGGGACAACCAATCTACAGACTGTACAGTAAATCCATCGCTTTGCATTAGGTCCAAAGTGGCAATATTTGGAGGGCTGTAGTACAATAACAGACAAAAGAGTTGTGAGAGAGAGAAGAAGTACGAAATATATCAGTCTCATTTGATGGTAAGGATATATCAATGATCGCTATAGTGTATAAGCTTTCGTCAAGTGATATAATTTTCTAAAGAAAAATGATTATTTTCTAAATTCCATTAAGGTCAACTTCGTGAAAACCAAAAGCGAAAATCAATAGATCAGGTTTCACACCAAGAAAATACCCAGTAAAAAATATGAGGTATCACACCAAGATTATACACAGAGAAAGATGTGATCTCACACCAAGACTACCCTAAGAAAGATAAGACCTCAACCAAGACTATACTCATAGAAAGATAAGATCTCGCACCAAGACAATACCCTAATAAAGATGAGATCTCACAAGATTATAAAAAAAAGAAAGATAAGATCTCACACCAAGATTATACCCAAGAAAGATAAGATCTCACACCAAGATTATAAAAAGGAAAGATAAGATCTCACACCAAGATTATACTCAAAGATAAGATTTCACATCAAGATTATAAAAAAAAGAAAGATAAGATTTCACACCAAGATTATACTCAAAGATAACATCTCACATCAAGATTATAAAAAAAAGAAAGATAAGATCTCACACCAAGATTATACTCAAAGATAAGATTTCACGTCAAGATTATAAAAAAAAGAAAGATAAGATCTCACACCAAGATTATACCCAAAAATAAGATCTCACATCAAGATTATACTCAAAGATAAGATCTCACATCAAGATTATAAAAAAAAATTGAAAGATAATATCTCACACCAAGATTATAATATACTCAAGATAAGATCTCACATCAAGATTATACAAAAAAAAAGAATGATGAGATCTCACACCAAGATTATACTCAAAGATAAGATCTCACATCAAGATTATAAAAAGAAAGATAAGATCTCACACCAAGATTTTACTAATAGAAAAATAAGATCTCACATCAAGATTATAATAATTGATTAATAAGATCTCACACCAATACTATACACCAAGAGCACACTTTAGGCAAAGGCATGTGATAAAACTCACTTTAACATGCTTACAGGAGAACCATTAGTTCAGTTTGTCAACCCTCCAAAGAGACAGTGAATTTGATACAAACTTCAGTAGGATTTTGTTTGTTTGTTTGTAAGCTACAATGTATATGTCTAGTGAAGATCGAGTGGCTGCATTTTGTGCGATATAATTGTTTCTATCATTCACACCGACAGCTGTGTGCTTAAGTGTTCCTCGCCATATGAGCAGATATTCTTCCACATCAGTTGATGGATTTGCTTGACGCAAGTTTTTTACATGTTCTCATTAAATGTGAACTGCTTCGTCAGCCGCAGTTTTATCTCTTTAGGGAATTTGCACCGTGTTCTGTTCGTCGTAGGCTACATTCACTAGAGTAATCAAGAATCTAAAGGGCGCGTCATTGCTGTGCTTACATTGTTATGTGTGCCAAGTCAGCCGTAATGGCCCATCGTAAATCCCTAGACCGACCGTCCGCTAATCTTACGGTCTGTTGTTTGATGTGCGACGGGGATGATCTGACGACTAACTGTGTGTTTATATGTTCGAAATTGGAGTAAACAACGATAGCCTAACGTCATCAAGCGCTATACATTTTTTAAAGAAATATGACGATCATCACTTTCGAGAGGACGTGAACTGGTATATGGTGGATAGGCGGCAGGAACCATTGCAGGCTATGCATGAAAAGTGTTCCTTGTTGCAGTTTCCTCTTATTCCAAGTCCATGGGGGACTGGTTGGTCTCGAGGCAAGACGCCGGCCTCTGGACAGAGAGGTTGTGGGTCCAAATCTCAGCTACACTGGTTGGGACTTTTATTTATGATTTCTCTCTGCGACAACCACCCCTGGTCTTAGCAGCGAGGCCCGGCTTGAAACGTCAGTTACTCATCGACCGAAAAAACATCAGTACCTCCGACGTCGGAGTTATCTGCCTGTGCGGCGAGGGACCCCGTGCACGCGCTGCCAGGGAAAAGTGGAATAACACGCAAAACTCAGCTTCTAGTCAGTAGGGACTCCATCAGAGTTGAAAGCTGGCGAACGCAACAACAAGATGCACTCTCACTTGTTATCGTGGGGGAGACTGGTTGGTCTCGAGGCAAGCCGTCGGCCTCGAGACAGAGAGGCTGTGGGTTCAAATCCGGCTGCACCAGTTTGATTAATATTCATGATTTCTCTCTGCGACAATCATCCCTGGTCTCGGCAGCGAAGCCCGGATTGAAACGTCAATTACTCATGGACGGAAAAAAATATGAGTACCTCCGAAGACGGAGTTATCTGCATGTGCGGCGAGGGACCCCTGTGCACTCGGCTGCTAGGGAAAAACGGATTATAACACGAAATTCAGTTCCTAGTCTCTAGGGACTTCGACAGAGGTCAAAGCTGGTGAAAGGAAAAAAAAACTTGTTATCGCCGAGAGTTTCGACATTGAAAAGGGGAGTGGGGGTTACATTTTTTTCTTATAAAATATTTCGGGGCAGCATATTTGGCCTACTTTTTTAGATTTAAGCCCGGATATTGAACTCCAGGAAGAATTTTTAGTACCGGATTGCCTTCCCTCTTCTTTCCAATAATCACTTGGCCAGACTTGTTAGTTTGTTTATGGAGCACTACTTGGAGGTGAAGTGGGGTATGAAGCAGCTCTGTTCGCCGATACAGGCGCACGCTGCCAGCTGTGGGTTGCTGATCGTTCTCAGCTCGGCTGATCGATGGAGGTCGTCTATACACAAAGTTTAATTGCCAGAAAACTTGTTTTCTTTTTTTTTTCAAGAACGTAAATAAGAATTTAACAAAAAATAAACAACGTAATCTAAATGTAGATGTTACAGTTTTATTTTTGTATTTAAAAAAAAAAAAAAAAACTTCACATATACTCGCGACTGGTTAACGACAATCGCATTTTCAATACAAAAGAAAAACATATTGATATGAAACAAGATGATAACCCAAAGAAGCAATAACAACAACAAAAACAATAGAACTACCCACGGGAAACAGCACGGACCCAAATCAATATCACAGCCAACAGTTGGAGCAACGAAATCCTTTAGGCTTGTTTTGTCCTATCGAGATCCCAAAATAGACATGCTGTCTTGGCGTTGTGTCTTTGCTCAGATTACGAGTTGATAATAAACTATGCAAGTATGTTGTTTGAAGAGGGGATGGTGGGGGAAATCGTTTATGTTCTCCAGATGTATGCCGGGATATGTCTACCGTATAATAATAATAACTGTTTATAGTTTGTTAATATACACAGCGTGTATGTACGAGGTATGTATGAAAGATGGATGCTTGTTTGTGTGTATGTGTGTCAGACATAAGTAATTGCCGGGAGTAAGTAAAAGAAGAAAGAAATAAAGGAAGAGAAAGAAAGAAGTTGGAAAGAAAGACAGGAAAGGGTTGAGTGTAAGGAGGGTGTGAGATATAATATAATGGAAAAAGTGGGGGAAAGAGGGTTTGATGGATAGAGAGAAAGTTAGGAATGAACATGTTGTGATAGTGACATGAAAAGACGACAAAAGTTGCATAAAGTCAGTCTGGACATTAATTGGTATCTGAGCTGTGGATATTTAACCATCATCGGCCCATACAATTTCTGTCAGTTTCTCTCTCTTTCTCTCTATGTATATGTGTGTATAGCTCATAGAGTTAAACATATGTACGCATTTTGAATGAAGAGTTAATGAAGTTGTTAAATAATTTATTTATTTTGGCCTGCATTTTCTGCACACCAGAAAAGGTAACAACAATTATCTCCTTTATTAGTGCGAGTCCCCTCTAAATGCACGTGACACAAATTGTAAATGTAAATTATTATTATTATGTGTTGTGTGTGTGTGGTGGTTGGGGGGGGGGCGGGGCGGGCGGTGTCACTCCTTTGGGTCGATAAAAAGGCAGACAATAGACAAATAGACAATTAGTAGACCAAAAACAGGAAAGAGTGTAGTAGAAGGGAAGAAAAGGGGGGGGGGGGGGGGGGTAAAAACGAAATACAAAAACGGAACTTAAATGAGATTTAATTTAGCACAAGAAGAGTGATTGAATTAACCCTTTTGCACCGGGATAACATTTCTGACTATTTGAAAGTGTCGTAGCCAAATGTTCTATTAAAAGTATCACCCAGTGATGTTTTTCAACATACTCTCTGTCATTTGTTGCATGTAGGCACATGCTATTTGTAGGGATGCAGTGAGAGAAAGAAAGTAAGGAAGAAAGGAAAGAAAAAGAAGGAAAAGAAAGGAAGGAAGAATAAGAAAGAAAGAAAGAAAGAAAGAAAGAAGAAAGAAAGAAAGAAAGAAAGAAAGAAAGAAAGAAAGAAAGAAAGAAAGAAAGAAAGAAAGAAAGAAAAAGAAAGAAAGAAAGAAAGAATGAATGAATCGCACCATGAGTCATACGTGGTACTAACTCCTTTACTACTTTCTCAATCGACATATATATTTTTGTCGTTATAATGTTGACCTTTCTGGCACCCCGCTTTCCATTCCCAGAAAGAAAGAAAAAATGTCAGTACCCATTAAAGGCTGGACTCACTGGTGGGTGGAAGAATCAAACCGATCTCTTGTCCTCCACTAGATCAAGTCACTAACCAGATTATTTCAAATAGTGACGTTTTATTGTTTAAATGCGTCAGACATCACTTATATGGCAGCTCTATCGTAAATTATTCATTTATTTGGCTCATTTGCATATTATATAAATACAACTTTTATATGATTTTTTTTTCTATGGAGAGTTTAAACTATTTATAACAAGATATATCTCACTGTCAATATAAATGATAACATTATTTAATAAAATGAAATCTTCTTTTACTTTCCTTCCTCATCTGCCTTTCAGCGTCGAGAGGGGGGGGGGGGGAGAATATAATTTGCGGTCTTTTGCTCTTCTGTTCGCCTCTGCTGCTGTTATGTTTCCTAGTGCTTCTAATATTCAGTCGAACCACCTTGTTCGTGGTCGACCCTTGGGTCTGGTATTCTCACAACGTTTGTTGAAAGCTCGCTGTGTTGTGTTTTGATTTTTCTGCCTTGTCACGTGGCCAAACCATTTTATCTATTGTTTCTTTACATATTCTATGGCGGGAGCTATTCCTAGCTTTTTTTTTCCTCTCAGTTCTTCATTTCAGATCTTATCTCTCAGAATGAAATGTAGTTGGCGCAAAGAAATAAATTATTAAAACTAGAAAGTTGACATTTGTGAATGAGGGTGTCAGAAGCGTAGCCAGTCACAGAAAGTATCAGTGCTAGATCAGAATCACAGCGTCTCCACCGAATATACCAGAGCTTCGCAAACTGTCACGCCTGTGGTTCCTTTCCCTGTTGCATATATCGGTGGCGACCTCTTCGCTGTCTCAATCGTATAAGTCGGGCAAACTTAATCTTGTATTTTTTTTTTTTTTTTAACGCTGGTTACTATTTTATGTATAGGAATATAGTTCAGTAACGATAAAGATATAAACTTGATTTTATGCTTAAAAAAAAAAGAAAGAAAAAGGAAAAAAAAAAAAACATACAACATACTTATGTTTACAAATGTCATTAGTCAAATACAACTAGCTGCTAGTCTAATACAATTAGCCGTTAGTCAAATACAACCATCTTTCGTTAAATACAACCAGCTTTTAGTCAAATACAACCAGCTGTTAGTCAAATAAACCATCTGTTAGTTAAATACAACCAGCTGTTAGTCAAATACAACCAGCTGTTAGTCAAATACAACCATCTTTCGTTAAATACAACCAGCTTTTAGTCAAATACAACCATCTTTCGTTAAATACAACTAGCTTTTAGTCAAATACTACCAGCTGTTAGTCAAATACAACCATCTTTCGTTAAATACAACCAGCTGTTAGTCAAATACAACCATATTTCGTTAAATACAACCAGCTTTTAGTCAAATACAACCAGCTGTTAGTCAATTACAACCAGCTGTTAGTTAAATACAACCATCTGTTAGTCAAATACAACCATCTGTTAGTCAAATACAACCATCTGTTAGTCAAATACAACCACCTGTTAGTCAAATACAACATCTGTAAGTTAAATACAACCAGCTGTTAGTTAAATACAACCATCTGTTAGTCAAATACAACCAGCTGTTAGTCAAATACAACCATCTGTTAGTCAAATACAACTATCTGTTAGTCAAATACAACTAGCTGTTAGTCAAATACAACCAGCTGTTAGTCAAATACAACAAGCTGTTAGTCAAATACAACTAGCTGTTAGTCAAATACAACCAGCTGTTAGTTAAATACAACCAGCTGTTAGTTAAATACAACCATCTGTTAGTTGAATACAACCATCTGTTAGTTAAATACAACAAGCTGTTAGTCAAATACAACTAGCTGTTAGTCAAATACAACCAGCTGTTAGTCAAATACAACAGCTGTTAGTCAAATACAACCAGCTGTTAGTTAAATACAACCATCTGTTAGTTAAATACAACCATCTGTTAGTTAAATACAACTAGCTGTTAGTCAAATACAACTAGCTGTTAGTCAAATACAACCAGCTGTTAGTCAAATACAACCAGCTGTTAGTTAAATACAACCAGCTGTTAGTTAAATACAATTAGCTGTTAGTCAAATACAACCAGCTGTTAGTCAAATACAACCAGCTGTTAGTTAAATACAACCAGCTGTTAGTTGAATACAACATCCCTCCTAGAATCTAGACCGGCCGTACGCTAAACGGACAGTTGTTTGATGAGCGACGGGGTAATCTGACGACTGACTGTGTGTCTATATGTTCGGAATTGGAGTCAACAACGATGGCCTAACATCATCAAGCGCTATACATTTTTAAAAAAAATGATGATCATCATTTTTCAAGAGGACGTGAACTCCCGGTATATGGTGGATAGGCGGCGGGAACAATTGAAGGCTATCTATGCATGAAAAGTGTTCCTTGTTTGCAGTTTCCTCATATTCCAAGTCCGGCTTGTTGCAGGAGCTACTGAGTTAAGTGCTCTGTGCACACCGTGAGCTGTGTGTCTCATCCGATTTGATCATGTTTCGATATTCCAATTGCTTACGATGAATGGTGATATCGTATGACAGGGAACAGTTGACTGTGTTCACTTTCTGCGCGGTTTCGCCTTATGTCTTTTGGCGTGTGCTGAGACTGCTATGATGGGGACTACATTTACCTTTCTTTGTTTGGGAGATGCGATTCGGATGATTGCGCTGGCACGGGCGGTTGAGCAATTATGAATTTTAATTCGTTTGCAGTGATACCGGGGCCTTCCATAACCAAATAACCTCCAAATAACTAGCTGTTAGTCAAATACAACCAGCTGTTAGTCAAATACAACCAGCTGTTAGTTAAATACAACCAGCTGTTAGTTAAATACAACCAGCTGTTAGTCAAATGCAACCAGCTGTTAGTTAAATACAACCAGCTGTTAGTTAAATACAACCAGCTGTTAGTTAAATACAACAATTTGTTAGTTAAATACAACCAGCTGTTAGTTAAATACAACCAGCTGTTAGTCAAATACAACGAAACATTGACAGCATTGTGCATGAAGTTCTGGCATAACCCTCTCTCATTAAACAACGGTGGTAAGCTTTCTATTTATAGCTTATTGTTGAATTTTCTTCCTCTCACCCACCCCCCTTTTACCGACACACTCCTCTCCCTTTCATTCCACTCTCTTAAATTACAATCATTGTTTGTGAATGAAGCTTATGTAATTTATATAATGCTTAATTATGTGATGGTATCTGGCCCTCGCCGTCTACATAATTTTCAGACCAGGCCCTCGGAGAAAATAAAAGGTTGCCCAAACCAGACTTAAATAGACTTCACAGCACAGGCACTCGGTACAATATGAAAATCAACAAAACACGCGTTATTAATGCCACAAAAGAGAAACAGAACATCGATATAAAAATAGACGGAGGATAATTAAAACAAGTAGAGGAATTTAAACTAGGAAGTCTAGTGACAAACGACATTCGCAAGTAGCAGAATTAGACTCAAGATGCAATTAAACTTTTAAAATCATCAGCTATCCTCACTTCTATCCATCACGGAAATAACACTATAATGAGCGTCGAGCTCATGAGGCTATGTCAACACAGGCCTCACACCATCGTTGAAGTTTCTTGCTTGAGATTGTTAACCTGTTGCAACATTACAGCCGCTTGTTTACAAGTGCTCAAGGGGTTGAGTTGAATACATGCACATGGGCGACGTCTTGAATGCTGTCAGTGACGACAGTGCGTACGCCCAGGCAAAGGCTCGAAGCGGCCAGCGGCTCTATCCTGATTGTTGATGCCGAGATCAGTAAACAACACATACTCAAGATCATGTATTACATTCCCCTAGTGGATCTAGAACAGACTTATTAATTTGGCCTAGAGAGTAGGGAATCGGAGAGGGAAGCTGTCAGAGAGGGAAGGCTATCATGGAGGGAAGGCTATCTGAGCTGAACAGCTCTCAGAGAGGGAAGGCTATCATGGAGGGAAGGCTATCTGAGCTGGACGGCTCTCAGAGAGGGAAGACTATCGGAGAGGGAAGGCTATCCGGTACCAAAAAATGCCATTCTGAAGTCAGATGTATTGAGCTGAAAAGCACAAAATCACAGCGCTATACTAATTCTTAGGACGGCCGATGAATATGAGTAGCCGTCGGACTAACGCAACAGAATAAGAAATTTCTCTGTGACTGTATGATGCAAATCGTCACGACTTTTAATTACGATGCAGAAATGCAACTTCAAATATACTGGAATGACAACCTGGAAGAGCAAGCTAAGTGCATATAGAGACAAAAGACGCACTCTACAACACAAGCTTGAGTCCCAGAGTTGTGCTACCAACGCCAGACCTGGACTCTAGACGCAATAAAGCTTTTAAAATCATCAACTATCCTCACTTCTATCCATCACGGAAATAACACTAGAGACAAAAGACGCACTCTACAACACAAGCTTTATCCCAGAGTTGTGTTACCAACGCCAGACCTGGACACTAGACTCAAGAACAATATTGTTTTTTTAATAACCTCCGCCGAGATGAAATGAGCTAGACATATGCCAGGGAAAAAAAGCCTGTGATATAAGGCAGAAACGAAGAACTGTGGGGGAAAAGTAGGAATAATCCCCACCATATTATACACAGGAAACGAGATAAATTGGTTTGGCCATGTGATTAGATAGAAAGACCAAAACACAACACACCGAGCTTTCAATAAACGTTACGAGAACACCAGACTCAAAAGTCGTCCACGAAAAAGATTGATTGATGGAATATTAGAAACACTAGGAAACAAAAACAGCAGTGGCCAACTGAAGAACAAAAGACAGCAAATTATATCTCAGCTCGACGCTCAATGGCAAATGAGAAAGAGGAAGAAGACGACGAAGAAGAAATGCTACAGTTGGATGGCAACGTTTAACACAAATGATAAAATAAGAAAACAACAGAATGCTACAGTTGAATGGCACTGTTGAACACAATCAAACACACAGCATGCACCGCACACACCAATTCGTCTAGCGCAGCTTTTGCCCGCCCAGCCCTAACCGTTGACAGCAACAGTTAACAATGCACTAGTTTAGCAACGTTGACCTTGCGATTTCTAAAAGCTAGAGGACTTGTCAATCATTGTCGAATGTGTTTGTTTAACGAATATTAATAACGGCTTATAGCGCTTAAAATTGAGAACAAGTATTATATAGCGAGGCCAACACAAAACACTCCTTGCCGGTTAAGATCTCTCTCGTGTGTCAAGTGGGTAAGACTTTAACCCAATTTGGCAAGTGCTGTTGGGTCACGTTTTATTTATCTGCAACACAGAAAAGATGGCCGGAATGGAAGCGTGTGACATTGAACTAGCCCTCAAAAAAGTGCAATAACAATGACTCACCGCAAAAAAAGTGCTGTAACATAGTAATAGCAAAGAAAGGAGCTGCGGTTAATAACCGTTAGCAAATATCGACACTGTGAGCTTCATGATTAGACTGCGTATGAAATATATGAGAAACATTATTTTACTCACCATTAAATATGCATAAATAGAGCTCACCAGTCGCTGATGAAATTGCACACAAGTGCATGCAACTGTAGTATTAAAAGAACACGTTATTTTTTAATTTAAAGGAAACATTGTTTCTAGCGACATGTTTATGTTTTAATTTATTTTTTAATATCCGTATAGCTGCTGGGGCTTAGTCATTAGAGTACTTTAAGTAGATAATGGAGTCTACTCCGGTGGCTCGCTAGCTATGCACTTAGCTTGCTCTTCCATGTTGTCATTCCAGTATATTTGAAGTTGCATTTCTGTATCGTAATTAAAAGTCGTGACGATTTGCATCATACAGTCACTGAGAAATTTCTTATTCTGTTGCGTTAGTCCGACGGCTACTCATATTCATCGACCGTCCTAAGAATTAGTTTTGCGCTGTGATTTTGTGCTTTTCAGCTCAATACATCTGACTTCAGAATGGCATTTTTTGGTTCCGGATAGTCTTCCCTCTCTGAGAGCTGTTCAGCTCAGATAGCCTTCCCTCCATAATAGCTTTCCCTCTCCGATTCCTACTCTCTAGGCCAAATTAATAAGTCTGTTCTAGATCCACTAGAGGAATGTAATACATGATCTTGATTGTGTGTTGTTTACTGATCTCGGCATCAGCAATCAGGATAGAGTCGCTGGCCGCTTTGAGCCTTTGCCTGGGCGTACGCACTGTCGTCACTGACAGCATTCAAGACGTCGCCCATGTGCATGTATTCACCTCAACCCTTGAGCACTTGTAAACAAGCGGCTGTAATGTTGCAACAGGTTAACAATCTCAAGCAAGAAACTTCAACGATGGTGTGAGGCCTGTGTTGACATGTCCGCCGTGTGTAATGTGGCTAAACACAAGGCTGCTAAAAGATAGTCCAGACATAATACAATGATAATCTTATTCGCGTGGTTGCATAACAAAGACAATCTTTTGAAATGAGAAACCAATTCTGTAGTATACGCGGATGGAAAGACTAATTAAGAGTTTCTCACATAATATGCCGTATATATGTAACATCAAATCATCCGGACCTTATGTTTAATTTTATTTATTTATTTATTTGGGGGGGGGGGGAGAGTCGGGGTGTGGATGCTTGGTTAGTTATAAGTTATCAATTTATATTTCTGATTATCTTAACTGAAAAAACTTCAAGTCTCGTACTACGATGACACGTTCATATACGAAGTGTGATGTCATTATCGTGCTAAGGGAGATAAGAGAAAGGGAAGAGAGTGCATTTTCCTCTTTTGCTGCTGCACACATCTCTATAGTCGTCATTATTAATATGTTCGATGATAGCCTTTCTCAGCTCAAGACTGACGATATCACCATACAGCTTGCCTCGGTAAGGTACCCACCGATGATGGCCACAAGAGCCGTCTCTGTTCTTCATATAAAAAGAGTCCCCGTCACGCCAAGTGGCGTGTAGGGAATATGGTGTTAGTGACCATCAATTTTACAGACATTCGGCACATGATTTTTTGGGGTAATGTGGTCGGTATCACGCCCGTGCCGCTTTACTTTCCCATAAAAATCCGGTACCCATTTAAGGCTAGGTGAACCCGGAAGCCGTCGGTTGGGATCGAACCCCATGTAGTCCAGTTCACTAGCCATTTAAGGCTAGGTGAACCCGGAAGCCGTCGGTTGGGATCGAACCCTTTGTAGTCCAGTTCACTAGCCATTTAAGGCTAGGTGAACCCGGAAGCCGTCGGTTGGGATCGAACCCTTTGTAGTCCAGTTCACTAGCCACTGAGCTATCGCGGCTCCTTGTTCTTCATATGCTTGGCATTATTTCACTTCATCCCCCCCCCCCCCCATTTAAAAAAAAAAAATTTTTATATGATACTAAAATTCTCTCACCTGGAACCCACATGTTAGAAACAGGTAAAGACCCAGGGATACTTGGAGACGAAACCTTGAGACTGAGGTCGTAAAGATAAATTACATCTGGAAACGGATAGAGGAGACAGTGAAGGACAGAAATGGAGAGTTCGTGCTGGTGGTCTAGGTTGCAACGGTGGGTTTAAAAAAAAAGGGATTGGGGGGCGGGGCAGGAATTTAATAAGTGTATAGAACAGAATAGTTTGCAGAATAGAATAATAAAACCATTTTTATGTTCCTTTTAAAAAAACAATATCGATAATAATAATGCACAGAATGATGCCTGTTTTTTTTTTTTTTTTAAATAATAGATACGTTGATCTTTTGATCTGATGAAAAGGTGTTCATTCTTTCGTCAACTTTGGACTCATTTTAATTTCGTTAATTTTGTCAGATTTTAAAGAAAATTCTGACTAGAAACATCATTAAATTCAAACTTTTTCTTAACATTTTAAACAACAAATTAAAAATAGGATTAAAGAGAAATGCTGCACGATATTAATGTGATGTTTGAATATAAACTTTTGAATCGTTTGTAAAGTTGGTCCGGAATCAATAGTTACATTTTTTTTTAAAAGAAGAGAAAACAAAACTATGAACCTACCTTTATAAAGAACATCCACTGTCATCCCCAAGATGGGTATTAATGGGACAGCCTGGCTAACGAGTTGAGCAAATATTTGTCTGACTTTGTGAGCGGATACCAGACCCTGCCATGGACCAGACTCTACAAGAACGTCTCCTAGTGGGTGCGTAGCTTGCTGAGGTATGACACGTCCATGACACGATAGACTGCTATCCTGCAATCCTAAATCATCGAAAGCTTTGCCGAAACAAGATTAGTAAGTATAACGGTCAGCTCGAATTCGTTCATGCACGAAGCTTTCATTCCCGGAAAACACGCCTCGTTTGGCAAAGGAGACGCACATTGAAACGAACGTCCTGCTCTCCAACTTTCTCCAGCAAAGGTAGAACTACTTGCGTCATACAAAACGTAATAGCATCTCTTGATACTTGTCGAGAAGCCTGTACTATACTTGATTAAATTTGTGTAACGCTGCATTCAATTCCTCCATATTTCAGGGCTTTATGTATCACCCTACCCAACCTAGTGCTCGAGCATTACTGCCCGCGTCAAACCGCGGCGTCGGTATCAACGAAACCGTAAACAAAGCTAGAGTTACGTTCTCTTAGATATTTCGACCTTGAAATTAGCATCGAGCTAAATTTATTCTCATTTCTGCCCATCCCATCCCCCCCCCCCCCCCAACTGATTATTTCTGTACGTTTTTTTCTTGATATAGAGAGGCACGTTCTACTTTATAAATTTAAAGTGTTGAATTATTCATTAAAATGTGCTGCTATAATATCGTTTTGTATGCATCTACAAAGAAATTATAGGAATTTATTATTTTTATAAACGATGTCAACAATTTATATATGTTAATATATTCAGAACAAATATGAACTTTTTATATTATCTTGTAAAACGTGGTTCGGATTGTGAAATAAAATTGTTCATGAACATGACAAAAAGGTCACACGTAGCCTTCTTTGTTTTATATTTATTAATGGCATGCTTCATGTGGTTTTTTGTTGTTGCATTGCAGGTACACGTTAACTGTTGCGTGGTTCTTTTTCACTTGAAGGACATACGTGCCAAAAAGAACGTAGACAGCTATAATATGCAACGCTATTTCCTCATATGTAAAAAAAAAAAAACACACATTTTATTGTACTATACTTTTTTTCCCCCTCATTAAATTTACAACATACGTTTCGTCTGAAAACAGAATTTATAAGTTTACTTCCAATCCAACATTTGTTAAGATAGTTGAGTCACATGTGTAAACAAAAGCGCACAATCGATTGAAACTGGTGTTTGATGATGAACATTGAGTTACCTGCAGTATGTAACATAAACGGCGATTTATCTGATATTTGATTGTTATGAAATTGTATTGCTGATGGTAAAAAACGATAGATGAAATATACAAAATAAGCTGTTTGAAGTGTTTGCGTGTTCCTTCTATTACGCTTGTCTTATTTATGTATATAATAACTATTGTAATGTAGACTAATGTGGACTATAAACTATTGTCACATTACTTATTACATATGGAAAGTGCTTCCACTTTCTATATGTAATAAATAATATGACAATAGGAGGGAATGGAATGTGTGTGAGAGAGAGAGAGATGAAAGAAAGAAAGGAATGAAAGAAATAGGAGTGAGGGGGTGAGGACAGAAAATGTAATAATAAATTATAAATATGAAATGAAGAGCTTACTGCTTTAACAAGTCTTTGTGGTAGAGTGGTTTATGTGCTCATTTCATGATCAGAAGGATCCCAGTTTAGTTCTCAGATGTGGATTTTTTTCTTTACTGACAAGGTTCTTAGGTTTACCCAGCTCTAAAAATAGGTAGGGGATTTTTCTGGGAAGTAAAGTTGGCCTGACTTGATACTAACCACATCAGGGAATGAGCTGAGCACAGTGTATTGTGACAACTTTACATAGTAGACCAATACGAAATTATGACGTTTCAGCCTACCTCAGAGAATAACAAAAACAAAAATAGATAGACACTAACACAGGAGAAATATAATAGGATCTAACTAAAGTAAAAGAAGTAACCAAACTGTTACATACTAGCTTTCACCATTGCTAAGACATCCAAACATTTCTATGCCAGCTAAACAACAATTGATAAATAGCATTTTCATACCAACTTTGTGCTAGGAAAGTCAAACATGGACTCTTTCTAAATCACATTTAAGAAAGATCAATACATGTGAGATGCGATGCTTGAGAAAAGTAACAAACAACACAAGAAGAGATAGAATACCAAATGAAACCATAAGAAAAATGGTAGGAACTAAACCCTGCCAAGAATATATAGAACAACAATAACTTAAATGGTTTAGCCACCTGGTCAGAATGAATCCTCACTAATCACCATCAAGGGCGTTCTTCTCAAGAATGCATGGAAAAAAGACCAAGAGGAAGACCCAGAAGAAGATGGATAGATGCAGTGACAGAGATATGCAACAACAAAGGAAAATCACTAATTCAGACAGTTCGAGCAGCTCAAGAACAACAAATATAACCATGACACCTTTTAGGTATCAGTGAAAAGAGAGAAGGAGAGGAAAGAACCAAAGTAGAAAAATAAGTATGAAAATACATGTATACATAAAATATATATATTTATGTATATATATATATTATATATATAATATATATATATATATCTATATATATATATATATATATAAATATATAATATATATATATATAAATATATAATATATATATATATATATATATATAAAATATATATATATAAAATATATATATAAAATATATATATATATATAATATATATATATATATAATATATATATATAAAATAAATCATTGACTGCAGGATGAATTAATTGTGACCAACCAGTGCTGCATCATCAGCGAATAGAAGCTCCTTGATTAGGGTTTTAGTTGTTTTAAATTTTGACCTCAGACATGTTTGAATAAGGAGCCAGAGAAAATATTAGAATTAGAAGAAAAAAAACTGTGTTTGGGGTCAAAGTTTATCAGTATCATCATCAAGTACAAGGCCTGCTGGCGTAGGTGATCATATCTCTCCACAACTTTCAATCTCGACAGTTATTTATCATTTCTGTTGTTGACCTTCTGCCAAGCTATTCTCTTAAGCTGTCTGGTATTTTTTCTCTTTGTTTCCCTCTATCTCTTCGTCCCTCAATATATTCCAGTTGTTCTCTGCTCATTACATGGCCAAAAAATTATGATTGTTTCTTCCTAATATTGGAAATTAGTTCAGTATACGTGAGCGAAATGAAGAATGACAACTCATTGAGAGGCGATAAAAAGGGGAAGAGAAGAAAAAGGGAGGGTTTGTCATAACAAAATTACTCAATGACATATATAACACTGGACACATACCCGAGGATCTACTAAAATCTATCTTTGTAGCCATAAGAAGTCAGCAGCCACTGATTATGAAGACCATCGCACTATTAGTCTCATGAGCCATATGACTAAAATATTACTAAGAATAATCATGAGACGCGCAAGGAACAAAAAAAAATCAGAAATAAGTGAGGAACAATGTGGATTTGTGGAAGGAAAGGGCACCAATAATGCAATATACATCTTAAGAACATTGATAGAAAGAGCTATAGAGGTAAAGAAAGATCTATATATGTGCTTTATAGACTACACGAAAGCATTTGACAAAGTAAAGCATGTGGAAATAATCAATATGCTGGAGAAATTAAACATTGATGGCAAGGATCTGCGAATCATAAAAAACATGTACTGGCAACAAACAGCAGCTATACGAATTAACAACCCAACAGGACAATTCGAATATATAAAGCAAGGAGTCAGACAAGGCTGTGTTCTGTCGCCGGATTTGTTTTCACTTTACAGCGAATATATTATGAGATCAATAGTAGGCAAAAAAGGAATTGAAGTCAACGGTCACAACATAAATAATTTGCAATATGCGGATGACACAGTCTTAATAGCAGAGACAGAGAACGAACTACAAGAAATGATAGACATAATAGTAAAAGAAAGCAACAAGAAAAGTCTCAGTCTGAATAGTAAGAAAACAGAAGTAATGGTTATATCGAAGAAACAATCACCACCAGCATGCAGCATAAAAATAAACGAGACAAATCTGAAACAAGTGCAACATTTCAAGTACTTGGGCACAATAATAACATCAGATGGGAGATGCACCACAGAAATAAAAAGCAGAATAGCTCAGGCCAAAATAGCATTTCAGAAAATGGAAAATATTTTATGCAACAAATCTATGTCAATAGAAATGAGAAAGAGAGTTCATCGGTGCTATATAGAACCAATTGTGACCTATGGAAGCGAATCATGGACAGTAGACAAACAAATGAAAAAGACGATTAGAGGCTACAGAGATGGGATTTCTCAGAAGAATGTTGAAAGTTCCCTGGACAGCTAAAAAGACCAATGAGGAAGTTCTCAAAGAGGCCAACACAAAAAGGGAGCTCTTAAAAAACATCAGAAAGAAGCAATCAACATTTTTCGGGCACATCATGAGAAGAGGAAAGTTTGAATACTTGGTTACAACTGGCAAAATAAAAGGAAAGAGATCGCGGGCGACAAAGAGAGAAATATTGGATAGCTTGGTGTCATGGCATGGAAAACAGTCAACAACAGAACTGATACGATGCACTGTTGGTAGAAGATTGTGGAGGGACATGATCACCTACGCCAACCGGTATGGCACATGATGATGATGAGAGAAGGTTCCATCCACACACTATTAAGGACCTTTAGAATTCATGTATAAATGAGAGACACAGCAGTCCAGACTCCACATGACATCAGACGTGTTGTCGTCTCATCCAAACAAAAGAAATATTGTTAGGCACACAAAAAATCCCAGCTACGCACATACATCCACTTATACACATACAATGTATATACCTATCAACACACTTATCATCATCATCATGTACCATACTGGTTGGTGTAGGCAATCATGTCCTTCCACAATCTTCTATCTACAGTGCATCGTATCAGTTCTGTTGTTGACTGTTTTCCATGCCTTGTCACCAAGCTATACAGTATTTTCTCTCTTTGTCGTCCGCGATCTCCCTTTCCTTATATTTTGCCTGTTGTAACAAAGTATTCCAACTGTCCTCTTCTCATGATGTGCCCGAAAAATGTTGATTGTTTCTTTCTGATGTTTTTTAGGAGTTCCCTTTTGTATTGGCCTCTTTGAGAATTTTCTCATTGGTCTTGTTAGCTGTGCAGGGAACTTTCAACATTCTTCTGAGAAATCCCAACTGTGTGGCCTCTAATCGTCTTTTCATTTGTTTGTCTACTGTCCATGATTCGCTTCCCTAGGTCACAATTGGTTCTATATAGCACCGATGAACTCTCTTTCTCACTTCTATTGACATAGATTTGTTGCTTAAGATATTTTTCATTTTCTGAAATGCCATTTTGGCCTGAGCTATTCTGCTTTTGATTTCTGTGATGTAACACACATGTACATAAGGCAATATAAACACTGACTTACAACCATACCTACATGTATATGCAGATCACACATATATATCAACATGCATATGCAATCTCTCACACATACACTAATATGTGAACATCTTGTTGAACATTCAAATGTGTCATCATAGAAAAATATGGTTACTAACACCATGTCCCTCATACGCCTAGCAAGACAGGGAGGAAATCTTTACTCTACTTACTGGTTTAATGAGGAGATTGTGCTTTCCCTACAGATTAATTAAACACACAGGAAGATCATGATAAAGAATAAAGGAATAATCTGAAGCCTATCTCTCATGAAAAAGTTTAAAGTTTTTTATCCACCTTTCTTTGCTTGCTAATGCCATTGTGTCATGACAACTTGTTACTAACTTTGAAATGCCTTTCTTATTAAAATGTACATACCGTGCTGAAGTTGGATGTTTAGGCCGAAAGGCGCAAATATAACAGTTATACTGCAAACCACAACACAACGCAGACACGTCCTCTACGTCCTTGTAAGGGCGGTTGATGAAGAGGAATATTCTAGTCTACTACGATACTCTAGAATACTTTGTCATTGGGCGAACGCAACCAACCAAAATGTACATACAACTCATCCCACTACCATGATACTTTCCACTTATCCAAGTCAATTCTAAAGACAAAGCTGCATTATTCTTGATCTCACAGAATTGTCAAAAGACTGCTGTTGCCAGAGAGTCTCATTATTTAACTTTCAATACCTTCTTTATTAAAATGCAGAATTTACTGCCAGTGGAGATCCCTTACCCATCTTTACAGTACAAAGCTACATCGGCCTAGTCATCTCGCAGAATTGCTGAAAGTATAAAAGACTTCTTTCACCAAAGTGTCTCAGTATGAAAGACATTGATCTTTGCAGTCTTGCATGATCAAAGATTTCACAAAATTTCCATTTCCATTTTGGTGACAGTGTAAAGCAAACAATAATTATTTTAAATGATTAAAAAAAAAATAATTGTCCATATGTGTGTTACTTTTCAACAATTCTAATTTTTATAAGTCCTGGGTCAGGAATTTTATAGTTATTTTAATCAACAGCTTGGACCAGTCAGAACACCAATTGCCGGTTTTACACCGATCTCCTATATCTATTGTAATCTATGTCTTTTGAGCCCAACACATCCAACTTCAGTGCAGCATTTTGGGTCCCAGAGTTGCCTTCCCTCATCAATCCCTACCCATTTGGTCAGATGAGCTAGTGTGTTTCCATGGTTACCACTGGAAGGTGGAGTAGAATTTTATCAGTTCTGGTTTACTGATCTTGATAAAAAGTTGCTGACAGCTTCCAGCCTATCCAATGTCTTGACATTGTGTTGCTTGTTTATGGCAAATCTGTGCCTTTCAGCTCGACACATCTGTCATCAGCATGGTTAGATTTTGCTGAACAATTTTTTTTCTTTTTAAAGATTTAAGTAATAATGTGACAGAATGATTCTGATATTTTAAAAAAAAAACCATAATTTACATATTTTGACCATTCTGGTCTGAGACATGACGATTTGCTCAAAATGAGTTGTTAGTTAATAAAACTGATGCATTATGGGCAGTCCCAAGGGCGCTTCGTTTCAGTACATTGTGAAAAGTTTGCTGCTGATTCTGGTTCAGGGATCTTACTTCTAAGAACATATCTTACTTGTTCCATCAAACAACTATCCCTATTTGTGATACCCTTGACACCAAATTCATTCAAACTCTGGATTGTAGCTTCATCATTCATTATGTACTGAAACAAATGATTGTCATTTAGTGACCTTTGCATGTCAGTTTATCTATAGAAGTCTCTGAGAGACTTTGATTCTAAGCCTTTAATCCATTCATGTCCCTCTGCTTTCTATTTTGAACCTTCTGAAGTTCATGGACTGAGAGTTGGACACAATAAAGATAATATTTGAAGGCTTAAGAGGGATAGACAGTTGACCTCACTACCCAAAGACCAGAGCAGGGTAAAGCTACGAAGAATCTACGAAGATTCAAAGTGAAAGATTCACACTGCCTGTGAACCCAGGCCGTTTCTGTCCAGAGACAGATATTTCATCCAGTCAGTCCCTCCCCCCTCACTCTATTCCCAACCCATTTATTTGAACTGAATTGATTCACAGTCTTGTTTTTAACCACTTCGTTACCATACAATTTAACTATTTTCATTCCTATATTTCTAAGACAAGGGGAAAATCTGTATAAATAACAGCATAATGATTTAATAAAAATAATATTAAATAAAATATGCTTTACTAACAAAGTAGTACAAAGGAAAAATGGACAAAATATCAAAATTAATAAAATCCACTGAAAAAGAAAAGCTAAGGTGTTTAAAATCTACTGTTAAGTTTGAAGCAAACTGAAACCCACAAAAATGCTAATTTATTATGTTTATGGACTCACTATGTATCATTCCATCAGAATAACATTTATCTTGTCTTACATTGAACCAGAATAAATTCCATACAAATATCAATGTTACATAAATCAACTAAATTAAATAGATTTTCATAATTATTGCTAGTGATAATTCTGTACGAATGTTGTCAAAGAGAAACAGGAACTTGAACATAACTAAAGAAGGCAGGCAACTAAAACAAGTAGAGAAATTCAAATACCTAGGAAGTTTAGTGACAAATGACAATTCACAAACAGCAGAGATGCACCAAAGCTTGTCAAATCATTGGACAGCTTATCACCACTATTGTCCAACAAGGAAGTAACTCTAGAGGCAAAATGGGCACTTTACAATACAATCTTCATCCCAATGTTGTGCTACCAATGCCAGTCCTGGACCCTAGATGAAAGTACAATAAGAAAAATAACCTATGCAGAGAAGAAATGTGTTTGATGAATGACAGGAAACAGCCAGAGAGGCAAGATCAGAAATGAAGAACTGAGAAAAAAGCTAGGAACAGCCCCTGCCATAGAATATATAAAGAAACAACAGATCAAATGGTTTGGCCATCTGACAAGGCAGAGCGATCAAAACA
This sequence comes from Megaustenia siamemsis, assembly GCA_032433765.1. Lineage (NCBI taxonomy): Eukaryota > Metazoa > Mollusca > Gastropoda > Stylommatophora > Ariophantidae > Megaustenia > Megaustenia siamemsis. Next base: position 58,073,767 of record JAVIAB010000124.1, read on the forward strand.
CAACACAACGAGCTCTCAACAAACGTTTCGAGAACAACAGACCCAAGGGTTGACCACGGAAAAGATGGATCAACGAAATATTAGAAGCACTAGGAAACATAACAGCAGCAGAGGCAAACAGAAAAGCAAAAGACTGCAAATTTATATCTCCCCTCAACGCTGAAAGGGAAATGAGGAAGGAAAGAGGAAGAATTCTGTATAAACCAATATTATCCATTAAAAAAATTTAACTATGCAAAAAGTCTATAAAATAAAAAAAAAATTGTATAAAATTAACTATCTATCTCCATGTGAAAAACACTAAAATTGAGTTTGTTTTGTGTACAATCAGTGTTAAACTTTTAAACTGCCAGAAGTCTAATAAAAGGATAAAATTCCATTGGTAACTAAACAAGTTTAAAAAATCTGTTTCTCAACATTTCAGGTTGCTGAAGTAAGAGCGGAAAAGGGCATTTCAGTTATTGAATAGTTAATCCTGATGTTCAATGTAAAGAGTGAGGAGTCCATCTCCTTCCTTCGCTACAACCTTATTGTTATACCAAGTCAAACCAATAATAAATTATATAAATATTTTTGATGCACAAAGAAATGTGAATTCTGAGTGCATCTTTTTAAGTAAAAAAAAAGAAGTAAAGTATCCCCGTCATGCCAAGTGGCGTATGGGAAATATGGTGTTAGTGACCATAAATTTTACAGATCAGCACATGATTTTTGGGTAATGTGGTCAGTATTACGCCCATGCCACTTTACTTTCCAGAAAAAAATCTGGTACCCATTTTAAGGCTGGGTGAACCTGGAAGCCGTTGGTTGGGATCGAACCCTACCTCTTGTCCTTTGTAGTCCAGCTCACTAACCACTGAGCTATCACGGGTCCCTTTTTAGAAGTAGGTAAATTAATATAAATCTTCATACATCATCCTGCAAGGCATATTATAATATGCATCTCACTGTACTTTATTATTTGCATTCTTTAGAACAATTTTTTCTGTTTGTCATTGGCCCTTAAAATGCCATGTGGCATATGGAAAATATGGTGTTAGTGTACATATAATATACATACAACTATCGGCCCATTTACAAGTGAAGTGGTCAGAATCATGCCCAAGTTTGTACTTATGGTTGCAATCTTATTATATATAAACAAATTACTATAGGAATGACCACAACAAAATCAAGTTTAATGGTTTAATTTTTTTCATTTGATCGAATCTAAGCTTTCATTAAAAATGCAAGATAATAAATAACAAAATAAAGTGATGGTAAAGTAAAGCATGGAAAACAAACCAGTAGAAGAGATCGATCACTTTATCTATCTTGGAAGTCACATTGATCGAGAAGGGGATACGAGCAAAGAAATTAGAATCAGAATGGCTAAAGCAGCAATGTCTTTCAGAAGCCTTGAAAAGTTGTGGAAATCAAAACTTAGGCTATTCAAATCAAATGTACTATCAACCCTTACGTATGCGTGTGAAAGCTGGAAAACAAAAAGAGATATAGAAACAAAGTTGAACGCATTCGAAAATAAATGTCTAAGGAAAATACTTGGTATAGAATGGAACGAATTCAAAACAAACGAGGAAATTAGAGAAATCGCCAATCAACCACTAATATCTTCAGTAATAAAGAAAAGACGATGGTCATACGTTGGACATGTGATGAGAAGAGATAATAATCGAATAGCAAAGCAAGCCCTCATATGGGAAACAACAGGTAAAAGAAAAAGAGGAAAACCCAGGGAGACACTGAGAAGAACATTGATGAGAGAGGCAAGAGCAGCAGGTATCGGCTCCCTCAATGAGATAGAACTGCTTGCACAGAACAGAGACAGATGGCGAGATTTGATAAAATATCTTTAAAAGAAAACTGCTAGAACAAAAAATTCATATAGCAGAAGGTGTATCTTGGTCTACGCCCTATGGGCCGGTTACGGCTCGAAAGGTCAATAGATAGATAGATAGAAAGTAAAGCAAGAGGAGCTTTTGTTGCACTGGGAAACATATGGAAGTCCAAAGAAATTAGGTTAAATACAAAAATAAAAATTTTCAACTCCAGTGTTAAATCGTTTCCGGTTGTTTCCAAAATGGAGGAATTATTTTTCTCCGGCTTGGTATAGAACCGTTGATCAGAGGTTTAACAAGCCGCTATCGTAAAAACGATGTTGTTAATGAAACGTAGACCTGATACAGAATGTGTAAATTAGCAGTAGATAGTAGTGATAGTTTTTTCGGCCCTAAAACAACAACAAAAATAGGATTCTGGAATGTGCGAACAATGGCCGCTCCGACGAAACATGCACAGGTCGCGAGCGAGATGGACAGATACGATCTAGATATTTTAGGATTAAGCGAAATGCGCTGGCCTGGAACAGGTAGGAGATCTATTGATAATAAAATAGTAGTTTTTTCTGGAAGGGAAGATGGAAAACACCGTGAAGGAGTAGGCATAATGATGACAGACAAAGCTGCAAGAAGTTTATTAGAATGGGAACCGGTAAATAGCCGTCTGATACGAACACGATACAAAACAAAACATGGAAGACTTTCAATTATTCAATGTTATGCGCCTACTAACGAAGCTGATGATGAAGTTAAGGATGATTTTTATAACCAACTGCAACAACTTATAAACAAAATACCAAAACACGATCTTTTAATTGTAATGGGAGACTTCAACGCCAAAGTAGGACAAGATAACGCAGGAGTGGAACATGTGATGGGGAGAGAAGGCTGTAATACAACAAGTCAGAATGGAGAAAGATTAATAGAATTATGTTTAATAGAAAATTTAGTTATAGGTGGGACATTATTTCCACATAAAAATATCCACAAAACAACATGGATATCTCCTGATGATAGAACATCAAATCAAATTGACCACCTATGTATTAAACAACAATTCAGATCATCATTAATAGATGTAAGAGCATACAGAGGTGCTGATGTTAATAGTGACCACAACCTGTGCATTGGGAAAATAAGATTAAAATTTAGAAACCAACAGAAGAGGTCAATTACATCATTCAGCACTTGGTGAAATAGACTTAGATATCAATGAAATGTGGGACTCACAGAGCAAAATACTAATGACAGCAGCAGAAGCAAGTGCTGGACTGAAGAAAATGGAAAAACGAGCTTGGATCTCAGACACCACATGGAAATACATCAAAGAAAGAAGAGAAGCGAAGAGAGCCATGACTAATGTAAAGACAGATCTTGGAAAGGTTCTGGCAAAAGCAACATACAAAGAATTAGACAACAAAGTGAAAAGTTCGGCAAGAAGAGATACAAGAGCTTATATAGACAACTTGGCAGAGAAAGCAGAGACAGCTGCAATTACAGGAGACAGCAGAACTCTTTATACTGTACAAAAGATGCTGACAAACACCTATACATCCAGTGGAACACCAATTCTAGACAAATCTGGATTAATGCTAACAACAAGCGCAGACATAAAAGCCCGTTGGGCGGAACACTTCAAAGAAATTCTTAACCGTCCACTACCTCACAGTTTAATAGATTTTGAAGCTGAAACACCAGCAGCAGAATTAGATGTAAATTTAGATGACTTCACCTTGAGTGAAATAGAAACCACCTTAAAGCTAATGACCAATAACAAGGCTGCTGGAGAGGATAAGTTAACAGCTGAGATCCTCAAGGCAATTGATAGCCATAATTTAATATCTCCAAAAAATGTTCAACATCATTTGGAAAACAGAGAAGACGCCTCATAAATGGAAAAAAGGAATCATTGTTAAGATCCCAAAAAAGGGCAATCTTAGAGATTGTAACAATTGGAGAGGCGTGACACTTTTGTCAGTTGCCTCAAAATTATTCTGTAAAATCATCCTAAATAGAATAAAGGATTCAATAGATACAGTAATGCGTGAAGAACAGGCTGGGTTTAGAAAAGGGAGAAGCTGTCTTGACCACATTTTCACTCTACGACTTATATTGGAGGAACACATTGAAAAGCAAAAACCTTTTGTACTTAACTTCATCGACTTCAAAAAAGCATTTGATAGTATTCATAGAGATTCTTTGTGGAAAATTCTGAAGCAATATGGCTTACCATCAAAAATCATAAATATTATCAAAGACATGTATGATGGTTACACATGTGCAGTTCGAACAGAGGAAGGACTGAGCGAATGTTTCCCAATAGAAACTGGGGTTAAACAAGGATGTATTTTATCGCCCTTGTTATTTGGAATTGTTATGGACTTCATAATGAAGAAATGCTGCACTGGTAATAAAGGCATCGAATGGATACAAGGAGACCATTTGGAGGACCTGGACTTTGCTGATGACATAGTTCTCATCAGCAATCAGATAAAAACGATGCAGGAAAACACAAATGAACTATCATCAATAGCCAGCAAAATTGGGCTTGAGGTCAATCATGAAAAGACTAAAGTCATGAAAAGTTTAATTCCAACAAGTGACAAAATATACATGGAAAACAAACCAGTAGAAGAGATCGATCACTTCATCTATCTTGGAAGTCACATTGATCGAGAAGGGGATACGAGCAAAGAAATTAGAATCAGACTGGCTAAAGCAGCAATGTCTTTCAGAAGCCTTGAAAAGTTGTGGAAATCAAAACTCATTAGCACAAACACAAAACTTAGGCTATTCAAATCAAATGTACTATCAACCCTTACGTATGCGTGTGAAAGCTGGAAAACAACAAGAGATATAGAAACAAAGTTGAACGCATTCGAAAATAAATGTCTAAGGAAAATACTTGGTATAGAATGGAACGAATTCAAAACAAACGAGGAAATTAGAGAAATCGCCAATCAACCACTAATATCTTCAGTAATAAAGAAAAGACGATGGTCATACGTTGGACATGTGATGAGAAGAGATAATAATCGAATAGCAAAGCAAGCCCTCATATGGGAAACAACAGGTAAAAGAAAAAGAGGAAGACCCAGGGAGACACTGAGAAGAACATTGATGAGAGAGGCAAGAGCAGCAGGAATCGGCTCCCTCAATGAGATAGAACTGCTTGCACAGAACAGAGACAGATGGCGAGATTTGATAAAATATCTTTAAAAGAAAACTGCTAGAACAAAAATTCATATAGGAGAAGGTGTATCTTGGTCTACGCCCTATGGGCCGGTTACGGCTCGAAAGGTCAATAGATAGTGTTAAATCAGTCCTATACATGGCCGTGAAACATGGAGAACAACAAAATTGACAATAATGAAGATACAAACTTTCATTAATGGATGCTTACGCAGAAAAAAGGGTGGAAATGGCAGGACAAAATCACTAACATAGAATTATGGAAATGTACCAGTCAAATACCAGTGGATAAAGACATACAGCGAAGACGATGGCGCTGGATAGGACACACACTGTGGAAGCCAAATGAGAGTATTACACAACAGGCCCTTTTTTGGAATCCCCAGGGGAAAAGACAAAGAAATTCTTGGAGAAGACAAATAGAAGCAGAGATGAAGATGATGGGGAAGACATGGTATGATCTTAAAAGAATAGCAAGAAACAGAATGACTTGGAAATTGTTTGTTGAAGACCTATCCTCCACAGGAAGCTGAAAGGTAGAAGAAGGAAGCAAAGAAGAAATGCATTTTCCCCCTCCTTAATATTCAGTCACCAGTTTTGCTGTGGCCCCACATAACTGATAATCCCCACTGCAAATAAAAATAGACAAATAAACAAGTGATTAAACAAGTGTTTTTGTATGAAGACACTTGCAGATAATCATAACTATCATATAATTTATGGTTGAGGTTCCTTCAAATGAAAGGGTATTTACCATTTGTTTTAAAATACATAATTTATTGTTCCAGGTTTTTTGGTGTTGTAATTTACAACAAAGAGCTTTCACAAATACTTCAGGCACATATCTGTGCTGAGAACATTATCTTATTCATAAATTCATTTAGGAACAAATAATAATCTTATGACTTTTTTTAAAAACAGAAAATTCAAGTTGTATAAGTTCATTGCTTACATTTAACATAAATAAGTCAGAAGATAAGGCATGGGAAGAGGGAGGAAGAGAGAGAGAATAATTTGTGGATGTCTACATGAGACAATATAAATGCAAATATTGTGAACAATTTTTAATCATGAACTATGCAGATCAAAAAGACCATATATCATATTATTCTAGCAGTTCACCACTCTCGTGATCTAAAGCAAATCAAGCACACAGTAAACAAACAAAGATAACCATCTGAACATGCTGATATTTAATTTCAATGAAAAAAACGTTTAGAACCCTAGAGCTAAAAAAATATTTGTTAAAGAAGTTAATGTACATAGATATACTTACACATATACTAATTAACTCAATACAAAAAGACAACATAACCAATAAGAAAATTAGTAAAATTATAACCAATAACACAGAGCTAACTAACAAATTTGCTGAGGCTATCTTATAGAGGACAATGAAAGGAGAAAACGAAGACAGACAAAGGGGAAAATTGATTGATGATATCAAGATTGCTCAGGAAAATACATGAAAAAAATCCAGATCCAGATACAGACACACAAAAGTGAACAAAGGAGGAAGATGATGAACTGTGCAAGTGAGCAATGGCTCCCATGGGAATTAAAAATGAAGCTGTAATTTAAGAGGAGTATTGTGAGAATGTGCACACAAAAAAAAAAAAAAAGCTACATGACAAATGATACAACTGTACTGGCACTATCTAGAAGAAAGTTTATTGATAGAACTGTCATACAAATGTAGTGACAGGATGTTGTGGAAGTTAATGGTCATTTAAACAGCACAAATGATAAAACAAACATTTCATTCTGTCAAAATTTCTGTAACATGAACAAATTTCATGAAAAAAAAACGGAACTATATTTAATTAACTCAAAAGTGTTATAAAACTGCACATAATAAAATTGTGTGAATAATTTTTTTCTGGCAAAGATAAAAGTACATTTGTCTTTCCCAACACAAAAGTTCTGAATCTAATCTATAATATCAAACCTCTATATACCAGCTTCCTGAAGCTGCTGTAAAACACAAAAGTTCTGAATCTAATCTATAATATCAAACCTCTATATACAAAGTTGAAATACTTGGTTACAGCAGGCAAAATAAAAAGAAAGAGAGATCGCGGACGACAAAGAGAGAAAATACTGGATAGCTTGGTGTCATGGCATGGAAAACAGTCAACAACAGAACTGATACGATGCACTGTAGATAGAAGATTGTGGGAGGACATGATTGCCTACACCAACCAGTATGGTACATGATAATGATGATGATATATACCAGCTTCCTGAAGCTGCTGTAAAAATGAATCTATCAAGCAACTCCCTTAAATTTTTATTTCTGAAGAGAATTGAAGAAAAGAAACATATAACATTTATTTTTATCCTCATATCAATGCTTTTCTATCTACATATCTATCTATTGACCTTTTGAGCTGTGGTGGCCCATAGGGTATAGACCCAAATACTCTTTCTCTTTTCTAAATTTTCTTCTAGCAGTCTCAATACTTGCAAAAAACATTTATCAAATCTCGCCATATGTCTCTGTTCTGTGCAAGCATCTTGATTTCATTGAGGAAGCTGATTTCTGCTGCCTTTTCCTCTCTGATAAAAATTCTTCTGTTTCTTTCTTGGTCAGGATCTTTCCCTCTTACCTGTTGTTTCCCACATGAGGGCTTGCTTTGCTGTTCGTTTTTTTTTTTTTATTTCTTCTCATCACATGTCCAACATATGTCCTCATATTTTTGATTACTGATGGTATTGGTGGTCGATTGACGATTTCTATGCTTTACTGCCCATTAAAATGTACTTGTTAGCATTTTTATAATTTGTTTAAATGAACTTTGAAAATAAAAGTCATAGATATTTCAGTATACTTGTTAAATTGGGGAAACAGCATTTAAATTCTCCAATCTAATATTTAAACAAAATAAATAAAATTCAATTCAGGAAATCTGAAGGAAATAAAAATTAACAAAACATTTAGCAACAGAAGAAAAAAAAAAAACAGTTTCATGATGCTTCACTTGGATTGACATTCTTGTCATTATCAAGTCTCTATCCTCATCATGGCTTTCGCATATGCCATCAAAGATATTAGAGTTTATAGCTCTTGCTTACATCAAATTTAATATTTGGCATCTCATTCTGAATCTCTGTTATTGGTTCATCACTTGCAGTGTTGGCAATTTCAGAATCTGACACAACATGGTTGTTTTCATCCAGCATCTTTTCACCTAAATCATCATGAGCTCTTCACTTAAATGTGCTAAAGTTCCTTCAGACAGCTGCCCAAATCTTCACTTGCAGACTCCAGATTATTCAAAAACTGAAGCGTGTTCTATAGAAAAAAAAAATTATAGTACATAAAACCAAAGATGAATTCTATCTATTGACCTTTCGAGCCATAGCCAGCCCAAGGCATAGACCCAGAAACTCTTTCTCTTATCTAAATTGTTATTCTAGCAGTTTCAATTATTTAAAGATATTTTATCAAATCTCGCCATTTGTCTCTGTTCTGTGCAAGCAACTCTACCTCCCTGAGGGAGCAGATTCTTGCTGCTCTTGCTTTTCTCATCAATGTTCTTCTCTGGGTTGGCCTCTTTTCCTCTTACCTGTTGTTTCCCACATGAGGGCTTGCTTTATTATTCGTTATTATCTCTCCTCATCACATGTCCACATATGACCATTGTCTTTCTTGACTGCTGAAGATATTAGTGGTTGATTGGCGATTTCTATCATTTCCTCGTTTGTTTTGAATTCGTTCCACGCTATACCAAGTATTTTCCTTACACATTTATTTTAGAATGCGTTCAACTTTGTTTCTATGTCTCTTGTTTTCCAGCTCTCACATGCATATGTAAAGATTGATAGTACAATTGATTTGAATAGTTTAAGTTTTGTATTTGTGCAGATGAGTTTTGATTTCCACAACCTTCAAGGCTTCTGAAGACATTGCTGCTTTAGGCATTCTGATTCTAATTTTTTTTAACTTGTATTCCCTTCCCATCAATGTGACTTCCAAGATAGATAAAGTGATCGATCTCATCCACTGGTTTGTTTTCCATGTATATTTTGTCATCTGTTGGAATTAAGCTTTTCATGAATTTAAGCCTTTCATGATTGATCTCAAGTCCAATTTTGCTGGCTATTGATGATAATTCATTTGTATTTTCCTGCATCGTTTTTATCTGACTGCTGATGAGGGCTATGTCAACAGCAAAGTCGAGGTCCTCCAATGGTCTCCTTGTATCCATTCGATGCCTCTGTTACCAGTGCAGCATTTCTTCATTATGAAATAATAACAACTCCAAATAACAATGGCGATAAATTACATCCTTGTTTAACCCGTTTCTATTGGAAAACATTTGTTCAGTCCTTCCTCTGTACGAACTGCACATGTGTAGCCATTATACATGTCTTTGATAATATTTATGATTTTGATGGTAAAGATGAAATTAATGCATTAAAATTAAGTACTTATTTTTTTTCAAACTTTCTGTTAAAGTATATATTATACAAGTATAAATATATCATTTCAGCGCATTCATTTACAAAAATTGACACATATATCAGAGTTAATGGAAATCTACTAGGAAAAGTTAATCGACTCCAATACCTGGGTTAGAATGTTTCTGCGGCTCTAAGATTGAGATACTAATAACTGCAGCTCTGTTAAAACTAAAACAAATCTGGAAAAATTGGAACATCACGAAGGACAAAAAATTAGATTGATTCATCCCTCATTGAAAGGTCAGAGTTCAGTTTCAAGAAATGTCAGATTTTTTTGTTTAAAAGACTGACAAGGCTCTGGGATCACCAAGACTCTAATCATTCGGTACCAGAGACTTTCTCTGGGCGGTGAAGCGCCTGGTTTGATATCAACCACATCACACACAAAATATGCTGTTGGTCACTAAAACCATATTTTCCATATGCCTAGCAAGGCATGGTGACCACCTAGCAAGGCATGGTGACCTTTACTTTACTTCTGCCTACATCCCTAATTACAACCATCTTCTAATATGCTCATGAACATGGATCTTAGCACAGAATTACATTGAGAAATAAGTGTTTGAAATAGGTGTTTCCAATAAGATCCTAGGCACCTCATATTTTGATCACCTAATCAACAATGTGGCCAAGCAGAGATAGAGAAATAAAGTAAATTGAATACTAATAGTTTATTTCAGTACAGAAGCTTTTTATCAATGCAACGGAAGAGATTTCAGAGAAAAAATTTGTTCATGGTTTTAAGTATCAATCTACATGTTTATATTTATCTAACATATAACATATTATATATGAATTGTTAGATAATTGAACAAAGTTTTGGAAATTCACCAATATCAAAATGGTACAAGACATGTAAAAAGAATATGGTTTGATGACGCTTCAAGCTAATCAAATTCAGATGACGCCTATGCTTTGAAACGTACAGAAAGAGTTAACATGCATTACCATCTTCCTCATGAAATGACCATCTGACTCATCATGTCATTAGATAGGTGATGTGTAGTATTTACAAAAATCAATTTCAACAGGAGATAAATTCAAAAATTTCTAACACTATGACAACACAAAATTAACATTGAAAACTTAATATTACTAAAGAAAGTAAATTTTTTTTTTAAATCTTCATCGAGTACAGCACACAACACAAATGAAAATAAAAGGACAATACCATAACGACTATGCAAAAACATGAACAGCTTACCGGCAAAGATTATAAATATACATGATTATTTGATGAATCTGTGAGACCTCAACATTTTAAAGGTTATGGTTTTTTCTTTCTTTCAGGGCAAAAAAATAATTTTGCGCAACAAATTTTCTCTCAAGGATTAAACACGCATTTTTTAAATGACAGAAGCGAATACTTTCTTTCAAGAGTAAAAGAGAACCAAAATTTCATATTCTGTGATAACAGATCTAAAAACCTCTCTCTCTCTGGTGCCAAGCTGTCGAGTAATAATTTGTGTCGCAAAGTACTAGCAGAGTTATCCTTTAAGACAAAACTAAAGTAGTCATAAAGCAAAGTACTAGCAGAGTTATCCTTTAAGACAAAACTAAAGTAGCCAATGTTATATAGTAAAACGGGGACCATGCAACACTTAAGTTATAGGTGTCTGCTCAAATTATGTGTGGATGCTTCTAATAATATATTTATTTACCTCTATATCAGAAAGATAAGTATCTGCTTGATTGTTCATTTGCTTGAGTTTTTCCCTCATTTCTTGAACTCTTTTCTGTAAAACAAAATATATAATGCTATAACCACAAATCACCTTTTACTTATATCTCCACCTTTGGTGTCTTGCTGAATTTTATGATATGTGACTATGAAGACTGGAACATGCTAGGTGAATTAGATAGAAAATAGGGACTGGTTAGTCTTGAGACAAGACGCCGGTCACAAGACAGAGAGGTTGTGAGTTCAAATTCCATCTGCACCGGTGGGATTTATATTTATGATTTTCTCTCTGGGGCAAAAATCCCTGGTCTCTGCTGCGTGGCCCGGCTTGATACGTCAATTACTCATTCAAGGAAATAAATACGGGTACCTCCATAGACAGAGTTCTTTGCCTGTGCGGCGAGGGACTCCATTGCACACGACTGCCAGGGAAAAAAACAGATTAACACGCAAAATTCAGTTCCTAGTCTCTGGGGACTTCACCAAAGGTGAAAACTGGTGATTGCAAAAAATAAATAAAGAAAGAAAGGAAAATGGCATGCTATTTTTTTTTCTGTGAACATCTGTAGATGTTCAATATTAATTATGTTATTATTAGTTCAAAGTTCGCACTGGTCAGTTCAATGCTGATGATATCACCAGACATATTAATGGTGATATCCACAAGGGCCTTCTCTGTTATTATTTATTGGGCATGATTTGTAGCAGATGTTAAGCAGCAGTCATTTTGATTGTGCTAATCACATTCCTCAGAGATAACTATCCTTTGGTTATTGAAAAGATGGTATTCAATCTGTTGTGGCCTAGTCGGAGTCTAAAAATTCTTACTTGATCTTTTATGTTGAACTGGTAGTAGTCATCATTTTTCTGGTACTGGTGTTCTGTATTCCATTTGTTCAAGAAAAACCTCTTTGATTCCTTATAAATTATACTTGTATTCAACTGATGTATTTTATCAACCCCCCTTTGTCAATTTGTCTGCCTCATCATTTCCAGGAATGCTACAGTAAGATGGAATCCACTGAACAACAATTCTGTATCTTTGGAAGCGCTTGCAGAGTATTTCTCTGACATGAGATCATTTCCTAGTCTTCATTTCCCTGAAAACTCAATACATGTAACTACTAACAGGTCAGATGTAAAGAATACAATGTTTTCTTCTATAACTTTCTCTTCCAAAAGTTTCAGATCCAGTTTTCAGAGTTTCTGTGTCTGTCTTAGCCCCAGATTACAATACATATCTGTGGCTGATGTTTTCACGACACCTTTGTAAAAATCACTATGACTTAAATGTTACATTTTGGTTCAAAAGTTGTTTTTTTTAAACTGCAGAAACATGTGAATTTGATGCTGTAATAATTTCCTGGATTACATTACATTTATGGCCTGAAATGTAAACACACTACACCGTGGCTACTGGAGGTTTTATGCTGTCTATTCAAATGGCTGCTGTAAGTCTATCAATCCAACCGTATATTTGGCTCCCTCAAAGTGTCATTCGCTGGCTATTCTGTGTTACAAAGCTTTCTTTGAAGTCTTGCCGATGGCTGAGAACATTTTTTAAAATATAAATTACTTGAAAATAGGGAAAATTTATATTAAAAAATAAAAACAAAAAAAAACCTTTCTACAATTCCGTAGTAATTTTTATTATGCACCTGAAAAAAAAAAAATCCAACATCAAAGAAAACAAATCCAACACTTAGAGGTCACAGGAAGTAGTAATTGGGAAGGTATGGGGGAGGGATGTTTGCCCAAAACAAACTGTAAAATTTCAAGAATTTGTATTTTGGGTGGTAATTTTATTATGGAATCGTAATCTAGGGTTAAAGTTATTTGAATATATTCCTGTTGCAACAAAGTCTTTTCTGTGTTCACATTTTTTTTTAGGCATATGAAGATTCCTGCACTTCCATTATCTGTTACATTGGTTGCTGATCCATTTGTAAAGGCATGCATCCAGGAGGAGTCTTGATAGTGTTTTTTTTTTAATGTATCTTATTGATATTCTTCTTTCACCATTTCTGGCCACTTTTTTTAACACTGTCTGGTATGTTCTCTATTAGGTTTGGAAGACACTGTTTTCTCCACAGTGGATCTTTATATATATATTATTATATGTTTAGCTGCTGTCATAGAATTTATTGTATCATTTTCTGTATAATTATTGTTGATTCCACTAACGTGTTCCACTTTAGTTTACCTTTTCCAAAACCATTCATTCTCTGGAGAATGGGATGATTAGCCTGCTGTCTTGATTTTACATCATCCTTGAGTACTGCTGTTTCTTCTGTCTTCCATTCGTTGCAGGAGTGTAATTTTGTTCAATTCCGTAATGGACTGACGTAGCACCTGGAAGAAGAACAACTCCTAGAGCCACAGCAAGCTGATGTCCATCAACAGAGATCTACTGAAGACCAAATCACCCACAAAGCCCATAAAAAGAAGATCACTATCTTATGTCACTGCCACAACAAAAAATTAGCTAACATGGAGCACCATTTCACTTTGACATTGATGGCATGCTCTGTGATTGATTCACAAATCCATCTTTTAAAGTTATCTGTACACTTCAGCTTCTACTTATCTCCCCAATAAATCCTGTTATTTTGCTTCGCTCTAACTCTTTCAGTACATCAGTTCTTATCAATGCAGCGGTAGAGATTTCAGAAGCAAAGTTTTTCATGGACTTCATGATATTAAACCATCAATATTTTTTTAAATCTAATATATCGTTCAAAGTTCCTATATTCAGTGTCAGTTTTATCTTATCCTATACAGTGGATATATACCGATGACATACTCAAATTCATAGTCCTACCAAAGAAATCGGTGTGCGGTTAAATGCGATGATCATCGCACAATAAGTCTTATGAGTCACATGACTAAGATATTACTAAGAATCATCATGCGAAGAGTGCGAAACAAAATCAGCCCAGAAATTACCGAGAAACAGTGTGATTTTGTTGGAGGTAAAGGTATGAACAATGCCATAAACATCATAAGATCTTTAGTAGAAAAAGCTATAGAGGTGAAAACAGATCTATACCTATGTTTCATAGATTATACCAAAGCATTTGACAAAGTAAAGCACCAAGAAATAATCAAAATTTTTAGAAGGCATAAACACTGACAGCAAAGATCTAAGAATAATACAGAACATGTACTGGCAACAAACAGCGGTCATAAGAACTGGAAATCAATTGGGAAAGTTTCAACAAATAAAACAGGGTGTTAGACAAGGTTGTGTACTGTCATCAGATTATTTAGTATGAATAGTCAGATTATTTTAAGATCCATACAGAGCATGCCTAGAAGTCAAAATATAAATAATCTAAGGTATGCTGATGTTATAGTCATATTCTCTAAAAGTAAAAATGAGTTACAAGAAATGTTAGACATTACAGTAAAGGAAAACAAAAATAAAAGACTCAGCCTTAATAGCAAAAAGACAGAAGTAATGGTAACAACAAAGAAAAGACATCACTGCAATGCACAATAAAGACAAGAGGAAAAATATTGAAACAGGTAAAAGAATGTAAATATCTGGGAACAATGTTGACCTCAGTTGGTAGATGTATAATAGAGGTGAGATGCAGAATGGCTGAGGAAAAAGCAGCGTTCCAAAAAAATGAGGATACTGTGCAATCCATTTTTGACAATAGAAACAAGAAAAAAAAAAGAGTTTTTAAATATTTAGAGCCAGTCTTAATATATGGATATGAATCATGGACAATAGGGCAACAGACAAGAAAATCACAAAAGTTGTGGAGAGACATGATCAACTACGTCAGCAGGCACGGTACGTGATGATGATGAATATATCTTTCTTTTCTTTCATTATTTCCTCTTGTTCAGGTGTTGAGTGAATAAAAGTTCTGGTTCTCACCCCTTTTGGTGGCATCACTCATTATTATTAATTGATCCTATTGTAACATTTCTTTGATGTTGTCTGTCTATCTTACTCTGAGTCTGTCTCTCATTCTTCTCCTACTCCTCTTTTAATATATGCTTTGTATGGGAAGGAATCACACAGCATCCTTTCTAGATGGGAAATCAGTTTATTTGTTTTTTCTGTATGTAGCTTAGGATGGGCTCAATGCCTACTCTCTCTCATAATATAATTTCTGATTTTGTCTTTTCTCGTCAGCGCTTTTCTCAGACATCTCATCTCTGTGGTGACAAGCTTTCTTTTGTGCTTAAATGCAAGTGACCATGTTTGGCATTGGTAGCACAATGTTGGAGTGAATATACTCTGTATAAGATGTTTCTCGGTGGTTATAGGTTTTGCTTTGTGTTGAAGTATAGGGGATAGCTGTCCCAATATTTGGTTTGTGTTGAAGTATAGGGGATAGCTGTCCCAATATTTGGTTTGGTTTATTGCATCGTATATCTATTTCTTCATTGATTTTACCATCTTCAGACAATGTTGTTCCCAGGTATTTAAAGTTTGTTACTTGTTTTATAACTTCATGTTCTGTAGCTATGTTCAGTGTCTTCTTTTGTCTTCCTATTGATTTAACTTTTGCTTTTTCAGTACCTATTTTCATGTTATTCATTTTACATTCTTCATTCAAAGACAGTAGATATTGAAGTTCTGTTTCTTCAAAACCTATTAGTGCCTGATCATGCAGCAAAAAGTAGTATCTAATATATAACATATTTATATATGAAATTTTAGATAATTGAACAAAGAAGTAGATTTCGCCAATAAAAAAGGTGGTATAAGACATGTAGAAAGGGGGAATAAATGACTAAAAAAAAAAACAACATAAATTGAGACCATAATTACCAACATACCATCATAAATATTGGGTCAAAGTAATCTATTTTGAATAATTTTGTTAAAAAAAACACTTAGCAATATATCTTCAAGCAGCCTTGAAAGTTTTATTGATGTGGCATAAAAATCACTTATCTTTTGTCATCAACAATCATGATGTATTGATTTCTTCTTTCCTGTAATCTTATTGATTAAAACTATCCAATATAAGCCTTTTTTTTTTCTAACTCCAGAAATCGAAACCTCTCAAATAAGCTACTCCACTCTGTTGCTTTATGTTATCATTATTCTAAACATAAAAAAAACAAAGTTAATTTACTGGCTTTTTTCAGCAGTCATCAATTGAATTCGAAAATTAAGATCAATACTAATCAATGCCATTTTGATCAGCTGATTTTTGTTGGCGAAGACACTGCTAATCAAAACGAAAACAGAAAATCACTCTTTTTATAAATACCATGTGTCGAAGCAGGAAGGACTCTCCAATAATGAATGTTTTCAAGAAACTATATGAAATAACCAAATGCAGAAGTAGGACTATTTTTATATGAATTAAAGTGAAAATAGCACAGAGTGGCGCACAATACTTAGATACGAACTTGACCAAAATTAGCAAGATGTCATGTGC
Source organism: Megaustenia siamemsis (assembly GCA_032433765.1). NCBI lineage: Eukaryota > Metazoa > Mollusca > Gastropoda > Stylommatophora > Ariophantidae > Megaustenia > Megaustenia siamemsis. The sequence continues at coordinate 58,090,356 of JAVIAB010000124.1, forward strand.
GGCATAACCTGCAGAAAGTTTAAAAAAAAAAGTAAAGAGCCTTGTCACACCAAGTGGCGTATAGGGAATATGTTGTTCATGACCATAATTTTTACAGACCTTTGACACATGATTTTTGGGGTAATGTGGTCAGTATTACGCCCGTGCCTCTTTACTTTCCCAGAAAAAATCCGGTACCCATTTAAGGCTGGGTGAACCCGGAAGCCGTCGGTCAGGATCAAACCTGGCCTCTAGTCCTTAACCTACAGAAAGAGTTATGGTTATCACCAACTTCATCTTTTGCTTATTCCAGCTTTTTTTAAATCCTGTATTTTTGCTTTTAAGAAGATTTTTAATACATCATGCCTCTTTATGTGCACAAAATATATCAACAAGTTGGTATAACCACTCTGTTATGATGGAAATATGCTGTATCATGGATGAGGATATAGGAAACTTATAATTTGTTTATTTTTTCCCCACTAATGCTAAACCACTACAACCATTTTTTGTGTGTGTATACCTTTGTGAACTTCTTGATAGATTCCACTTTCTTCTCTCCCCTCCTCATCAAGGACAATTTGTTCCCCTGTCACTGAAAAAAACAAAGACATAAATTAGCGAGAGATAACAGAAGATCCATAAAGACTGGATAATACACTCTGACAACAGATGGCAGGTCAAGGTTGAATCAAATTTTCTTTAACATCACTTGTATTATCATTGTTGATACATTATTATTAGCTGTTATATTGCATTTTCACTGCTGTTCTCTAATTCATTTATCTTCATTTTTGTTATCTAGTCTACTTCCAGTGTCTAAAATATTTCATTTGTTTCAGTGTGTCTCTCTGACGATAACAAAAATATTAAAATAAAAAGAAGCATTATCTGAAACAAATTTCTCTCAAAGGAAGCAAGAAAAAAGCCTTTTCGCTGTTATTTAAATTCTGTACTGTCATTTGGACATGAGTTAAGAGCAATTAATGAACAAGCAAAAAGTTAACAACAGGAATGTAGTTCCACAGAAGAATACCATGGACAGCTGTTATTCATCTATCTGATGATCTATCTGTGTTAATGAGTTATTTTTTTATTTGAGAAAGAATGATAGAAGTCCAGAAGAGTCTGCTGTAATTAGAACACTGATGTGTTAAGTGTTGACCTGTAACTGGCTATGATGCTGTGATAAATTTTGACACTTTGGGATATATTTCTACATTTTGCACATAGATTACTGCATCTTTGGTATTTTTGCTTCACCAAACTGAGCATTTAGTAGTAGTGTTTTAGTGAACTTAGTGTGTCCTTGAATTATTTTTTTTTTCATTAATATTTTTGTCAATTCATAGTTTACCATGCAATTGTTCCTTTGGTGGACATTGATCTGACATATATCCAGCCCAACTCAGACGTAATCTACTGAGCATGGGTTGTTTGCTGGATTGTGCCAGCATGGACAACTAGAAGAAACCATGAAAAAATCCTGAGTGTAACTTGTATAATGACAATTATAAAACTGGAAAATATTGCAACAGGAAAAAATTTAAGGATAAAGAGAGAAAGACAAAAGGAAGAAATAACAAAAAAGCCAGGTATGGAAAAGAGTTCAACTGATAAGAAACACCATGGGCATATGATGATGATTAATATACAAAAATTTCCTTGAACAATATTTATTTACCTAAAAAATATTTGCAATGCTACTTTAATAGTAACACAATTGAAAACAAAAACATGAATTTCACACAGCCTATTTTATAATAGGGAGTTGCGATAGCTCAGTGGTTAGTGAACTGGACTACAAAGGACAAGGGGTAGGGTTCGATCCCAATCGATGGCTTCTGGGTTCACCCAGCCTTAATTGGGTACCGGATTTTTTCTGGGAAAATAAAGCAGCACCGGCGTAATACCGACCACATTATCCCAAAAATCATGTGCTGAAGGTCTGTAAAATATAGGGTCACTAACACCATATTTCCCTATACGCACTTCGCGTGACGGGGGTACTTTACTTTTTTTTTTTTTTTGTATTTACTATTTTATATTAAACTTTTTTTTAAATCATAACAATTACATCAATGATATATTTCCAGCAAAAGTTATATCACTAATTCACACACAAAAAATACACTTTTATTTATTTATGTTGTGGTATATGCTTGTTCGGGAGCCACGATAGCTCAGTGGTTAGTGAACTGGACTACAGAGGACAAGAGGTAGGGTTCGATCCCAACCGATGGCTTCCGGTTCACTCAGCCTTAAATGGGTACCGGATTTTTTCTGGGAAAGTAAAGCGGCACGGGCGTAATACCGACCACATTACCCCAAAAATCATGTGCTGAAGGTCTGTAAACATTATGGTCACTAACACCATATTCCCTAAACGCCACTTGGTGTGACGGGGGCTCTTTACTTTACTATAAGCTTGTTCACAAAAATACAATCAATAAAAATATAAATTGTAAAGATAAATCAATACTTCATATATTTTCCACCAATGATATTTAATATAAGAATTAAAATATTTGTACATTTTACTGGCTTGTTCAAACAGGAATTTTTGACATTTAGAATCAACACTATTTTCCACACCTTGATTAGGAAGCTGGATTGAAAGTACTAACTCAACAACCTTCAAAAAAGAAGAAATTGAAGAAGTAATAAAACATGCACCAAATAATAAAGCATCGAGGATAGACAATATACCCATAGAAATCATAGCAGCGGAAGGAGAAACAACAGGTATATCGCTGCACAGAATATTCAATGTAGTATGGCAACAACAGAAAGCTCCAGAAAAATGACAACAGATCATTATCATACCAATATGGAAAAAGAAAGGTAGAAAGAAATACTGCAACAAATACAGATGTTTATACTGACTAAGCCGTGTAGGAGAGTTGTACACCAAAATTATAGAAAAATGGTTAAGACTTATAGAACTATAGATCACCAACTTCCAAATGGGGTTTCAGTAAATAGAAGATATATATATATATATATATTTGGAACCTTGACAAAAGGTTGGTAGCAAGCAATCATGATAAATAAGTCAGTCAGTGGTTTGGTAAAATATTAGTGTCTTATGCTGGCTACTATTTTACTGAACAGCTTCACTCATGGCTGAATCTACCAATATTGGATAGACAGTTCTAACAGTGGAATGAAAAAGATGTATTTATTTCTGGTGCCTGATCTTTCTCCTGCACATTTTGTCTTCTGAATTTGATATAAGCGCTGACTTCAAATGTTGCAGTGCCATTTTTTATTTTTGTTCCCCAATGCTGGAGAAGTGGAGATATACCGCAGAACATGAAAGATGTCAAGATTGCAACGTTGTACAAAAATACAGGGGACAAGAGCAATTGTAACAACTATAGGGGTATCTCCCTCCTGAGTGTAACTGGAAAGGTAAGAATTGTTCTAAATTGCCTGCAACAACTGACACAACTTATCTTTCCTGAGACCCAGTGTGGTTTTAGAGCTAGATGATCAAACACTATCTTTGCCAGCTGCATAAGTGCAAAGTACTGAGAAGACCTCTATTTATAGTATTCGTTGACCTCATAATGGCTTTTGACATTGTGTGCAGAGAGGGTGTATACAGGGTGCTGGAAAATGTAGGCTGCCCGCCTACATTACTCAAGATGATCAAGTTATTTCACAGCAATATGTCAAAGGATGTACTGATACACTATTCAACATATATGGCTAGCAGAAAAGATGATGGGACATAATCAATATTTGTACATAGTTTCATTGATCAAGAAAAAAGAGAACAACTATGGGAGATACTAACAACTTATGGAGTTAGCCAACATCTAACCTATGTAACAGTCTCTACGTCAACAGCAACTACACAACCAGAACAGCAACAGGCTGCAGAGACCACTTTGAAGTTAGAAGAGGAGTAAGACAGGGATACATACACCCCTATTGTTTATTATCTACAAGGACTACATATGTAAGTGGTCAACCCTTTAAATACAGAGGAAATTAACAAGCTTCTATTTGTAAACAATCAGGAACTACTGTGTAGAAAAATAGCAAGCCTACAGGAACACTTAAAAAGATTTAACAACACAGACACTCAGTACAACATGAAAATCAACAACAACATGAAAGAAGTCATGATCATTGCAAAATAAAAATAATATTAACATAATGATATATGACAGACAATTAAACCAAGGAACAGGAATTTAAATATTTAGGAAGTGTAGTGACAATTGACAATTCACCAGCAGCAAAAATTCAAGATGCAACAAAGATTGTCAAATCATCGGACAAATGTGCTGTTCTGTAACAAAATAACACTAAAGGAAAACGAGGACTCTACAACACAATCTTCATCCCATCAATATGCTACCAGTGGCAGACCTGGGTAGAGGTTTGACTCAAGAAGAGCAAGAAAAAAAACTACTACCAAAATGAAATATGTTACACACATGTTAGGAAACAGCCTGAGAAAAAGCTATAGCCAGTCCCAAAACTCATGCCCCTCTTCAAAATCCTATAACTTAATAACCGCTTAGTTTTAATTTGTTTAAATTTTGTATGCAAACTGTTTATTGTCATGACATATAAAAAAAATTCATTGGAAAAAAATAGATGGTTTTCATTTTTGTCTTATTTGCAGCATATAAAAACAAATACACATAAATTATACTAGTGAAATAGAATATTTACAGTGTCACAGGTCAACATTATACGTGAAATGAAAAAAAAAAATTTTTTTGGTAGATTTCTCACACAGATTTGTGTGGAACTCATCAGATCGCGGTTGATTAAATACTGCCTGTGTGTTCTGATTCATTTCAAAGTGTAGCCGGGAGATGTAGGATGTAAGCAAATAGATGTAGTTAGGTATAGGGTAAAGACAATGGAGAACCATTGTAGGTAATGTGAGATTTGAGAACCGCCGTGAGTTGAAACAGTGGCCTGTGTCAGTTGATAGTGTTGAGTGAAGATTGTAAGAATTTCATGCAATAAGTGAATGATGAGAAACTCTAGAGTGAGTTATCTTAAGATGGAGAGATTGATTTGATTGGGTGAGTGATGACATAGGTGATCTGTGATTGGTTGGAATACGAGATCCTTAAACGACTGGAGAGAAGGAAAGACGGTTTCCAGCTCAGTCAAGGGAGTTGAGTGATAGATGAAAAGACAAGTCCAGCTAAGTTACAGTTTAGGCGGTAGAAAAAGTTCCAGCTTAGGGAGTTTAGATGGTGCTGAGGGAACGGGATGCCAATGGTCCTGTTCCCAGTGTTCCATTATCAAGAACCGAGATAGCAACAAGCCACTATGGGCACCATCAAGCGGTTTACAAGCAAGTCAGCAAGCACATAGTTAAACGACGGGCACAGTATGTAAACGCAACGGCTCGCAACACATCCATCAATGATAAAACTGTTCACCTTTTTAAAAGGCGTAGAAAAAGTCATCTGGGCCGGGGCACATCATCAAGTACAAATGATGAAATAAAGATATGGCTCGTGTAGGAACACATACCATTTAATGACATTTTGTTATCTTCTTAGGGTTCGATAAAGAATGATTAAGACTCCCTGTTTACTCTCTCTGTAAAAATATTGACAAATCTTCAATCGATAGTTTGAAGTGTAACGAATTTCACCATTAGACTCATTTTCAAAATGTGCCCAGCCATGAGAAAGTTTTTCGACGCCTTTTAAATGAATTAGATCTCACAGGCAGCTTTCACTTAAGCACAATTGCGATTAGACCGTGCGAGAAATCTGTGTAAGGCTGAACAAATGAACATATTTTATTTGACTAGTATCATTATGTGTATCTGCTTTTATATATAGCAAGAAAGAAAAAATTAAAATCCATCTACTTGTTTCCAATGAATTTTTTTTATATACATCATGACAATATACAGATTGCATACAAAATTTCAAAATAGGATTTCATACAAAAAAGGATTGATTGGTTTCCGGTTGTTTCCAAAATGGAGGAATTATTTTTCTCCGGCTTGGTATATAACTGTTGATCAGAGGTTTAACAAGCCGCTATCGTAAAAACGATGTTGTTAATGAAACGTAGACCTGATACAGAATGTGTAAATTAGCAGTAGATAGTAGTGATAGTTTTTTCGGCCCTAAAACAACAACAAAAATAGGATTCTGGAATGTGCGAACAATGGCCGCTCCGACGAAACATGCACAGGTCGCGAGCAAGATGGACAGATACGATCTAGATATTTTAGGATTAAGCGAAATGCGCTGGCTTGGAACAGGTAGGAGATCTATTGATAATAAAATAGTAGTTTTTTTCTGGAAGGGAAGATGGAAAACACCGTGAAGGAGTAGGCATAATGATGACAGCAAAGCTGCAAGAAGTTTATTAGAATGGGAACCGGTAAATAGCCGTCTTCAATGAGATAGAACTGCTTGCACAGAACAGAGACAGATGGCGAGATTTGACAAAATATCTTTAAAAGAAAACTGCTAGAACAAAAAATTCATGTAGGAGAAGGTGTATCTTGGTCTACGCCCTATGGGCCGGTTACGGCTCGAAAGGTCAATAGATAGATACAAAATTTCAACAATTAAAACCAAACAGGTATTAATTTACAATATTTTTAAGAGGAGAATTGAGTTTTGGAAAGAGCTATAGTAATAACTCCTGCCATAGAATACATGAAGAAACAACAGATAAAATGGTTTTGGCACATGATTAGACAGATAGAACCAAACCACAATGTATCGAGCCTCTAATAAACGTTACAAGAATGTCAAATTCAAGGGTCAACCATGAAAAAGATGAATTGATGGAATATTAGAAACAACAGGAAACCTAACAGCAAGAGAAGCCAAACTGAGCAAAAGACTACAAACTTATATTTCCCCTTAACGCTGACAGGCAAATGAGGAAGGAAAAAAGATGAACTCTACAACAATACAAATCTTACCTCCAAGATTGTTCATCTAATATTGCTTGGTGAAATTATCTAATTTTATTCTTACTAATGGAAAAGGAAATTTTTTAATGCCATGCTTCTTGTGCTGCAAAATTAACTTAGTGAAAGAAAATATGGAACAAAAATTGATTTAAAACAAACAATGAGGTAAACAATTACAATTATAATAATTAGTGATTTAGTCTATATAATAATAGTTAGTGATTTTTTGCTCCATATATCTTTACTCCATAAAACTTTTTAAAATGTTAAATTTTACACCTTTGTAACTTAGAGGGAACTTTTTTCCTTTCTAATATTATAAAAGAGGAATATGACTGCAATAAAATAAAAAAGAACTGTAACTGCTTAAAAAAAAGGTTGAATTTGAATCTACCTGGATCTATGCCATGTTTTATTAAGTGTCCATCTTGGTTAAGTCTGGGGAAAAAAAACAGAAACAAAAGTTTTCAAAGAAATATATTAAAATTTCTAACTCAAACTCAAACTCTGTTTTGAGTCTATCCAAGGTATGTGTGTAGTGGGAATTTTTTCAAAAATCGAACCTGTGGTTTCTTTTGTGGCTTTACTCTCCCCTGGCCTCTGGATAGCAAGATCTGATGTCTAGTCTTTTTGGAAAATGGCAAAAAACAGGAGGTCCTGTGTGTAAAGAACCACTAGTTAAAGAACTCTTGGCAGTTTAATGTTGAAATGAGTAGGCCAAAAATTGTAAGCAAATCTACTCATTGATGCCAAAGAAGTATGTGTTGTGGTGAAAGGCATAGATATTGCAGCTATGCAGAAAACTAGCGGCACAATGCATCCACATCTACTTAGCCTGTGAACGCTAAGAAGAAGAGAAGAAATGTGATATATAATGACCATATTCATTTAAAAAAAAATAGAATTGCTTTCTTAATGAAAGTACCAGATATTGAAACAATCTTGTTAAATGAAAGCTGTTTCTGGATAATCACATCTGAAAATGACTGCAGACTTTTTTCTTCTTTGGTCTAGCAATTTGCATTCCACTATGTTTTGTGCCTTTATAGTTCAATTAGGCCAAAGTGTTTTGCTTCACTAAGCAGTCATTTGGAAATACTTTATTAATCTTTGGCTTGCCTTAACCTTCCTGCAAGACAATAGTTTTCTGCAGTCAGAAGTGCCTTTCCTAGGACAGCAGAACAAGATAATTAGTCTTTCCAGCCTAAATTATTAGTTTTAAGATATTCTTTGTCTAAAGTAGAAATCCACCAGGACTATTAGGTTCCACCAACATTATTTTTTGATTTGGTTGTCTCCTCTGCTTTTTTATTACCAAAATATGTTATCTGGATCAGAATTTTGTAATGTAAGCTACCAGATTCAAGAGTATTGTATAAAAGCATTTACATGCGAGGCAATCATTGGTGTCTCATAAATCTTGCACCCTATTTCCTTTTCTTCAGTTTTCCAAAACACTGAAGAGTTTTTACATAATAGAAAAAGAAAGCAATAAGAATAGTCTGAGTCTGAATAGTAAGAAATCAGAAGTAATGGTCGTATCAAAGAAACAATCGTCACCATCATGGAGCATAAAAATAAACAAGACAAATCTGAAACAAGTGCAAAAGTACTTGGGCACAGTAATAACATCAGATGGAAGATGCACCACAGAAATAAAAAGTAGAATAGCTCAGGCCAAAATTGCATTTCAGAAAATGAAAAACATCTTTTGCAACACATCTATGTCAATAGAAGTGAGAAAGAAAGTTCATAGAGCCATTTCTGACCTAAGTAAGCGAATCATGGACAGTAAACAAACAAATGAAAAGACGATTAGAGGCCAGAGAGATGGGATTTCTCATAAAAAAATGAAATTTCCCTGGACAGCTAAAAAGACCAATGAGGAAATTTTTAAAGAGGCAACATAAAAAGGGAGCTCCTAAGAAACTGGCTGGGTGAACCCTGAAGCCATCGGTCAGACCGAACCTGACCTCTTGTCCTTTGTAGTCCAGTTCACTAACCACTGAGCTATCGCGGCTCCCCTGTCCTTTTAGTTCAGTTCACTAACCACTGAGCTATTGCGACTCCCAAATGATTGTTAGTTTTGGTTACTGTGCTGGTCTTGTATTGTCATGCTGCAGAATAAAGCCTTTACTGAACAATCGTGTGAGTTTCTTGTGAAAGGCCTTATGAACAGAAAGTGGTGTGATGTAGTACTCACCATTTACAGTCTCTTTTTTTTTTTTAAATTGACATACACAACAATACCATCATTGTTCCAAAACACCATAGCTAAAAATTGCCAGTGGATGGTGTTATATAAAATTTCTTGGGGAGTGCCAAATGTCTATGTTTCCATTGTATCAACACTATCTTTGTTTCAAGCACGTAGTGATATACCGATTAGTCATCTGCAGCCTATCAGTGTTTAATGAAAATCAGTGTGATAGCACTCATTTAATGGATTTATTTCAAATAAAAATGCCTACATAGAAAATTGTGCATGTAAAATATGTTTACAAGTATTCTTATGTATGTAATTTTAAAATCTTATGAGACTCTGAAGTTAGGCTAGGCATGAGTATGACAGCAAGAGTGTCTGAAGTTAGGCTAGGCATGAGTATGACAGCAAGAGTGTCTGAAGTTAGGCTAGGCATGGGTATGACAGCATGAGTGAGAGGACAGATAAGGAAGATTTTTGTGTTAAGTGTTGAGAGAGAAGTGTTGAGTACCTATGAGTCAGCATGAAGTGTTGTGATGTAGATTCCATCAATCAATAATGTTCGAACGTATCATTTTGAAAAGAAAAGAAAAAAAACCTGAGAATGTAAACTGTCAGCTCTTCTACGTCATCATCAAGTACCGGACCTGATGGCATAGGTAATCATGTCTCTCCACAACGTTTGATCTTGACAGTTATTTATCATTTCTGTTGTTGACCTTCTGCCAAGCCATTCTCTTAAGCTGTTTCTCTTTGCTTCCCTCTATCTCTTCGTCCCTCAATTTTCCCAGTTATTACAATATATTCCAGTTGTTTTCTCATTACATGGCCAAAAAAAAATGATGATTGTTTCTTTCTAATGTTGGAAATGAGCTCTCTACAGATTATTACAGCAATAAAAAGCTTAAATAATACTTCAGCAGAATCACATTGATCAATGTTATTGATAAAGCAAGCTATTATTATTTTCATTCCTCAGAATAAAGCGAGATATCTTAAAATAGCTAATAGCATCAAATTAAAATAGAATTAGAATGGAAGGAACCAAGTAATAACTTGGAAGACAGCCAAGAAGATTGCTTCCCATTTCTATTAAAGTCTTTATTACTAGCAGAATGCAGCCATTACAAGACATAAAAATTGTCAGACATCACAATCATTTTAAGTACCAAAGAGTTGAAATTTTAGCTCAATGTAAAGTAGACACCTAGAGAATGACAGCACAAAATAAATAACAAAATTTTGAATATGAATATGATACATTCCTGTTAAATGCCATAACATTATAAATGTTTGTTAAATCTTGTTGTATTGATTTAATTGTTAACAATGTTATTAGTTCTTAGCTTAGTTTTATCAACACTGATCTCCATTCCAAATGTCTTAGGTTTTTATTTTAGCAAGTTGTTCTACTGGATCTCTGAGCTAGTTACCTAAGATCCCATTGATGTTATCTGCAAAATGAAAAGTTTGGTGACTTTCTACCTTCAGCTGCGATGACAGTGCCCTTGTGATCATCTAAAGCTACATTATTGTTATTTCAAGGAACATGCTGAACAAGGTAGATAGTCCTGCCTTATTTCTCCACTAGTTTGAATAAGCTAATAACACAAATAAGAATTGGTAGCACACAAAAATTAAATAATTATACTTAATAAGTTCAAGTTGGTGACAACAAGAAATTCATTAGAGAGAGAGAGAGAGAGAGAGAGAACAGGGGGAGGAATGTAACAAAGTGACAAGCTGAAAACAAATAGCTAGCATCTAAAACAGCATATTACTCAAAAGATTAATGGTCTTGACAGGAAGTGGATGTCACAATGAAAGACAAGGCATTACTGTACATGACGAGCACTTACAATTTAAGTTCCAATTCTGCTGTTTCTTCAGCAGCTTTTTCAGAAGCTTCTGTTGATCAATAAGTTAAAGAAGCAAGTGCATGTAAATTAAATTCTTTTATGTTTGTCCCTAGCAACACTCCAACTTATAAAATATGATAGGAAAGAGCGATGTTATTATTTTTTTTTTTTTTAATTAAGATTTCAGCCCGGCAAGGGCTGCTGTAGTTTACGCTAATCTAGGCCATAATCTAGGTTTCAAGCCTTCATCACTGAACATTGATCCTATGGAATGTCAAGACACTAAGACTACTACTTTTATTACCAACATATCATGAGAGAGCACAAATCTACGTAATAAATCATTGATAATTATAGAAAACATAATAATAATAATAATATAAATCTATTTCATGTTTAATGAACTTGAACTATTTTTTCTGAAGTTAAATGAACAAAATGTAGTAGATTCAAAATATCTCAAGCCAGAATCACTTAACTGTGCCGTTAATGTTAATGTAATGATACGTTGCAGACCCGATAAAAATATATTGAAAACATTATCTTTGTTTTAGATCATGCAATATAAGGTAGTATAAGTATTCATAATTATATATATAAAACAAAATGCTACAATGATGCGTCAGTTGCTAAATATGGCTACGCAGTTTAATGGCCACAAGTGATGAATTTTCTTCCTTTTCAAGTTCAAGTTCTCTCTTGAGGTCTTCTACCTCCTTAATGGGATGATACTTTGAAGGATCAATAGCGTAGAGTTTGGTAATCTGCGTTGGTCCGATCTCCTCATGGGCGTCCTAGTTTGCCTCTCTTGCACTTGTCTATTCTGACATCCCCTTTGCTTGTGGCAGCGTGGTAGAGGCTGTAGACAGCAAAGGTAACCGGTATGACAACGATGCAACCGAATGGGAGGAGCTCTGGATGTTTTCTGAACCTTTGCTCCCAAGTCAACATTCTTTTGCCCATGAAGGAAGGATTTTCCTGTTTTACCTATAACACGGGTCTAAATAACTTTTCCTGGAGATGTACCACATGTTTATCTGATTTCTGGAGCTGTGATTAGCTGGTGTGAAACTACTACACTTGTAACAAGCCATAATAACACTTTCCACACTTGAACCTTTTGTTTCTTTCTTAAATCCTTCTATCCTTGAACCCGCTCTTGAAAGTGCGAGTCGTGACACGTGATGTGTTGAATTGCGTTGCCTATATGTTAAGACAACCATTGGCTGCTGGTACTGCAACCTCCTACCGTGACTAACCAGTCACAGCTCCTGCTTGGTGCCTTCACTGGAAGCCGCCGAGGGTTGCACTCCTGGCCAGGTGCTGATCGTCATAGTACTCCGCGCTGTAATTCTGCAGACCCGTATGCGAGTCTCTGCCAGGTGTCGTTCGTCGCTAGTCTAGGACAAGACAGCCAACATCGATAAAGTACTCACAAACATCAAGTAATAAAAGTCACACTTGAAGTTTAATGTACACCGCTGACTTCACCCTTCATAATCACAATTACAATGACAATGGTAGGTTTGTATCTTCTCACTCGTGTTGCCACAATCACACCTTCCCCAGTTTAATTCAGACACTGGTGGGAATGCTGCCACCGTCTAATCTGCACCTAACCCCAATACAATGCCGTGTTTGACTGATTATCTCTTCCGCTAATGTCAGTTGCAATGTCACAGCTGGTCACTAACACGGCGAACCTGTCGGACACGACTTCGCACATAATGAATGACTTCTGGAGCGTCATACTCCTATTGCATGTCTCTAGCGAGATTAATGTCACAATAACTGGAATTGGTCGTTGTTGCTAATGCACAACTCTACTCGCTGCATGTCTCTAGCGAGACCTCCGTGGTAGCTAATGTCACAATAACTGAAATTGTCTGTTGTTGCTAATGCACAACTCTACTCAGTGTACGTCTCAAGTGAGACCTCCTTGGTAGCTAATGTCACAAATTGACTAGAATGTTCATGGTTGCTAATGCACAACTCTACTCAGTGCACGTCTCAAGTGAGACCTCCTTGGTAGCTAATGTCACAATAACTGAAATTGTCTGTTATTGCTAATGCACAACTCTACTCAGTGCACGTCTCAAGTGAGACCTCCTTGGTAGCTAATGTCACAATAACTGAAATTGTCTGTTATTGCTAATGCACAACTCTACTCAGTGCACGTCTCAAGCGAGACCTCCTTGGTAGCTATGCCACAAATTAACTAGAATGTTCATTGTTGCTCTGAGTATCATAACTCATTGTTTAACTGTCCATGACTCTAACCGTCCTGTTCAACGAACACATCGCGACTGACTAACCTACCACTGGTTGTGTACTTCTCCAACTGCCCACGGTACCGGTTGAATTGCCACCCTATGTCCAACCGTCCGCACAGAGCCTTCGATTCCTCTCGAATGACTATCCACTAATGATCCCCAACTCACCTCTCTTTCTTTCCACCATTCATTCTTTCCTTTACATTTTTACCTTGTTCTGACAATTCCCGTGACCCTCCGACGTGATCACTCTCTCACGCTTACCAGGACTTTCATGACTCTCTTTCATTCCTCCTTCTCTCCCCTTGACCTTCACTCCCTTATCCCCACTCTCAACACACACTCTTCCCCCTTCTCTTTCCCTGTTTCACACTTTTAATTTGCAGAATAGGTTGCGATTGACATAATTCTATTGAAAGATGGTAACCTCCTTGTCAGAGGTTATATTTCATTATTTAACCGACACTAACCTTTCATCATTTTTTCCCGCTGTTCAAGGAGGTTTCCCATGGTAATCAACTGCATCTAAATTTTGAATGAATAGAAAGTAAATAAATATGTGACAAAAGGACATATATGTAAAATTTTAATGTGTCAACAATTGTGAAATATTTCTTTATTAAAAAAAAAACAACATTTCCATAACATTTGCAAAGCAAACTAGCACAAGTAGAATTATGATCTTAATTAACAAGTTATGACAACCAGTTGGCACAAAAAATTAGATACCATATGCATAAATAACTGCCGAAATTATAAATGATAAAAATTAAAAACAAAGTTTAATCTCTAAAGTGGTGGAAATTGCTAATAGGGGAGACCTAATAGATGAAAACCATTATATGAAACAAATGTAGAGTATATGTGAAAGCAAAGGATACAAATATACAATATGGAGGACTCCATCCAACAGTTGTCTGCCAAAGCACGCCCAGACCATAAGCTTCCAACTCAGAAAAGGCAGTCTCCTGAGCCACCTCCATCACCTAGTAATAACCCACACAGATGAATGTCACTGTGAAAGAGGGACCTTGACAACCTTCTTCAGGAATGCAACACTCGGGTAGAACTTAAACATCAAACATGGCCCAATGACCAAGACATACAACAAAAACTGTGGAGATTATTAAGGCCTTGAGAGAATTCTGAGCTTCATCAGAGTGGCTGGGGAAGACATAGCATGAGAAAACTTCTCAAAGGTGGAGAGAGAGAGAGAAGACCTAGTAATGCACTATTCAAAAGAAAGGACAAGCTTCAATTTCCACAGCAGAGATCCAGAAATCAAGAAAATAATTGCCTACCATCTCAACAGATTCCAAGAAAAAACCTACTCAGTACTGATCCAGTCGTATTAGACCCGAGCTCATAGTAAAAAAAAAAGTAAAGAGCCCTCGTCACGCCAAGTGGCGTATAGGGAATATGGTGTTAGTGACCATAAATTTTACAGATCTTCAGCACATGATTTTTGGGGTAATGTGGTCGGTAAAACGCCCGTGCCGCTTTACCTTCCCAGATAAAAATCCGGTGCCCATTTAAGGCTGGGTGAACCCGGAAGCCGTCAGTTGGGATCGAGCCCTACCCCTTGTCCATTGTAGTCCAGTTCACTAACCACTGAGCTATCGCAGCTCCCTACCCAAGCTCATGGATAGTCAAATTTTCAGTTAACTAGCTAGTAAGTTAACATCAAGTCTAGGGGTTACAGACAGCATGTATTCTTAATGCTGCTTACCTATTTGTATGGTAAAATGTTCTGAGGATATAAGACAATTATTATGTCATCTTTTACTCTTATTATTAAAGATAATTACTACTGTCAGAGGTATACAACTTAAACAAGTCACTAGTAACTATGAAAATGAAATTCAACAATGTTTTATACATCTATCTATTGTCCTTTTGAGCCGAAGACGGCACATAGAGCAGAACCACAATCTCAAAAACAGAAACCATGCGTGCCAAAGTGGCTTAGTCACCTCTTACAACATGCCTGGAAGGTCACAGTGTCACTATTCTTTCTATCATTTTATACTTACTGCATATGAATGTCACATGATTAATAAAATTTCATTCAGTCGGTGTTGGAACAGCACAGAAGAAAAGTAATGGTTGACACAGGAGTGCATAGAAAGTATAGAGATCTCAGGTCTTCAAGTTTGTGTAGTAATCTGTTGTTCTGGATTGTAGTTCCATCAATTCTTGTGTCCTCATCCAAGTGGTGATCACTAAGTGATCTCAGTTTGTCACCTTTATCCACACAAAATGTTCTTTTATAGTTGCCTTAGAAACTAACATCTAAGTTCTGGCATTTTTGTTAGTTTCTACAACAACTATAAAAGAGCATTTATTATGGATAAAGGTGACAAACTGAGGTCACTTAAGTGATCACCACTTGGATGAGGGCACAACAATTAGTGGAACTACAATCCAGGACTGCAGGAATCAAGGAAGTCAGGAGTAAAAAGAGATTACTGAAGTGTAACATGAAAGGTATATGTATATAACTATATGTATATAACTATATGTATATAACCATATGCAAGGGTGGCAGAAAATGCCAGATAACAAATGGGCTGAATGCAGCCAGTGATGTAAAGTTGATGACTCGTGCTACAATCTGTGGACCAAAACTAACTAAAATCGTATTCCACTACCAACTTATCATCTTGAAATAGATCTAATAGTTTGACCAATTGAAAAGGAACCAAAAATGGAGATCAAACCCAGTACTCAAAATGCTGAAATCGAATGTGTTTGGCTGAAAGGAACAGGATCCCAATGACATGTAAACCACAGTAACTATATCCACTAAATCCCCTTTTAATGGTGGGCAATGAAAGGAGTAATCGTTACATGAAAAGCTAAACAGAAAAGAAGTAACATTTTAAGAGAAAGTGATTTTTACTTTCATTTTTGGATGGCAGTTGTGGTCAAATATAACCTAAAGGAATTAGTATGGGGCTGAATAACTCGTGTCTCACCAAAATGCAGATAAAACCTGCAAGACAACAACAACCAACTAGATAAGTTTAACAAATTAATATTTTTAATGAAAAAACTTAAAAAATTGTTTCTGATCAACTAAGTAACAAAAAAACATTGTTTTTTTCAATCTTATAGTTTCAACCTCAGCTTCTTTAAGATGTTTCTCCATGTCATCATGTCTTCTCTTTGACTCACTATTGGATGTATTTCTTAATTTCTGGCTACGGCTTTCAATAACTTCGTCAGCCCAGGTCTCAGGACTTTCAGACAAAAAAATAAAAATAAAATTTTAATGCAAGTCATGAAAAGAGCATTACTAAAAATTATTTTAACAAATCCAATATAAAAGAAAATATGAGAATTGTAACAGCAGTAGCAAGAAATTTCTGGCAATAATGATATCAAAATAGCATGAGTGAACTTAGGTAAACAAAAATTAGAAGTAAAATCTATCTGTCTATCTATTGACCTTTCGAGCCGTAACCGGCCCATAGGGCGTAGACCAAGATACACCTTCTCCTATATGAATTTTTGTTCTAGCAGTTTTCTTTTAAAGATATTTTATCAAATCTCGCCATCTGTCTCTGTTCTGTGCAAGCAGTTCTATCTCATTGAGGGAGCCGATTCCTGCTGCTCTTGCCTCTCTCATCAATGTTCTTCTCAGTGTCTCCCTGGGTCTTCCTCTTTTTCTTTTACCTGTTGTTTCCCATATGAGGGCTTGCTTTGCTATTCGATTATTATCTCTTCTCATCACATGTCCAACATATGACCATCGTCTTTTCTTTATTACTGAAGATATTAGTGGTTGATTGGCGATTTCTCTAATTTCCTCGTTTGTTTTGAATTTGTTCCATTCTATACCAAGTATTTTCCTTAGACATTTATTTTCGAATGCGTTCAATTTTGTTTCTATATCTCTTGTTGTTTTCCAGCTTTCACACGCATACGTAAGGGTTGATAGTACATTTGATTTGAATAGCCTAAGTTTTGTGTTTGTGCTAATGAGTTTTGATTTCCACAACTTTTCAAGGCTTCTGAAAGACATTGCTGCTTTAGCCAGTCTGATTCTAATTTCTTTGCTCGTATCCCCTTCTCGATCAATGTGACTTCCAAGATAGATAAAGTGATCGATCTCTTCTACTGGTTTGTTTTCCATGTATATTTTGTCACTTGTTGGAATTAAACTTTTCATGACTTTAGTCTTTTCATGATTGACCTCAAGCCCAATTTTGCTAGCTATTGATGATAGTTCATTTGTGTTTTCCTGCATCGTTTTTATCTGACTGCTGATGAGAACTATGTCATCAGCAAAGTCGAGGTCCTCCAAATGGTCTCCTTGTATCCATTCGATGCCTTTATTACCAGTGCAGCATTTCTTCATTATGAAGTCCATAACAATTCCAAATAACAAGGCCGATAAAATACATCCTTGTTTAACCCCAGTTTCTATTGGGAAACATTCGCTCAGTCCTTCCTCTGTTCGAACTGCACATGTGTAACCATCATACATGTCTTTGATAATATTTATGATTTTTGATGGTAAACCATATTGCTTCAGAATTTTCCACAAAGAATCTCTATGAATACTATCAAATGCTTTTTTGAAGTCGATGAAGTTAAGTACAAAAGGTTTTTGCTTTTCAATGTGTTCCTCCAATATAAGTCGTAGAGTGAAAATGTGGTCAAGACAGCTTCTCCCTTTTCTAAACCCAGCCTGTTCTTCACGCATTACTGTATCTATTGAATCCTTTATTCTATTTAGGATGATTTTACAGAATAACTTTGAGGCAACTGACAAAAGTGTCACGCCTCTCCAGTTGTTACAATCTCTAAGATTGCCCTTTTTTGGGATCTTAACAATGATTCCTTTTTTCCATTTATGAGGCGTCTTCTCTGTTTTCCAAATGATGTTGAACATTTTTTGGAGATGTATTAAATTATGGCTATCAATTGCCTTGAGGATCTCAGCTGTTAACTTATCCTCTCCAGCAGCCTTGTTATTGGTCATTAGCTTTAAGGTGGTTTCTATTTCACTCAAGGTGAAGTCATCTAAATTTACATCTAATTCTGCTGCTGGTGTTTCAGCTTCAAAATCTATTAAACTGTGAGGTAGTGGACGGTTAAGAATTTCTTTGAAGTGTTCCGCCCAACGGGCTTTTATGTCTGCGCTTGTTGTTAGCATTAATCCAGATTTGTCTAGAATTGGTGTTCCACTGGATGTATAGGTGTTTGTCAGCATCTTTTGTACAGTATAGAGAGTTCTGCTGTCTCCTGTAATTGCAGCTGTCTCTGCTTTCTCTGCCAAGTTGTCTATATAAGCTCTTGTATCTCTTCTTGCCGAACTTTTCACTTTGTTGTCTAATTCTTTGTATGTTGCTTTTGCCAGAACCTTTCCAAGATCTGTCTTTACATTAGTCATGGCTCTCTTTGCTTCTCTTCTTTCTTTGATGTATTTCCATGTGGTGTCTGAGATCCAAGCTCGTTTTTCCATTTTCTTCAGTCCGGCACTTGCTTCTGCTGCTGTCATTAGTACTTTGCTCTGTGAGTCCCACATTTCATTGATATCTAAGTCTATTTCACCGAGTGCTGAATAACAATTACTTAGCTCTATGTTAAACTTTTCCTTTATGGCTTCATCTTTCAGTTTATGACTATCAATTTTATGTGTAGTTGATCTCTTCTGTTGGTTTCTAAATTTTAATCTTATTTTCCCAATGCACAAGTTGTGGTCACTATTAACATCAGCACCTCTGTAAGCTCTTACATCTATTAATGATGATCTGAATTGTTGTTTAATACATAGGTGGTCAATTTGATTTGAGGTTCTATCATCAGGAGATATCCATGAAGTAAAATACTGACTATAAAATAAATATAAGTAGACCATTAGCATATCATACTTATAATCATAAGAACCATGAGCATCACAGAATAATGCCACAGAAGGCAAGAAGCCAATAATTTTTTTTTTATTCACTGTGTCTGTGAACTCATTCATGAGAATATCCTGAATCATCTATTATTGCTGAAGGAGCCAAGATGAGTGAACCAAAACTGTCCAGATTCTAATCTACCTCGTCACAGTGCCCCTAGAAACAGACTAACTAGTCTAGTCTGAGCAAGTGAGTAGTGATTGAGAGGGAAGGCAACCCGGTACTCAAAGATGTCACGTTGACGTTTGGTGCGTCAGGCCGAAAGACGCAAATATCATAGTTCTACTGCAAACCACAACACAATGCATTCATACCCACTTAACATCCTTTTAAAGATGACTGACAAAAGAGGTCTGTTCCTTTAGTCATCAGGTGAACACAACCAAGCAAAGTAAAGTAAGTAAAGAACCCCCTCACACTGGCGTATAGGAAATAAGGTGTTCATCATCATGTGCCATCTCCGCAATGAAGGTTGGATACCATGGAGCGCCATTCTGCTGTGCCTCTTGCTTTGATAGTGCAGGTTGTCATAGACTGATTTGTCCATCTTTTGATGATACTCGTCCATGTTAGTCTTGGTCTGCCTCTTTTCCCTTGTATTTTCCCCTCCATGATTACTTTTAGTAGGCTGTTGTGTCTTTTGGCCCAAAAATCACATTTGTCTTGTTTGAATTGTGTTTAGTAGTTCTCTTTTCATTTTTAGTTGTTTTAAGACTTCATCGTTTGTTTTCTTTTCTTTCCATCCAATTCAACCTATTCTTCTATATATCCACATGTTAAAGGTTCAATTTTCTGTTCTGTTTTCTTGTCTAATGTCCATGTTTCTGCACCATATAGGAATGTTGAGATAATATAACATTTTGCTATTCTTAGTTTTAGCCCTGGTGTTATTTGTTTTGATGTTAGTATATTTTTCATGACATTAAAATTACTTTTTGCCATTCCTATTCTTTTGTTTATTTCAGTTTTACATTTTCCATTACTGGTTATAGTATAGCCAAGGTAGTTGTAGTTCTGAACTGTCTCCAGGTCTATTCCTTCAATTATTATATCCGCTTGTGGGTTTTAAGTATTTTCTTTGTTTATGATTATAGTTTTACTCTTTTTGATATTCATATCTAATCCATATTTTTTGCTTGTCATGTTTATTTCATTAAGTATTTGTTGTAGATTTTAAGGATTTTCTGCTAGTAGTACAGTATCATCAGTATATCTTAGGTTATTGATTATCTCTCCATTAATGTTTAGACCTGGCATCTCTGTGATGTTTTTAAAGATTTGCTCAGTGTCTAGATGAACAAGCTTGGTGATAGGATGCATCCCTGTCTTACTCCTGTTTTTATATAAATGGGGGTAGAGTTCTCTTTGTTATATTAATAAGGTGTTGTGGACCATAATTTTTATAGACCTTCGGCACATGATTTTTGGGGTTATGTGGTTGGTATTACACCTGTGCCACTTTACTTTCCCAGAAAACAATCCAGTACCCATATAAGGCTGGGTGAATCTGGAAGCCCTTGATCAGGATCGAACCCAACCTCTTGTCCTTTGTAGTCCAGTTCACTAACCACTGAGCTAACACGGCTACAACCAAGCAAGCTGAAGTAATTCTTTTCCTTCTTCAGCATTAAGTTTCCTGCACTCAGCATATTGCACAGAACGATGAAATACTTATACAAATGTAATCATCAAAAGGGGGTCATCTTAAGTAGCCTACAGTTGGCTTATAAATTGACTATCTTGGGGCCAGAACTCAGTTCTCTGTCACAGTTCACATTTTTGAAAGACATATTCTGGATATGTAGATCACTTACACACACACAAATTATACTATACACTAAACAAAATACATTTTTTTTTTTTGCGTTCGCCAGCTTTCACCTTTGTCAAAGTCCCTAGAGACTAGGTACTGAATTTTGCATGTTAATACATTTTCCTGGCAGCTGTGTGCACAGGAGTCCCTCGTTGCACAGGAAAAGAACTCTGTCTTTGAAGGTACCCATATTTTTTCCTTTAATGAGTAATTAACATTTCAAGCCGGGCCACGCTGCTGAGACCAGGGGTGGTTACCTTAGAGAGAAATCATAAATAAAAATCCCAACTAGTGCATCCGGATTTTGAACACACTGTTTCTCTGTCTCGAGACCAGAGTCTTGCATGAGACAAACCAGTTCCCCTACAAAATACAATAATATTAAAAGAAATTTAATAAGTAATTTTTTTTAACTAACAAATGAGCCCCACAAATGTAGCAACTGAATAGTATAAATCTATTTGATTTAGATTTATACAAAGAATACAAAAGTAAATTCTACAGAACATATGCTGGTGACAAATTAAAAAAAGACGCTCTGCAACACCATCTTCTTTCCATCTGTGTCATTGATGCTGCCAGACCTGAAAGCTGAATTTAAAAAAAATAAAATAATTTCTATCAAAATAAAATGTCTTAGAAGCATGACAAAAAAACAGCTTAGGAGATAAGACTACAAGTGAAGAACTAAGGAAAATGTTAGGAATAATTTCTATCATTGAATATATAAAGTCATTGAATATATCATTGAAAGTTAATCATCTGATTATGCTCATCACAAATTAAACTGTCTATAAGCATGGAACAGGCAAATAATTGCTACGGTAAAACTGGCAGCAGGGAGCCAGTAATGGGGTGTAACTTACACTCCTACAAGGTATGGTGACAGTTTTACATAAAAGGAGCACGACCAATGTCTATAAGCATTCAGATCTCCTTTTCAATCCTGCAGTTTGAAACGATAGGCTGATTCACAGGTCCTTCCATATTATCCTCATAACATCCCTGAATTTAGGAAACATCCTTCTTGACTAACATGAATATCTGAGAGTTGAATGAGGGCTGTGAATTTATGAACAGCATTAAGATCTTTATCATCTAGCCCCTCTTTTCAAGCACAAGTCTGGGTTAAGAATATATGATCATCCATCATTATGATTTATAATGCACAGCATTGTCAACAATAGATGCACTCACAATACAAAGCATTCACTCTAAAGACTGCAGACAAACACTGTAGCTTCAGATAGAATCCTTAAAGTGGAACCTTTGGAAGACATGGTACAATGATCTATATAAAGAAGCTGAAAATAATCAGCACCAAACAAATTCAGTAAAGGTTATTGAACAGTTCTCAAACAACAGATGAAATTATTTGGCCTCATAAGACAGGGAAATAAAAAATATGACACAAATGAGCCTTCAAAAAATGCTATGAGAACACCAGACCCATGGGCCAACCATGAAAAATGTATACTGATTAAATATTAGAGACTCTAGGAAACATAACAGCAGAAGAGGCAAACAGAAGAGTGAAAGGCCGGAAACTGTATTTCCTTTGGTGCTGAAAGACAGATGTTCTTTTCAGTGAGTGCTTCAGAAAAGCATTTTGGGGATTCTAAAGTGGTGTGAATATCTGTTTCTTGCCAAGCAGAGACTCTGGATGGGTTCTACTGGCTGTACATTTTTGCTATCACTTTAAAACTATGTTCAACCAATAAATGTAGTTATGCTACTATTTATTCTATCCATTTAAATTCCAGGATTCCTACAGCGGTCCGGTATAGCATTTCAAGCTATCTAAAAGATACAGCCGTTCTCCAGTTATTGCCATTTATATGATTTATGGGAAAGATTTTCACACTTATCTTGTTGTAAATATATTATATATATATTAGTACATATATTTTGTTTCCATTTGCATTTCTACATAAGTATGTGGAATTTCAAAGTGATCCAAACTCTCTATTGTTTTCTGAGTTATTTAATTGATCATACCTATCAGTTGAAAAATGCAAATTCTCATGCATTTTGAAAACTTTAGCCAATTATGTATCAGGAATAGCCCCTGCCACAGAATATAAAGAAACAAGGATAAAATGGTTTGGCCACTTGAGGCAGAAAGATCAAAACACAATAAATACAACCAGCCTTCAATAAACTTTGCGAGAAGAACATCAGACCCAAAGACCAACAACGAAAAAGATGGATTGACGGAATATTAGAAACACTAGGAAACGGTGGAAACGTAACAGCAGCAGAGGTGAACAGACGAGCAAAAGACAGCAAATCATACCTCTCCTTGGCGATCCTGACATTACCCCAAAAATTCAAAAATCATGTGTCGAAGGTCTATAAAATTTATGGTCACTAACACTAACACCATATCAGATCATATTAACAACTTGGCGTGACGGCGGTGACGGGGGTACTTTGAAGTTGGTACTTACTTTTTAACTTGGCGACGCTGAAAGGTAAATGAGGAAGGAAATAAAAACTCAGGAC
This sequence comes from Megaustenia siamemsis, assembly GCA_032433765.1. NCBI lineage: Eukaryota > Metazoa > Mollusca > Gastropoda > Stylommatophora > Ariophantidae > Megaustenia > Megaustenia siamemsis. The sequence goes on from JAVIAB010000124.1 coordinate 58,113,831, forward strand.
TGTGAAGAGTCAGAGTGATTGATTGTTTTGACAGTCACTTGAGTCACAATATATGTCACAGTGACATACATATTAATATTATTATAATATAATTATTTATAATAATTTTAATAAAATGATGTAACAAAAAACTAAAAAATCTATTCTTCTATGCGTTTTCTAACTTACTTACCACTTAGTTTTCTTTATTGACTTTGAAGAAATTGATGGGTAACTTGATAACTGATGCTGCATAACATTAACACTAGTAACAAACACTTGATGATTTCTCAAGTTTTGAACTGATTCAGACTGTGACTGAGATTGAGGCTGTGAATTAGTGACACTAGCAGTGACAATGGAAGCTGCTGCAGATTGAGATTCACCATTTTTATCATTATTAAGATTATTCCTTGGTGTTATTTTAATTACTGGAATGCCAGTTTTATGTTTCTGCTTATTTTGCAATGACATTATAAAATTGTTAGCGTTTAAAGCTTTAAGCTAAGACTGTTTTTAGTGTTAACAAAGTTTGTTAAGTTTCTCGACAACTTTCAACGACCGCGCATTCTTGTTTACGACTCCAACATTCCACAACTTCCGTTCACAAGCACATGTTCACGCAAAAAATCGCAATTTCCGAAAAAGACACATATTCTTCTATTTTTGATAAATTCTTATGGCAGTGTGTGCATTTGTGTGTTTTTCATTTAATTGCGCGTTTAATATTACACATTTAATTAATGACTATGTATTTTTAAAAGTTAATTATTGTCCCAAAATGGGAGCTTTGGGGTCCAGATGACGTCTCCCTCTGGACAGGAAGATCCCGAATTCAGTTCCACCAGTGGGAATACTTTTCAAAACCAGAGTTCGTACTCATAGGTAAAGGTTCTCCTCGCCGATTCTCGATATTTCGAGGGGAAAATCGGAGCACCTATTAAATATTCCAGTGTGCAGTGATGATGATCATAGCATAACTGTCTCACAAAATGGTACCTTTGCCTTACTAACTTTACCTTTTACTTTCCACTGTGTTTCTTGGTAGTACTCATTCTGATGACTGAACTTCTATTTAATTGGTCTTTCGTCTTCTAGGTCTACTTTTTTCTCTTCTTTCCGTTGTTTCTGAGCTCTCTTGCGAATGTTGTCTGATAGCGATCGTGTTACAGGGCATATCATATTATATGTCCAAACCATTTTTGTCTGTTATTATGTTTCCTCCGTGTAACCCAGCATCTATGATTGATTTGGTCGCCGAGGGTCGACGCTGGGGATGGTCTAGACTCACGTGAACTCACTCATTCGCACGGTCCTAATCAACCAACACAGAAGTGGAGTCGTCAGTCGCTGGACACTGCGAGACTTGCTGAGGAGGGGATCTGATCACCTATGGATATGTTCGGAGTGCAATGATGATGACCCGCAAACAACTCAATAACCCAGCACCCAGCTCTTTATTTTTTTCGTTGTATGCTTATTTCTGATTCTGTTCCTTCTTGTCACATTCAGTATTCTTCTTAGGCATCCTACCTCTAAAGATGGCACCAAAGTTATGCCTTTGTTTCTTTCCTTGGCCAAACATGAACAAAATAGTTAATGACCTGTGGCGTATTCTAGGGTAGCAACGTAGTTTGTCCACTTCTTGCTGTACTTGGGTATTCCTCCAGGGTGTATCTGGCTCATACGACTCATCTTTGAATTCAGGTTGTCCTTAGTCTTGCTTACGTTCACCCGATGATTAAAGTATTATAGAGTTTCGTAGACTGTAGAATTCCTCTTCGTCATCCGCCCTTAAAAGGACGTTAAGTGGACGCATATGCGTTGTGTTGTGGTTTGCAGTATAACTGTTATTAGTGTTATATTTGCGCCTTTCGGCCCAACACATCCGACTTCAGCACGACATTTTTGAATACTGGGTTGTCTTCCCTCTTCGATCCCTGCACACTTGGCCAGACTAGACAGGTTAGTCTGTTACTGGAGGCACCACAGAGAGGTGGAGCAGGGTCTGGATGGTTTTGGTTCACCGATCCTGTCGCAAGCCATCAGCTGTGGGTCGCTGACAACTTCCAGCTCTGGTGCTGGGAGGCGCCCCTTCATCCTTAGTCTAAAAAACCTTGAAGGAGAAGTCCACAGAATGACATATTTTCTTGTATGCTTGTCGGAGCACATCACGTATGGTATTCTAAATTTGTGGCTTTGGAGATCGCCGATATTAAAGATCGATATTTCTGAAACCAACTGTCATTTGACCATTTACTTACCTTAGACTTGTTAGTCACACTACCCTTATTTTATCATCACATCACACGTTCTTCGTTTATCTCCCATTAGAGTCGACAATGCACTCAGCTCGGCAAAAATACTGAAACAATGTGGTGCAATGGGTAAGCAGACATCGACAGCTTCAAATATATGGAAATTAAAATATTGCTAGATTGAATAACACACCTCTCGAGCCGCGATAGCTCAGTGGTTAGTGAACTGGGCTACTAAGGAAAAGAGGTCGGGTTCGATCCTGATCGACGTCTTCCAGGTTCACCCAGCCTTAATGGGTACCGGATTTTTTGTGGGAAAGTAAAGCGGCACGGGCACAATACTGGCCACATTAACCCAAAAATCATGTGCCGAAGGTTTGTAAAATTTATGGTCACTAACACCATATTCCCTATACGCCACTTGGCGTGACGGGGCACTTTTTTTTAATACACACCTCTTGACACGCTGAAAGGCAAATGAGGAAGTAAAGAAGAAGGAGACTGACACGAGGTTGGCACGAGCCTTAGGCTCTTAGGCACTGAAGAAAAATATGGTATGACGATGACGTTCTTGGTTTCCTGGGTTCAGATGGAGAGATTAGCCAAGGTTATTCAGTGATTGGTGGACTGAATTAAGGACAAAAGAATTCGGTTCTAATCAACGGCTTCCAGCATTAAACAGGTACCTGATTTTTCTGGGCAACAAATACAGCACTAACGTATTACCGACCACACTGAACGATGAAGAAGATATAGTTTACATCTGAAAACACGGAGGAAAAACTGTACTGTTTTATCTATCCATAGGTACGTCTGTATTGCTTGATAGGAGATCGAATTGTAGTTTTTCAGGTAAACATTAGCATTACATGAAAATAAGCTGCAGTACTCCTTCCACGCAAAAAGCAAAAGAAGCAGAAAAAAAAGTAAGTAAGGTAACCTTATTGTGGGAATGAAAACTAAAGCGTTAAAACACACTTCGAACCAATTTGTTACTTTAACGCTTAACGTCATGCAATAAATGGCAGTTCTGCATGAGGATATTAAAAGAAAAGTACACAGAAGTAAACAAACCAATATATGCCTGCTTCATAGACTACACCAAAGCTTTTGTCAGAATACACCTTAAACAATTTATCATCATCAAGTACCGGGCCTACTGGCGTAGGTGATAATGTCTCTCCACAACTTCCGATCTCGACAGTTATTTATCAGGTAAGGAACAGGCAGGAATACTTGGTTACAACTGGCAAAATAAAAGGAAAGAGAGATCGCGGACGACAAAGAGAGAAAATACTGGATAGCTTGGTGTCATGGCATGGAAAACAGTCAACAACTAAACTGATTCGATGCACTGTAGATAGAAGATTGTGGAGGGACATGATCACCTACGCCAACCGGTATGGCACATGATGATGATGACGATGAGGGAACAGGCAAATAATTGCAATTACAGAAATGATAAATAACTGTCGATATCGAAAATTGTGGAGAGACATGATCACCTACGCCAGCAGGCTTAGTACTTGATGATGATATTAATTATAATATAATTTTATTTCAAAATATTATCATGAAAAAAGTTATTTATCATTTCTGTTGTTGACCTTCAGCCAAGCCATTCTCTTAAGCTATCTGGTACTCTTAAGCTATCTGGTATTTTCTCTATTTGCTTCCCTCTATCTCTTCGTCCCTAAATTTTTCCAATTGTTACAATATATTCCAGCTGTTCTCTTCTCATTACATGGCCAAAAAAGGATGATTGTTTCTTCCTAATATTGGAAATTAGGCCTCTTTTTGCTTTCACCACTTTCAGAACATTTTCATTACTCTTCTTAGCTGTCCGTGGTATTCTCAACATTCTTCTGTAAAACCACATTTCTACAGACTCCAACAATTTATAGACTCTAAAAGATATACATCTAGATTTCACAGACATACGACTAAAATGTAACTTATACTGGGAGCAAACAGCAATAAGATAAAACAAAGAGAACTCTGCAGCTATTGGTATAAAGAGAGGAGTAAGACAAGATGCATCCTATCTCCAAGTTTGTTCTATCTATACACTGAGCAAATATTTAAAAACATCACAGAGATGTCAGGCATAATTATGGAAAGATCACAAATAACCTTATAAGACTTATCGAAGCTAAACAGTAAACGAGGATGACATAATACAGGAATTAAATAATGAGTCATTTTAAAAAACGAAATGTTTTAAAGAATATATTTACGGAGTTTGAAAGCGTCCTAAGATTCAAGATGGACGACTGCAACTTGGCTAATCTAACGGTAAAACCAGGGGCATTGTCGCCAACTTTCAATAAAGATGTAACCGACTACCACATGACAGTGCCAAGCAGTGTGGACAAAATAACATTCAATCCCCAGACTAGTGATAATGGAGCATCATTCTCTATATCGGTTGGTTTAGACAATGTTATATTAATTATTAATTATTCATCAAATTCATGTTTGTTGTACCAAGAAGTTACACGACGACGGTGGTGTTCTGTTCTTCCGACGGTTTGTTTACGTTTACGGTTGGCTCCGCTAGCCTTTGACTTTGACTAAAAAGTCTCACCCATAAGGCAGTGGGCTTTGTTTTACTTCTGGGTACCCTCTCTTAGCCTTTTACTCTCCCAAGCTTACCTGCAAGGCAGCAGGGCAGCCGCCCGCAGGTTGTACTGTTTACTTTTACTGCATAACTGACCAGTAGTAGCAGGTAATTGAGGTAAAATTACCCGACCTAACATAGTTTATATATATAGTAGCAGTCAGTCATAATATGATAGATAGTCTATATGATGAAACTATGCAATCACTTTTGACAATAGAAACAAGAAAAAGAGTTCTTAAATTTTCTGTAGTGCCAATCTTAACATATGGATGTGAATCATGGACAATAGGACAAGAAAATCACTGGAGTCTGTAGAAATGTGGTTTTACAGAAGAATGTTGAGAATACCATGGACTGCTAAGAAGAGTAATGAAGATGTTCTGATAGAGGTCAAAGCAAAAAGAGAGCTAATTTCCAATATTAGGAAGAAACAATCATCATTTTTTGGCCATGTAATGAGAAGAGAACAACTGGAATATATTGTAACAACTGGGAAAATTGAGGGACGAAGAGGTAGAGGAAAGCAAAGAGAAATGATACCAGACAGCTTAAGAGAATGACTTGGCAGAAGGTCAACAACAGAAATGATAAATAGCTGCCGAGATAGAAAATTGTGGAGAGACACGATCACCTACGCCAGCAGGCTTGGTACTTGATGATGATGATGATATTAAATTATAATAATTATTTTATTATTTATTTATTATTAATTAATATTAATGAATTTACATTAATTTATTTACAATAATCAAACTATATTTTATAATTAATCAGTGATTAAAATAATAATTTTATTTCAAAATATTATCATAAAAAAAGAAGCAAAATCTTTGAAAAGCAATAAGACAGGTCTGGTAAAGTCTTAGTTTAGCGACTTTCTGCTAAACGGAAACGAGTGATCTCTCCTGATTGACAGCACATGTCTGAAACAGAATGTATCAATCAATGCACTTCTAGTTTGTGTGCATTAAATAAAATTTTTTTCAACAAGGTTTAGTTTAGGGTTATTCAGGTATTCCTAATCCATAGATCTTCTATTGACAGAATAGAGAATGACAGAATGAAAGGCAAGGGGCATTACTTTGAGCAGAAAGACGTAAACTAGGTCATTACCCTCTAATACAACCCTAAACCTTTTGAAAAAAAAATGTAATTAAAAGCATAAAAACTGGAAACTGCTGAGTATGTGTTGTCAATGAGGGAAGATCACTCATTTACGTTTAGCAGAATTAATTTAGGTACCTAAACTCGTTTTCTTTTTAAGCTCTATATTTTTAATATATAGTATTAGTTTTCTGTTTATAAGTTTATAGTAATAAGTTACAGTAATAAATACATTTTAATTTCATTTATTTTAATAAATTTTAAAATTAAAACTTTCCTTTTTTAATCAGATTTTTGATGAGACTATTCTGATTCAGATAATCAAATTAAATATTTAATTTTATAGAATAATGGAATTGGTAACTGATTAACTATTAGTTAGCGGGTGATGTTTTATAAAATAAAGTGTAACCAATATCATTTCAATAATTTATATTATATTTATTTAATATTAACGAATAGAAGAAAAGACACTTAGACAATCTCATCTAATATGTAACAAAACTTGAGGGGTGTAATGTTGACTGCACAGTAGTGTTCTGTAAGTAGCCCTAACACAATAACATAGTTAAAGTTACGTACTAAATGATACTAGTAATAACATTATCATCCTCAAGTCCTCTAGAGTACTTGCCAAGGCATAACTTGCATAAGTAATTATTATTGTTACTTATTATACAAGAGGGGACTGGGTAATCTATAGGTAAAACATCAGCCTTTGGAAAAGATGGTCCTGGGTTCATATCCTCCACAGGGCATCATTTTTTTACTTTAAAATTGTGACTTCTTCCAAGAATCCAGGGTTTCTTCATGGTTTTGTCCACCTTTGGTCAATGGGCATTGAGATCAAAGATGTAGCCCTTTGGAAAAATAGCCCCCAAAAAAGCAGGTCTCATGAGTATTCTACATACATTAAAGATCCTTGATGGTTGAAAATAAAAAAAGAATAGGTCAACAATTATTGCTGCATGGGCAAATTTATAGGAAATATTCTACAAAAAAAAATGTCAATACTCTCAATGATTAAAAAATGAGAGTGCCTCTGATGTCAGGGAATATTTGTCTGTATGACAGGGGACACCAGAGCACTCTGCTGCCTCTGTGAAAATAGGGACAAAAAAGTGATGTTCATGTAAAAATCACATTCTCAGGACTGAAATTATGATGTTGGTGTAAGCAAACAAATAATAAATTAAAAAACAACTTATATCCCAGTTCTGGGTTAGCTTCCCAATTTCAGTAAGAAAGTTGATGTCTTATGTCCTTGCATCTCTTATCATTGATCTTAGTGTTTCTTGAGAGAATTTTTTTTTCCTTTTGGTAATTGTTTATTTTTTTTTCAAAATTGATTCATTTGAACCAAATGTACAGAAAAATCCTTAAGATGCCTTGAATATCAAGAAAGTTCAATAAAGACATATTAAAAGATTTAAACAATAAAAAGAACAGACTTTTAAAAACCATTCTGCAGAGGAAATTAAAACACTTTGACCATGTCAAAAGATGCAATTGACTGGAAGGATTAATTATGGAAGGCATGATTCCAGAGCATGCATCAGGGGCAGACCAAGAGGAAGGTAGTTTCAAGACATTAAAGAGACCTTCAACATGACAACAGAAGAAGTGGGAGATCTAGCTGAGATACTTTCAGATGGGCTGTGGTAAATGCAACATCTTGCAGAGGACATGCAACCTGATGATGTTTGTTCTATTAATAAAGTTGTTACATTAGATTTTATTTTTTATCTTATTACTTGCTTACCAGCTTTACAGCAGCATTACGATTTTTGGCCTATTCCAATTTGAGTGTTTGATCTATGGTTCTTTTTTTTTATTTCTCTCAGTGTATGCCGCATGGCTGACAAATACAACCTCCTTTTCTTTATTATAGATTAGATTGTTGCATAGCCATTTCTCTTATTTCTGACTAATCAATCAACAATCTACATTTATTGGCCATGTGATGTAAAAAGAAGGCACTGAGAATACAACAATGGGAATAATGAATGGAAATAAGAGCAGAGGAAAACCAAGGGAACAAATATTGAACAACTTATCCAAGTGGCATAGTAAAAGATCACTGACTGAAATTATGACATGCATGAAGACCAAGAGATGTGGAGAGAGATGATTATCTATGCCAATTGGCATGGTACCTGATGAAGATGATGATAATTCAAAGCAAGCCCTTAAATGAGATCCTGAGAGTAAAAGAAAAAGAGGCAGGGGTAAAGAAATACTAAAAAGAACGCTAAGGTGAAAAGCACCAACAGCAGGCATCAGCTCCCTTGTCAAGATTAAAAGGCTTACCAAGAACAGCTAACTATGGTGAAAAACAATGTTGGCTATGTGTAAAGCCTGGCACTTGATGTTATAGCAAAGATCATCGCGCTTGGAGCTTATGTTTTATCAAATTTAATTGGAAAGGTATGGAAAAGGATGGTTACACATTATGGCGTGGAAAAACAATATAAGACAGCTTGTGTTGCAACCACAGGCTTTTTCACTAAAGACAAATAGAAGAGAATACAATGATAAAATGAGTATAAATAAAGGGAGAAAATAAAGAGGTCTCTTCTTCTCTTCCTAAAGTAAAGTTACCGCATAATTAAATTCTTAGAAAGATGTTCTATAAATGAAATTGTTGTTTGCATAAAAAAATATTATAGTAAATCATTTTTATAATACTGATTATTTTTTCCATCAGAATAGTGGAGGGACCCGTGATGTGCCGTTGAAGGAGGGAGCAGTTACAGATATAAAAATAGAAGTCACATCAGAGGATGGACATGTTAAATGTTACTTTGTTCATGTGAAACGGTTATCAGCAAAGGATGCTGTCCTCACTGCACTAACAGTAACAAATGGCAGCCTGGAACCTGATTTCAGCCCTAATCAGGAAATATATTTTTGTAAGTTTTATAATTATAATGTGAAAAGCTATCTATTATATTATTGCATGTAAATAATGAGTCTCCTACATTTACTAACTCTTGTTTTAGCTGTGCTGAAAAGATGCAGTCTTGATGAGTGAAAATTAGTTACAAGAAATGTTATACATTGTAGTAAAGGAAAACAAAAATAAAGGACTCTGCCTTAAAAGCAAAAAAAAGAAGTTATGGTAGCAAGAAAGAAAAAGACATCACCACAATGCGCAATAAATACAAGTGGAACAATATTAAAACAGGTAAATGAATTTAAATATCTGGGGACATTGTTAACCACAGATGGTAGATGTACAACAGAGGTGAGATACAGAATGGCTCAGGCAAAAGCAGCTTTCCAAAAAATTAGGGAGATACTGTAAACTGCAATCCATTTTTGACAATAGAAACAAGCAAAAGAGTTTTTAAATGTTATGTAGAGCCAGTCTTAACATATGAATGTGAACCGTGGACAATAGGACAACAGACAAGAAAATTACTGGAGGCTATAGAGATGTGGTTTTGCAGAAGAATATTGAGAATACCAAGGACAGCTAAGAAGAATAATGAAAATGTTCTAAAAGAGACCAATGCAAAAAAAATAGAGCTAATTTCCAAATTTAGGAAGAAGTAATCATCATTTTTTGCCATGTAATGAGAAGGGAACAGCTGGAATATATTGTGACAACAGGGAAAATTAAGGGACGAAGAGATAGAGGGAAGCAAAGAGAAAAGATACCAGACAGCTTAAGAGAATGGCTGACAGAAGGTCAGCAACAGAAATGCTAAAAAACTGTCGTGATCAAAAGTTGTGGAGAGACATGATCACCTATGCCAGTAGGCAGATACTTGCTGATGATGATCCCAGATATTCATAGTTTGTTATGTGGCTGCTTTTTGCAGTGTAGTACTATCCCTGCACACGTCTACACTACTCTCTTATAACTTCTAAATAGGTTTAATATTAAATATATGAGATCTACAGTATAGTGTTAATTCTGTTGTCATTTATCATCATATATATTTTTAAAAACTTTTATATCTTTCTTGTTACTGAACTTCATTATGTACCTAAAGTAGTTCATTCATTCATTCATTCATTTTCCTCTCGGGTCGAAGACAGCATATAGGACAGAAATCATAGTTCTCAACGATTGACAATTTGCTGCTGGTTCTTGTAGTTCTTAGTTGTTTCTTAGTCACATGGTTGAGTTTTCCCTAGTAATTGTTCTGTGTAGCATTTCTTTGGGTGTGCATTATTTTCTTTTACCAGATGATTTCCACATGAATGCCTTGTGGGGAAGTCTTTCTTTATTCATTCTCAGCATATGTCTTGTGTATTCTAGCATCTTATAAAGCTTGACTGGTATTCTTTGTTTACATTCATCTCTTATCTGTTCATTTAAAATGTATTCTTTCCAGCTTATGTTTGAGATCTTACATTTGTATTGAAAGGCATTTAATTTCCTATTCAAAGACTTTGTAGATTTCCAACTTTCACTTCCTTATATTAGGACTGGAATAATACAGGAGTTGAATAGTCTGTGTTTTGTTTGTTTACTGAGAACTTTGAATCCCCAAATGTTCGTCAGTTTGTTGGAAGCATTTGATGCTAGTGCGATGCATGTCATGATTTCTGATGTTATGTCCCCATCACTGGAGATCTTGCTACCTCAGTAGGTAAAATTTGTACATTTACTTTTACAGTAATAACCTTTCCAAAATAAATACAAGAATCAGATTTTACCCAACTTATACAATTGTAACTGCCATAAGGGTGCTGCTGGTATATGGTCAGCAAGAAAAGGGAGCTGTAGATATCAAAAGTTTGTAACCACTTCTTCTCTTCCTCATTTGCCTTTCAGCGTCGAGGGGAGATATAATTTGCGGTCTTTTGCTCTTCTGTTTGCCTCTGCTGCTGTTATTTTTTAATAGTGCTTCTAATATTCCATCCATCCATCTTTTTCGTGGTCGACCATTAGGTCTCGTATTCTCACGTTTGCTGAAGGCTTTGATCTTTCTGCCTTGTCACATGGTCTAACCATTTTCTCTGTTGTTTCTTTAAATATTCTACGGTGGGGGCAATTCCTAGCTTTTTTCTCAGTTCTTTATTTCTGATCTTATCTCTCAGAATGTTTTCTGTCATTCGTCCAACACATTTCACCTCAGTAGAGGTTATTTTTCTTATTGATCTTGCATCTAGGGTCCAGGTCTGGCATTGGTAGCACAACGTTGGGATGAAGATTGTATTGTATAGTGCTCTTTTTGCCTCTAGAGTTATTTCCTTGTTGGACAATAGTGGTGATAACTGTCCAATGATTTGACAATATTTGTTGCATCTTGATTCTATCTCTGCTGTTTGTGAATTATCATTTGTCACTAAAATTCCTCGGTATTTGAATTCCTCTACTTGTTTTAGTTGCCTGCCCTCTATAGTTATGTTGATGTTCTGTTTATTCTTGGCAACATTCATGACTTCTGTTTTGTTGATGTTGATTTCATGTTGTATTATGTGCCTGAGCTGTTGAGTTTGTTTAAATGTTCTTGTATGTCTTCTATTGTTTCATGTATTAGTGCCTGATCATATGCAAATAAAAGCTTGTTGATCTCCTCTGTCTCTGATGGATTGGCTAATTTGCATATATGGTCCATGTATGTAATAAACAGTAGGGGGGTTAGTACGCACCCCTGTCTTACACCTGATCTAATTTCGAAGTGGTCTGTGTAGCCTGCTGCTGTTCTGACCCTGCAGCTGCTGTTAATGTAGAGACTTTTAATTAGGTTGGTTAGATGTTGGCTTACTCCGTATGTTGTTAGTATCTCCCTCAGTTGTTCTCTGTTTACTCTGTTGAATACTTTTTCCTGGTCAATGAAAACTATGTATAAATTTTGATTGTGTTCTGTTGTTTTTTCTGCATGCTGCTTTAATGTAAATAGAGTGTCAGTACATCCTCTGTTTTTTTCAGAATCCTATTTGAGAATCGCTTAACCACTGCTCTAAAGAAATAACCTAACAATATCACAATATATATACAAGTATTAAAACACAAAAAGTAAGTTGGAGAGGTAAACATTTTTAGAAATGGTTGTGATTGTTCTTATGTCTAATCTTTTTCTTTCAGGTCTGCTACCTTCCAATATTGCAGCTGCCACTGTGACTCCAGTAGCTCCTGACCCCAAAAATGCTGTTGTCATAAATGGTAGTTCAACAAATGCACCAATACCGCTCAATCCAGGACTAACTATCATAAATATCGAGATTACGTCTGCTGATGAATCTAATAAGAAGGTTCTGTTGTCGATTATTGTTTCAATATTCATTATACTTGAGTATGTGATTTCCAAGATGAAATACATTATAGAAATGGAAAGCAAAAATAAAGGCCTAAGCCCCAACAGTGAAAAAAAAAATAGAAGTAATGATTGCAATAAATAAAATAGATTTTCCTGAAAGGCACAATTAAAGTAGATAACTTTATAGTACAACAGACAAATCAGTTTATATTCCTTAGAATTATATTAATTTCAAATAGTGGATGTACACCAGAGATGAAGTGAAGTATAGCTCAGTCAGTTGCATAACAAAGAATGAAAAAGATAACTTGCAACATATTTTTAAAAAGTAAAAAAAAAAGTAAAATACCCCCGTCATGCCAAGTGGTGTATAGGGAATATGGTGTTAGTGACCATAAATTTTACAGACCTTCAGCACATGATTTTTGGGGTAATGTGGTCGGTATTACGCCCGTGTCGCTTTACTTTCCCAGAAAAAAATCCGGTACCCATAAAAGGCTGGGTGAATCGGAAGCCATCGGTTGGGATCGAACCCTACCTCTTGTCCTTTGTAGTCCAGTTCACTAACCACTGAGCTATCGCGGCTCCCACCCTCTTGTAGAGGCCCTTAAAATAGTCTGAAACCTGGCCATCTTTTTCCAGGAGACAAATAATAATAAATGAATATTTATTCTAGAGGGAAACTTCCAAGGTGATAGATCAGCGAATCATTTCAGAGGAAGAGGTATGTTTACAGCATTCAGAAAAAATCACAAATAATCAACAACAGAAAAAACAACAATATATGGTCCGAAGCAAAATCAAACCCATACTTCTTGGGACAGCGCCTTGCCATGAGAAACCAAATGCTAGAATCCACTGCCAACTCAGCTAAAAAAAATTAGCTATCATTGGCAAAAATTTCATGCAGGTGTACTCATGACTATAGCATAAGGTTACAATCACAACTCAGGAATAAATTGTGTATCTGTGATACAGACTGCTCTTTTTAATTTTCAACTACTGCGGGTTGTTTTAAGGCAGCAGCGACTTTTATAAAACTTTTTGGAATTAAAAATAATAAGCATATAACACAAAGTTCAGGATTTTACAACTAAATATATGTTTATTCACCCTTACATATGCTTGAAAACAACTAAAGAAATATAAAATAAACTAGATGCCTTTGAAATAAGATGTCTGAGAAAAATACTTCTTACACTTTGGTATGAATTCAAGACTAGTGCAGAAGTAAGAGGAATGGTCATGCATCAACAATATTATCTATAATCAAGAAAAGAAAGTTGGCATATGTTGGCTATGTAATGAGAAGAAACAACAAGAAAATCACAAAGTAAGCCCTCAAATGGGAAACAGAGGGTAAAAGAAAGAGAGGCCAACCTGGAGAAACACTAAAAGGAACACTGAGGTGAGAAACAACACAAGTTGGCATCATATCTCTTGTTGAAATTGAAGGGCTCACCCAGAACAGGGATGTGTGATGAAATACAATGTAGGTTATGTGCTAAAGATCATCAGACATGGAGAGTCTAGAATTTCTGCCCAATCTGTGGTTCAAATGGACAATAGATAGACTAGGTACTCTGTCACATCTAACTTAAGATTAAGGGTTGTTCAGGGTAACTGAAGAAATCCTGATAGCTCCGCATGTGGTTTAAAATGTGGTGAGCACATTTTCTCTAAATTTATAGGGACTCCTAGAGAATGACAGACCTGGTGCAAAAAATCTGTGATGAAGTTAGATGTGTCAGATCAAATGGTACAAGACATTTCAGGTTAACTGTAAACTACAACACAACACAACAAATGTTTTAATAGTTAAATAAGAATCAGAGGAAGAACCTTCATAACTGCAACAGTTACACATTGACATTTTTCATGAATGCAACATTAATTTTACCATAAATACACCCTGAGGTTTTTCATTAATGCAACATTCATTTTACCATAAATACACCCTGAGGTTTTTCATGAATGCAACATTCATTTTACCATAAATACACCCTGAGGTTTTTCATGAATGCAACATTCATTTTACCACAAATACACCCTGAGGTTTTTCATGAATGCAACATTAATTTTACCATAAATACACCCTGAGGTTTTTCATGGATGCATTTTTAAAAACAGTTTAATCGTAATATTTCTTAACAGTCATTCCCGTTACATCATTTCAATACTCTGTTTGGTTTTGTTTTCCTAAACACTTGATTATTCTGTCTTAGATCTTTCCTCATTACTTTCTTAACTTATCTTGCCCTTAATTTTCCTGCTGTCATTATTGATTATTGTATTAGTATTGCAGAATGTATTAAATTGTAAATTATGCATATATTACATTTACATTTGTGGGTACCCTTACCAATCATGTTGACATGTTCTGTCTCCAAAGGGGAAGGAAGTTAATGGAATATTTATGTCCATGTTTCTGTTGACTCAGAGAGTCTATTCACAAGACAATAAGGTTTACAGTGTCCTTTTCTGCTTTGATTAGCAGGGGTGTGTTTCCCTAGCATGATCTCAGAAATAATTGGAACCTGTGAGTGGACTTGGCATAAAGTCAGTATACAGATTCTGGAACATATCCTTCAAATACATAAACCTTACAGAAATCTAAGAACCAAATTCTAGCCCCAAGATAAACAATTTTCAGACAAACTATGTGTAGGGTGTGGGCAAAAAATAAATGCAATAAAGCTGGAGAAGGCCGCTTGCAGGCCGAAATGTCAGTATTCTGTTGTGTTCCTTTTTTGTAAAGATGACACCATACCTAATAGGAGTGTATGCTACACCCCATAACAAGTTCCAAACTATGTGTACATATGATGATCTCCTGTTAATGTAATGATTCATAGAGACTACTCATCTTTCTGTGTAAAATGCTGAACATTGGAAACTGAATGCTGGAGAAGTTTGGTATTTGAAGCCTATTTACTGAAGTATTAAGTTAAATAAATAAATATATATATTTGGACTTATTTTCATGTAAATTTATTACAATTTAGCAGAGAAATATACATAAGTTTTTATATCATTAGATAATGATTTCACTACTAATTACAAAGTATTTGCTTCTGGCTTTTACTTTATTATTTGGTTATTTTTTCATCTGTCTCACAGACATACACATTGGAGATTGTGAGAAAACAGATTCCGCGATATGTCAAGTTGACAGATCAAAAAATGGCTTTGGAATATGAGTGCCCTATAACTCTCAGCCCTTTGTATTGCCCAATAACAGTCAAGAGCAGCAACCCAAAGTGCTCATACACTGGTCCCATAATAAGGGAGCTTACCAGGACTTCCAAAGTTGACCCCCTAACAGGACAACATTTGCAACCAGAATGGGAAATTCAAGACATTAATTTGGACAACAAGTTGGCAACACAAATGGCTGTGATTCCTCTAACTTATTCAGGTTAACCAAATGTTTTTATAGTTAATCTTATTTGCCTTTTCTAACATTTGTCTTATCTTGTCTTGTCCTATTTACTTTTTCCATTAAACTAAGTTGGAAGCTGCACTTTTCTATTCTGAGCCATATGTGGTACACTAACTTCTGTGATATTATACATTCACCTCATTCTTATTTGTTCAAACATCCTCAGATTATTGGCTGTTGTTGGTGCATTGATGCTACAACAGATTTTATAGTTACATATGTCCTTTGTCTATTATTAGGCTTCATTCTCATGAAATGGGTGAAATACGTTATTTGATGTCCTTCTGTGTGTTTGATGTTAGTCTGATGTTAAAATTAGTTCTAACAGTTTTTCTGATGTCATCTTTTCACATTCTATCTTTTGTGATATATATATATATATATATATATATATATATATATATATATATATATATATATATATATATATATATATATATATATATATATAAATATATATTGGACAAACATCATGTAATCTGTAGTGTAGATACTGAAATCTTTCTGAATTGTTTTTTTTTTAATTTGGTGATTAATCAGATTTCTATAGGAAAGAAGTGTAAAATGTTCTTCACTCTGAGAAACTTTGAATATATGATAATAATATGGCCTTTGGTATCTTGACAGATAGTTGGTAACAAGCAATTATGATTTATCATTTGTTTGGTAAAATATTAGTGTCTTATGCTGAATACTGTATTACTGAGTAGCTTCTCTTGTGACTGAATATGCAAACATTGGATAGACAGAACCAAACCATAGAATGAACAAGACGCATTTGCGGTACCTGGCCTCATCTCCTTTCTCCTGTTCCATTTGTCTTATGAATTTGACATGTTGCTGTGTCATTTATTATTTTTGTTGTCAATGTGCTACAGTCTAATGCCAGCCTTTACCAATTTCTTTTACTGATAGAGAATTTACTGAAAGAAGCCCTGCAAGCATCCATATTTCTCAGCACTGGTCTGCTCTTTTGTCTCTTTCCATCCTTAATTTCACTATACAACAGTTGACTGGGAATATAATTGTTTTCCATTCTTCTAACATTACCCCGCCACCTTAAACTTTGAAACTTTGACATCTAAGTGTTGCCATGATGGATAGGAATTTGGCACTTTGCAAGACATTAGAGTTGATTACATTGACATGCCATTTGATGTTTAATATAAGATAAAGAAAGTAAGATAAAGGGCATTACTGACCAATTCCTACCAACAAAAATTCAAGAAAAAGCAAGCTTCATACTGCAATCAACAAATTGGATTTAACAAATAAATGAAAGACACTAAGTGAAAGAAATCCTATAATGTTCAAAACTCAACCAGAAACTCATACAGCAAACACATTCACTTACTTCGGAAGTCAATAAAAAAAACAATGGTAGAACCATAAAAGATATAAACAAAAGAATGGTCACAATTTGAATTGTTTTTAGCATTCTAAATAACATTTGGATATGCACCAGGAATCACTCAATTAAAAGAAAAGTCAAGGTTCCTACCAAGTCTTGTTAGACATATGGGCAATATGGTGTTAGGAACCATAGTTACTTTAGTTACTATATATTTAGTTACCATAGTTACATAGTTACTAGTTATTTTTCTATAACCACAATACATTTTTGGCTGATGTAGTCGCTATCACGACAGGATGCCTTTACTTCCCAGAAAAATTTCTGGTACCCATTTTTAGAGGCTGGGTGAAACCCAGAGCATTGTTGGTCCACACAAAAATATCAGCCACTTCTGAGGATTGAACTGGGACCCTTCAGATTAGGAAGTGAGCACACCAACCTCACAGCCAAAGAGATTTCAACAATTTTTAAGAATTATGTATTTTCTGTGCTTTATTTATGGATGTGAATGCTTGAGAACAATAGAAAGGGAAACATCAAGACTGTCAAAATTTGTTGGATAAAACTTCTGACAATATTCTGGTAAACAAAATATCAATAAAAAATGCAGGCTCTTATCAGAAGATACTTTTGTCACAATGAGAGCTACTATTCTGTGGACATCAGGGGGAAGACAAAAGAGATGCATGTCCTGGTGGAGTATATATAACACAGAGTTGTAAAATGTTGGCCAATCATACAGCATCTTGCAACTGATGACTATGGACCCAGCAAATTGGAGAGATTCTGTTGTTGCCTGAGTTATAATATTCAACAATGCATGATATAGCTGAGGATATAACAGAGGAAAGGAATACGAGCAAAGAAATTAGAATCAGACTGGCTAAAGCAGCAATGTCTTTCAGAAGCCTTGAAAAGTTGTGGAAATCAAAACTCATTAGCACAAACACAAAACTTAGGCTATTCAAATCAAATGTACTATCAACCCTTACGTATGCGTGTGAAAGCTGGAAAACAACAAGAGATATAGAAACAAAGTTGAACGCATTCGAAAATAAATGTCTAAGGAAAATACTTGGTATAGAATGGAACGAATTCAAAACAAACGAGGAAATTAGAGAAATCGCCAATCAACCACTAATATCTTCAGTAATAAAGAAAAGACGATGGTCATACGTTGGACATGTGATGAGAAGAGATAATAATCGAATAGCAAAGCAAGCCCTCATATGGGAAACAACAGGTAAAAGAAAAAGAGGAAGACCCAGGGAGACACTGAGAAGAACATTGATGAGAGAGGCAAGAGCAGCAGGAATCGGCTCCCTCAATGAGATAGAACTGCTTGCACAGAACAGAGACAGATGGCGAGATTTGATAAAATATCTTTAAAAGAAAACTGCTAGAACAAAAATTCATATAGGTGAAGGTGTATCTTGGTCTACGCCCTATGGGCCGGTTACGGCTCGAAAGGTCAATAGATAGATAACAGAGGAAGTAAAAGTTAACAAGAAACTAAAACATGCAGACAAGAACATATAATATTATACATTTACAGATCAACATAAACATATTTTCACTTTAAATGTAAATAATCTTAGGAGGGCCATCATAAAAGCTAATTGTTTTGTCTAAAAATGTGCAATAAAGTATAAAACTTTTGTTCATGTATTGGTGGCTGCTATAAGAGTACATTTTTGTTGCTTGTTTTTTGATGAAGCAAACAAAAGTTAAAAATATTTGTTAGTCACTTTTTGTGCCATACTTTGTGATGAGGCACATGACCAAATTAATGAGTTCGCTGAAGAATACATACTGAAAAGAGAGGCAAGGACATAGGACATCAACTCCCAAAATGGGCTTGAAATCTCACTTAGAGTTGGAATTTATGGCAAAGCACACTATGAGTCCTGTGTGACATCTGAAGGTACTGGAATGATAACGATGAAACACACATTCACATTCTCTCACACACATTTAAAACACTTTTTTTTCTTTGAACAGGTACCTCTAAACAAGTAAAATTTTGTGAATTGGCTGATCATTTGGCTGAATGTAGCAAACCTGCACAATCTGAGGTAAATTGTGGGAAATGTTTTTTTTTCTTTAGATGTAATTAAATTCTCAGGTATCAGTCAACACAGCAAATTCTAGGCTTGACCTTGAACATAAACTTGACTTTGAATGGTCTCATTATTTCTGCAAGTAACCTTTCTTTATAATGTTTATGATTAAAGCAAATGGAGAGAATAAGATTTTAAAACTTAATAACGTGAATTAAAAGACATGATCACCCCTACACTTGCAGGTGTGGTACTTGATTAAAAAGATATATATAGATACGTTTAGATACTTGAGGTTCATTATCATGTCTGTCATCCATTATTAAAATTCTTCTTTGAACACATCTTTTTAACTAACTATTTATGTTTGTTTATCAAAATGACTAAAACTATGATCATAAGCAAAGATAATACTCAAAACCTACAAGTGGATATCAAAGTTGAAAGAATATACCTGGAGACAGTTCAGAGCTACAACTACCTCAGACATACTATAACCAGTGATGGGATAGAGGAGCTAACTGTCACAATACTTAGTTTGCCTTACTATTGTCCTTTCAAGCTGAAGATGGCACAAAGGGCAGAAATTGTAGACTCTTTATGTCCAATGATCTTTGTTATGACAGACTTTGCACAGGACCTGCTTGTATCTTGCCACACATCTCTGTCTTGCTTTACTACGTTGACTGTTAATTTTTCATCCACTTTGCCATATTCAGACAATGTTGTTCTTAGAATACTGAAACTCTGATAACTATTTTATACTTCAATTGATATATTTATTTTTTGCTTCTCTCTCTATTGCCATCACTTCTGTCTTTTCTGTGTTGATTCTTATATAGTTTGTTTTGGACATGAAATGTTCCAATTTTGTTGGTATGTTTGCTGTCAGGGTCTGGTCATCTACTAAGAGTAGTTCATTGTTATTATTTTCACTTTTGGGTTTTGGCATTTTTCCTTACACAGTCGATGTATGTAATGAGCAATAGAGGTGATAGGACACGTTCCTGTCTTCCACACATGTGTAATCACTGTATGAACTTTTGCATAATATAATAAGATGTCCACTTACTCATATTGAGCCATTATTTGCCATAGTCTGTTTATATCAACTCAGTCATCATTGAACCAGAGTTAGTTCAAGTCTGTGTTTGGCCAGTAAAGTTTGTTTGATTTCAGTCACCATAGGGAGGTCGAATAAAATCTTTATCAGTTCTAGTTTACTGATCCTGATGCAAGCAGCCAACTGTGAGTCACTGACAACTTTCAATACAAGCATTCTTTAGCATCTTGACTCCTTGTGATTTCATGACACCTGTCTTATACTAATGTGTGCTGCTTTATTTTTTCCACATGTTTATTGTAACCATTTTCTCTTCAATTATTTAATAATATATTATTTGTTTCATTGGCTTCAAGAGTTTCTTATTAGAGATCTTATCAAGTATCAATTTTTTAAAAGTTGGTACATTTTGGTTTATTATCATTTTAACTATTTGTCTTGTTTCAGAGATTCTTTAAATTACTGATTTAACATATGAGTAGATTTATCACAGCTTTATTATCTGATTTCATTTCTAGTTTTTCAGAAACATTCTTTGATCTTTCAATACACATTTGTGTGTCCAGATGCATCCAGAATGAATATTCTCTTTTGTTATAATTTTTGATATAACTTCCTGTAAATATTAAATGTTTGAATTGTTATGTACAGGTGACAACCAGATGTAAATAATGCAGGAAAACAAGGAGGTGGATTTCACTTTATTTCTGTCTTTTTGTTTAAACAGGATGTCTCTTTGGCTTTCACTGCACCTACCTTAACTTTGAATCGAGAACTTCAGGTAATATATCGCCAGCTGTAGTTCTCTAGGGTTCTGTGGTTCTCTGTATATGTTGTATACTGATGAATGATACTGTAAATACAATACAATCACATGCCTGGGGTACTTTTGTATTCTATACATGATAATGAGATTTAATTAAGAGCAGAATCATATTACAGGAAATATATATTCTAAAAATATAGTTGTTATGTCTTCCTAAAACAAAGTATGCCTATTTTACCCTTATAACAGTTTTTTCTTGATTTGTTTTTTTTAAAGCATTTTTAGCATACATTTTGTTTTGGTTAAAAAATATAAAATATATGAAATGCTGACATTATGCATAAATTAAATTTGCTGAAAGATAATACACCTGTAATACACATAATTGAATAAATGTAAAACTTGTAATTATTGACGTAGGCCTATATGTTTAGGGAAAGACTGTGTTAATCTATCAGTGCGCTTTCTGTTGTTTTTTTTTCCTTCAAGGAACACAAGTGGCAGAAAGCTCTCCAACAGGTTTTTGATGAGAATAATCCATCAAATCTAGTGCAAGCATCAGAGACTTATCTTAATGAATATTATTCCAGAATTCCCAAACCTGGTAATTTTGATAACTGTGAGACAGTTGTCTCTCTAAAATGATGACAGTTTTCAACAGTGTTACCAAAACATGTTTCAGAATTCTTCTTCATTTTCTTCTGTACCTTTCAACTCACTGTGTAGTATAGGTCTTCAACAAACACTTTCCAAGCCATTCTGTTTCTTGCCATTCATTTCAGATCGTTTCATGTCTTCCCCATCATCTTCAACTTTGCTTCCATCTGTCTTCTCCAAGAATATTTTAGTCTTCATTATTTTCTTTTTCCTTGCGGATTCCAAAAAAAGGCCTGAAATGTAATGCTCTCAGTTCTTCAGTGCTTCTGCAGTGTGTGACAAATCATTTTCCTTCTATCTCTTTATCCACTGGTATTTGACTGATACTTTTCCATAATTCCGTGTTAGTGATTTTGTCCTGCCATTTCCATCCTTTTATTCAAGCATCCATTAATGAAGGTGAGTATCTTCATGATTGTCATTTTTGTTGTTTTCCATGTTTCACAGACATATAATAATACTGACTTAACATTGGAATTGAAAATTTTTATTTTTGTATTTAACCTAATTTCTTTGGATTTCCACTTATTATGTTTTAGAATGATATATTAAAATTATATGTGAAAAAAGTAAGAAACGGTTCCTTCCACACTTTGCAGGTGTTAGTGACCATGTTTTTCATGACCACTGTACATTTTTGGGTGATGGGATCGGTATCACATCAGGCCACTTTTAATTCCCAGAAAAATATCTGTTATCCAGTTTTAGAGACCGAGTGAACCCTGGAGACTTGTTCCAAATAAAAATTCACCACTTCTGGGAATTGAACTTGAAATTGACCCTTCTGATCACTTAACCACAGAGGCTTCAAAATTATATAAATGTTACAGAATGAGTAAAAATTTCATTGTTTTAAAAGCTGAAAATACAAAACAACCGGTATAACAAAAATAAGCATCCCTTGAGACGGACTGATAATAATAAAAAAAAATAAAGTTATAATAAAAATCCAAACCAATTAACATCAACTCATCTTTGAAGTAAGAAAAGATAGTCCTAAATGCATAATGTTGCCTAAAAAATGATTACAAACCAATAGCGTATACTGGTTTTGGGGTCTGGTCTACCACTGACATAATAAATAAAGACATACATTATATTCAGTAGGCTAACATGCAGTAATATTTGCTAATGATATCACTACATTTTAAATTACTTACTTATTTATATGTAAACTCTATCTGTCTTGTTTGGGACGAAAATGTATTGACGACTTTGTCATTGAAAGTACTGTTGGGTTGGTTTCTAAGTTTCTGAAGGAATGATTTCTCAATGGACATTATTGCCAAACCAGTTAAGCATTCTTGTGTCTGAGTTGAGCAACAATAAGATTTGATTCTCTTGAGAGCAGAAAAAGTTCTTTCTAAAGATGCTGATGCGCATAACGTAGTTATAAATAGGTTAGGAAGTTCCGGTAATCATAGTTTCACTTTCACTTTGTGACGATTCTGATTGGTTAGAGCTAAAAATAACCCATGAAACTGCATTCCTCTAGCGGTAACTTGGCCACATAAATTTTTGAATGTCAAGGTCATTAATTCTAAGTCGGATAGAAGAGAAATGTACTGCTGCTGATTAGCAATGAAAAATGACTAATTTGTTGAAATTTAGCAAATTTTTTTTTTAATTATAGGATCATATTTTGCAAAATGAAAAAAAAAAATCCTACATCAATAGAAACAAATTAAACTCTCAGGGGTCACCAGAGGTAGAAATGAGAAAGGTACACAGAGAGGTGTTAATGTTTGAACACCAAAAACTATCAAATTTTTAAGAATTTGTGTTTTGATGTGGTAATGTTTACTATGGTATCGCAATCTAGGGTTAAAGGCAAATCAGATTTTAAAAAATACTTTACAAGTGGATAAAAACCATCTTGACCTTGATCCTTACAGTGCTGATAAATATTGCATAAGGCTCACAGTGTTTTTCACCTTCCATAACTATTGTGGTCAAGATGTTCGATCTTATCCAATGAGTCTCTGCTTGCCAACTTTGCATCTATTATCAATGTTTCTTTCAGTGTCTCTCTGGGTCTTTTTCTTTTTTCTGTTTCCTGATGTGTGCCATATAGGAGCCTGTTTTTAAATTCTTTTGTTGTCTCTTCTCAATACATATCTAACATATGTCAATCTTCTCTTCCTAATTGTAGATCAGGACATTCGTCTTTGAAAGTGTTTAGTTTAGTGTTTCTCAATCTCTTTTGTTGTTTGCCAGCTTTCATATGCTAGGTAAGAATTGATAATACATTTTAGTTGAATATTCAAAGTTTAGTTTTCTTGCTTAGTATTTTTAATTTCCATATTTTGTCCAGTTTTGTTATTTGCTCACAATATAATATTGCACTATAACAAAGATAATTTAGAATGTTTACTGTCCCATCATTCATCAGGACAATACCACAAACAGTATGCTCAAGGAGAGTCTCCAGCTGATTCGCTACAAAATGCCATTTGCTGTTTAGCTACTGCTATCAAATTGAAACCAAAGGATGTTAACCTGCATTATAATCTGGCTATGGTTCTTGAGGAAAAATATCTTGCAGAGGATATGTATGGATTGAAAAGGGAAGTAGGTATAGATTTGTAAAAAAAAATTGAGATATTTGGATGTGAATAATGTGATGACAAGAGTTTCATAAGCATAAGTGTTGAAGGGAAACTCAGGCGTGGTGTTTTTCATCTACTATGCTCATCGCAATTTTTTTGATCCACCCTAGGATTTCCGGTCAGTATGCTGGATGGACAGCAAGAACTATTGAGGCTCAGTCTGAAAAGTGTTCTTTGTTGCAGTTTCCTCATATCCCAAGTCCGGCTTGCTGCCAGAACTACTGAGCTTATTGCTCTGTGCACACCTTGAGCTTGTTTTTCATCTATATTGTGTTTCAATATTCCAATTGCTTGCAATGAATGATGATATCGGTTGACGAAGGACAGTTCAGCTGTGTTCACGTTTGGTTCCCTTCTCATTACATGGCCCAAAAAGGATAATTGTCTCTTTTTAATATTGGATATCAACTCTCTTGTTGCTTTGGCCTCCTTCAGAACATTTTCATTACTCTTCTTAGTTGTCCATGGTATTTTCAACATTCTTCTGTAAAACCACACCTCTACAGCCTCCATTGATTTTCTTGTTTGTTATCATATTGTCCATGATTCACATCCATATGTCAAGACTGGCTCTACATAACATTTAAGAACTCTTTTTTTGTGTGTGTGTTTCTATTGTAAAAAATTGATTGCTCACTATCTTCCTAATTTTTGGAAAGCTTCTTTTGCCTGAGCCATTCTGCATCTCACCTCTGTTGTATATCTACAATCTGAGGTTAACTTTGTTCCTAGATATTTGAATTCATTTACCTATTTTAATATTGTTCCACCTGTCTTTATATTTCTATAGAGGTTGGTGTCTTTATATAACTTGTCCAGTAGCTGCTGCTTCTTTATAAGGGAAGCATAATATGAGTATATTTTGCTGACAGAGTTGGTGTTTTGTAATTAATATTGGTGGTATTATTATTGCATAATATTAGTGTGTTCATACACATGTGTATATGTCTGCTAGTGTGCCTGTGTGATATGTTTCGGCTTTGTGTACTGAGCTTGTATAATGTGGTGTGCTAAGTCTTAAGAGTCAGAAGAATAAGGAGTGTGTATTGTTAACAATAGGAGCCACAGTAGCTCAATGGTTAGCTAACTGGACTACTAAGAGCAAGAGGTCAGGCTTGATCCTGATCAAAGGCTTCCAGGTTCATCCAGTCTTTAATAGGAACCAGATGTTTCTGAGTAAGAAAGACAGTACTGTGTGTAATATTGACCACATTACCCCAAAAATAATGTGTACAAAGTCTATAAAAAAATATGGACACTAACACCATATTCCTAATACACCACATGACATGACAGAGCTCAAACAACTTAAACTTTGTATTCATATACAAAATATTGTTATATACAATTATACAAATAATCAAAATTTACCTCTTTCATTTTATTATTTCAGGAGAAGGAGAAATATCAACAATTTTTATTATTTTACTTTAATACATGTTTGTGTGTGTTGTATGTTTGTTATTGCTGAAGGCCTATTGAGCTGAAACATCGTTCTGGTTTGTGTTGTCCTCTTGTTATATGAAGCTTTTAATATACCATTTTTTTTCTATAACAATTTTCTTGTCCTTTCTTCAGGAGAAGGAGAAGCCCCTTTCACTAAATGTTCAGGCGAAGGAAAGCTCAAAAGAGGAGGAGGTGTTTGCCATATGTAAACTTAAAGGTGTAGACCCATCAGCACCTATAAGCCACCACCTGCAAGCTTTAGATGCTGAGTATCATCATCTACTGGACAGCCAACAGAGCAGCAAAGCTGACCATGTACAGTCGCTGTATGCTTGGTACAGCAAGAAAGTGTCTCAGGTGAATTAATGTGCACAATTTTGACACTGTCAAGTCTACTTCCTTTTTGATGAAAACATTAATAATTCTGAAATGGCATTCACCTTTTAGCGGAAAAAAACACTATCTTTCTTTCTTTCTTTCTCTTTCTCACTGATACCGAAAAGGTGTTGTGGTTTATATCATTTGTCGTTCTTGAGCTGCTCGAACTGTCTGAATTAGTGATTTTCCTTTGTTGTTACATGTCTCTATCACTGCATCCATCCATCTTCTTCTAGGTCTTCTTCTTTGTCTTTTTCCATGCATTCTCAAGAAGAACGCCCTTGATGGTGATTGGTGAGGATTCATTCTGACCAGGTGGCCCAACCATTTAAGTTGTTGTTGCTCTATATATTCTTGGCAGGGTTTTATTCCTACCATTTTTCTTATGGTTTCATTTGGTATTCTATCTCTTCTTGTGTTGTTTGTTACTTTTCTCAAGCATCGCATCTCACATGTATTGATCTTTCTTAAATGTGATTTAGAAAGGGTCCATGTTTGACTTTCATAGCACAAAGTTGGTATGAAAATGCTATTTATCATTTGTTGTTTAGTTGCTATAGAAATGTTTGGATGTCTTAACAAGGGTGGAAGCTGGTATGTGATTGCATTTGCTTTTTGTATTTTCATATAAATTTCTCTGTCTAGTTTTCCATCTTCTGTGAACATTGTGCCCAAATACTTGAATTCCTCTACTTGTTTTATTTCTTTATCTTTGATCTTAATGTTTAGTGGGTGTCTTAATATGCTTATTATCATAGCCTCAAAAAAATTAAATAATAAAAACATATCATTATGGCATTTATCCCATTTCTGGGGGTCTGCTTGGGGGTTCTATAGTGCTGGAGAATAAAGACTATATGTCCAGTGCAGATGCCATAAGGATTTTGGGTCAGAGTTTTTATTTCACTTCAGATAGAAAACTTTTTGACCAGTCCTGGGATTTAACCCAATTTGGAGAATTACAATAGTTTTTATAATAGAGTTCATGTCTTATATACAAGATAGTATAGACTGATGCTATTTGCAACAAAATAAATAATGATATACGATTACACTGTCTATAAGCTTCTTCCTGTATTTTCTTATACTAAGTTCATCATTTGCATTTTCATTAGGAAGGAGCAGCTGCTCATAAAGCAGAGGACAATGAGTCTCCACTGGGTCAAGCCTACCAGAAATACCTGGACACTCTCTGCATAGAAGAATCCAGTGATATATATAATTTCCATGTTGGTCGCATGTTGCTCATCATGGGAAACTATGATGATGCTATCAAAAGACTAGAAGTTTCTTTGTCTAAGAACTTAAAAAATCAAATAACTGGGTAAAAATTCTTCATATATTTTAATTGTCTATATTTAATAGAAATAAATTGATGTCTCTCGTCTTGTAATGGGAGAGAAAATTGTGCACTCATTGTGACCTCATTTTGAAATATTTTTATCTTGAACTGCAAACTTGTGAAGAGACACAATACCATACCGAAAGTCATCTTGGAAAGTAAGGTACAAGACAGTGGCAGACCAAGACTAAAGTGGACTAATAGCATCAAAAGATGGACAAGTGAACATATGACAACATGCATCATCAAGACAAAAGACAGTAAAATGGTTCTCCATGGTAACCAATCTTCACATGTGAAGACAGCACCCAATGATGATGATATGCAAATTCAGTTGAATTCATTTTCATCACACTATTTCAGGGAGCTGCGATAACTCAGTGGCTAGTGAACTTGACTACTAAGGGCAAGAGATAGAGTTCGGTCCTGATCGATGGCTTCCAGGTTTACCAAGTCTAAAATGGGTACCAAATTTATCTTTTTTTGTGGGGGGGGGGGGGTGGGTGTGTGAGGGGAGGAAGCAAGGCTGCACAGGCATAATACTAACCACATTACCCTAAAAATAATGTGCCAATAATCTATACAAATTATGGTCATTAACAGCATATTCCCTGTACGATGCCACATGGTGTGACGTGGCTTTTTACTTACACTATTTCAAGATCAACATTTTATTTTAAGCCTCTCCTACATTTCACTCTGCTTACTATGCCAGAATAGTTAAAATATTAATACAAACAATTGATACACAAACTGCAAATGAAATGTTAACAAATGAATAGATTTTATATGAACAGTATAAAGTATTTGCATTAATCTTTCCTGTAGATTCTACTTGGGTCTGGCCATCAGTTTGAGCAAAGAAGAATGGAAGAAGAGGAGCAAAGAAGCCATAAAGTATCTCCTGGCAGGAATGGAAAAGCTCCTGTCTGAGTTATCTGTGCAAGCCAACATGCCTGAGGAATCAGTGTATGTACTTTATCTCATTTCTGATTCTCTGACTACATTTACATGTGCTATTTTGCTTTATCTATCTTTTAGTAGCCAAACTGTTTCAACTTGTGATAGTGTATAAGATCTGAATCTTAGTTTTATATTTCCATTTATATTAGTGCACCAGATTTGATCTTTAGTTCTCTGACTTTTTCCGCTTATGTAGCAGTGATAGGCCACACACACTGAGCTATCAGGAAACACACAGCATAGGAGGAAACTTCAGACAGCACCTCCAGCACACCAGTTGTATCATTAATAGGTTCTCCTTGCCAGGTATGTCGACAGGCACAGACACTTTCAAACTTTCAGGATGGCAAGCACATGGTCAATTCAGGAACATAAAGCTGACAGGACAGAACAGTGGCAACATTAATGCCAACCACATGCTCAACCGACGGCTTCCGGGTTCACCCAGCCTTAAATGGGTACCGGATTTTTTTCTGGGAAAGTAAAGCAGCACGGGCGTAATACCGACCACATTACCCCAAAAATCATTTGCTGAAGGTCTGTAAAATATAGGGTCACTAACACCATATTTCCCTATACGCCACTTGGCATGACGGGGGTATTTTACTTTTTTACTTACATGCGCAAAGTAGAATATCAAGCTCTTGTTGTCGAAGAAATGAACTTTATTCTCATCACAGGAATCGCTCAGTTTGTTCAGTCACCATCTACTATCATATTGTTCTAAATTCATGATCTAGGTGACAGCCTCAATGGACAATCACAACTATGTTCTATTTTAAAATGTAAGCTTAGCTGGAGATTGACCTCCCTCCTCAGCTCTCAGCATACAAGTCGGCAGGCAAAACTCAACTGCTCCCTTGAGCTACTTGTCCTATAGTGTTTTTTGTCTAATCTATCATATTTCTTTCCAAATTACTTTATGGTCCAGTACTATTTTACTCCTATCATCCGATTGGTTACAGCTCAGTTGAATGTAACTCTGATTAGTCAGTTCGAGCTAACATCTGTAAATCCCGTAGACTAATCTTCAGGCTCTGAAAACCTGGGAAGGGCAAACAATTGCCGTGCTTCAATGACTTCTTACTGGCAAGAATGTTTCTTTGTTCTAGTGATGTTAAACTGAAAGATGTTAATATACAATCATCATTACCAGCATCAAATATCTTGCCTGCTGTCAGGTGATCATGTCTCTCCACAGCTTTTTAACACATTACATTTTACATTGTTTATTAATTCTTTTGTTGACTTCCTACTGAATTACTCTCTTATACTGTTAAGTACAGCAGTTCTTCTTTCTTTACCATTTCATAATCATCATTGAGTGCCACTTCCGCATCGAAGATTGGCATCCATGGAGTGCCATTCCGCTTTGTGAACTTCTTTGATGGTGTTGGTTGTCATAGGCTGACTTGTCCAATCATTTGATGTTACTCATCCATGTTAGTCTTGGTCTGCCTCTGCCTCTTTTACCCTGTGTTTTCCCTTCCAATATAACTTTTAGTAGGCTGTTGTGTCATTTAACATGGCCCAAAACTCGCATTTGTCTTGTTTGAATTGTGTTTAGTAGTTCTCTTTTCATTTTTAGTTGTTTTAAAACTTCATTGTTTGTTTTCTTTTCTTTCCATCCAATTCTACCTATTCTTCTATAAATCCACATTTCAAAGGCCTCCATTTTCTGTTCTGTTTTCTTGTCTAATGTCCATGTTTCTGCACCATACAGGAATGTTGAGAAGATATAACAGTTTGCTATTCTTAGTTTTAACCCTGTTGTTATTTGTTTTGATGTTGATATATTTTTTATGGCATTGAAATTTTTTACCATTTACCCCCATTAATATCTTTTTGTGCCACATACCATGAAAATTTACTTCAAGATTTAAAACCTTAAAGTATAATAAATATTTATTTAAAGTTTCTCGCAGAGAGAAGTGAGAAATTAGTTATGTATTCTATTCACATTGCATTTTTTAAAGCATACTCCTTATAAATTTAATTAATAATAATTGTAATAATAATAATTGTAATAATAATAATTGTAATAATAATAATAATAATTGTAATAATAATAATAATAATTGTAATAATAATAATTGTAATAATAATAATCTTTAATTCTTTCTGGTGAAACAGAAATTATAAGCACATCTCTCTTCATTTTCTTTGCATTCACTTGATGACTGAATGAATAGATATACCTCTTCATCATCTGTCCTTGAAAGGACATTACATGAGCATAAATGTGTTGTGTTGCTGTTTGCAAAAAGGCTGAGATATTTTATTTGCACCTTTCAATTCAACACGTCTGTCTTTGGTATAGCATTTTAAAGTACCGAGTTGCCACCAAATCCCTACTCACTTGGCCACACTAAACTAGTTAGTCTGTTACTTGGGGCAACGTAAAGAGGTTGAGTCTGGATAGTTCTGGTTCATCAATCTTGGCAGGAGCTATCATATGAGTGACTTTCAGCTCTATTGCTGCTGGGTGCTATTGCCCCTACAAGCACATAGAGTCATGACACACTTTTCTATATCTTTCATCATTCATTCATTTATTTGTTCATTCTTTCTCCCTTTATTTTTGAACTACAAATGACCATAACATTTTTTCAAGTCTTGATGATGAACCTCCTGTGAAGATGTTCTGGCCTCTCAGAGAGCCATGAACTACAGGTTAAGAACTGCTTATCATTTATCCTTTCCCTCTATCTCTTCTTTTAAGATTTTCCCAGCTGTCACAATAATTCCAGCTCATTCCTTACTAATACATTCTGATGTTGACAACTAGTTTTCTTTTTGCATTGCCTTATTTACAACATTCTTATTACCTTTTTTTTAGCTTTTTGTTTTATCAGTATGATATACATTTCCTTACTTTAAAACTGGAAATAATATTTATTTCATAAAAAAGATATATATATATATATATATATATAGAGAGAGAGAAACAACAGCTAAAATGTAATAATTTATTACTCACTTGTTCCATTACATACTCCTACACTACATTTTTGCATTTATCTAAACAGATCCAAATCTAGCTTGTTTGCAGTAAATTTAATAAGGGCCAGCAATGTACACTTTCTTCGAGGAATGATCCAACTTGGCAATTTGCTCACAACTAATAGTGATGTTAAAGAAGTCATGTCTCCAGTGGATGTTTATCACACGTGAGGCTTAACAGATTTTGTTACTATTTTATATTTCTTACTAAATAAAGTTGGTGGCAACTAATAAATTATGTTGCAGGTTATGACTGAACAATGTCTTGAAGTTATAAATATTTTGATGTCTTTTGAATGGTGTTTAAATGTGCATAATGTGTAAAAAGGCCGCTACAGAAAATGGTTTTAAAATACAAACAGTGCATGTATATTGATCAGTAGAACAAAAATTTGTACAGATTGTTACTGGTATACTCTCACACCAGGGTCATGACTTCCAGTGATTGACCTCCTGTTGTATTCTGAACCTAACAGCACTCAAAATGACCTGATGGAAGGTATTATTAGATTATACAATAGCAGTTGAAATTATTACAAAGGACAAGAGGTAGGGTTCGATCCCAACCACGGCTTCTGGGTTCACCCAGCCTTAAATGGGTACCAGATTTTTTTCTGGGAAAGTAAAGCGGCATGGGTGTAATACCGACCCCATTACCCCAAAAATCATGTGCTGAAGGTCTATAAAAATTATGGTCACTAACACCATATTCCCTATACGCCACTTGGCGTGACAGGGCACTTCACTTACTTTTTTTTTTCAGTTGAAACTATCTTACATGCATAAAAATTCCTGATCATCATCATGTTTTTATACTTAAATAATGTGGCACTTCCAGATCTTACTTATATACTCAATATTCACATGATATATATACTTAATAAATCTCCCACACTGTGATGAACATTTGACCTGCCTTATATGGCATATTAGGGAGCTGCAATAGCTTAGTAATTAGTGAAATGAACTACTAAGGATAAGAGAGCAGGTGCGATCCTGATCAATGATTTCCAGGTCCACCCAGCCTTATATTCATTCATTGGGTGTTCAGCCACAGCTGAATCATGCCAATAAGAACCACATCTTTATAGTTCATCTCAGTTTGGAAAACACCTTTATTCCTACATTTTAATCTTAAAAGTTTTAAGTTGTTCAAATTCTCTCACCTGATTAATATACATTTTTTTGTGTGCACTTTTATAAAAGGAGCCTTAGTGGTTGAGTGGTTAGTGCACACGCTTCATGATTAGAAGAGTTCGGGTTCAATTCCCAAATGTAGAATATTTTTTCTGACCGACAAGGCGCTAGATTCACTGATCTATCACCTCAGGGGTATCCTTCCATAATAATATCCATGTATTATTATTTGTTTCCAGTCTAAACCACTGGAAACTACTATTCGTGCTATTTCATCCTATAACTGTTGTCTGTAACGCAAGTATTCAGACCTACCCTATCCTGGAGATACTTGTAATAGGAAAATACAGATATACAATTTATTCCCGAGTTGTGATTGTAAAGAAGCAGACAGAGTTGTGTTTGTAAAGAATCAGACAGATTCATAGAGAAAGAGAATAACCGACGAAAGAAAAGAAATGAAAAAATAAACATTTCTAGGGGCGCTAAAAAATCCATAGTCAACTATGACTCACGGAGGCTACTACTGTGTTTGTAAATCCTGTTATAGTCATGAGTACACATGCGTGAAAGACATCACCAATGATAGCTATCTTTTTAGGTACCTAAGTTGGCTGTGTGCTCTAGTGTTTGGTTCCCATGACAAGGCGCTTTGCTGAAAAGTATGGCTTCAATCCTGCTTCAGACCATCTATTGTTCTTTGTTTTTTTCTGTTGTTGATTATTTGTGATTTTTTTTCCTGAGCGTCGTAAACATACCTCTTCCACTGAAATGATTCGCAGGATTGAACCAGCCTTTAAAGATAGGTAACAAAGATTTTTCTGGGAAGTAAAGGTGGTCAGGTGTGATGCCACCACATCATCCAAAAATGTTCTGTTGGTGAGGGAAAATCTGATCACTAACACCATATTCACCATATGCCAATCAAGATGTAGAGGAAACCTTTACTTTACTTTTACTTTATTTTTTTTTTACTTGTACTTTAAACAAAAAAATATTTTATTTGTAAATGTGCTGTTTCTTAACATCTTTAAGAGCTGCTCTCCTGGCATCTCAGATCTTACCAAAGATCTGCCGGGGTGATCTGTACAAACAGGTAGAGTGGGTGTTGGTTGACGCTCATACACAGCTTCTCGAGCTGCTGACACAGAAGCAGTCTGGGAATGAAGATCTAATTGCCTCCAGATGTCAGAGACTTTCTGCTCTCATTTTCAGCTCCACTATCTCTGGTAATACTAAACTTTTGGAGCTACAGGAAAAGGTAAAGCATTTTTGTTGATTGACTCAATTTATTTTAACATATTAATGCTATAATTTAAATATGAAATATATTTCTTTCATTGTTATTTGTATGTAATTTCTCTCTCTCTCTCACACACGCATGCACACATGTTAGTCTTCTTCACTTCTAAAGACAGTTTAAGATGGCTGTTGCAACATATTCTTTTGCCTATTTTGTCAGTGTATAATAAGTGCTTATCCAAATCATCCAACTCCATCTTGACCCCCACTCTAAAGAACTCTGATGAAAGGACTGAGTCATTACATTTGAAATTGAAGTTAAATTGCAAATTCACAAGAATTTTGGTAAGCTATTTCTTAACGTCAGCTGCACTAGGTCCCTTCCCACTTGAAATTTTTGACTGAGTTTACTCTCACAGCTTTAGACTTTCCCAAATCACACACAATACAATTATTGTCTTATTGCCAATATTATAATAGCTCGTCTAACAAGAATTCATTTTCAGGTTGTTTTTTCCCCAGACATGTCAAAAATTAGTGAAAATTCAGCCATGTGTAAGTTATGCCCTATTCCTGCTTGGATCAGCTCAGTTTGCCCTGTATGAGAACTTCCCAGAGGGGAAAGAAGTTAGCCAGAAACTTATTGATGCAAGGGCATCATTTGAGGCTAGCATAGAATTGGAGGGCAAGAGTAGCATTGGAAATGCCCCTGACCGTATCACTAGTGAGTAATTTTCTTTTTTGTATTTCTTAAACAAATTTATATATATATATATAATAATACGAAAATAAATGTCTAAGGAAAATACTTGGTATAGAATGGAACGAATTCAAAACAAACGAGGAAATTAGAGAAATCGCCAATCAACCACTAATATCTTCAGTAATAAAGAAAAGACGATGGTCATACGTTGGACATGTGATGAGAAGAGATAATAATCGAATAGCAAAGCAAGCCCTAATATGGGAAAGAACAGGTAAAAGAAAAAGAGGAAGACCCAGGGAGACACTGAGAAGAACATTGATGAGAGAGGCAAGAGCAGCAGGAATCGGCTCCATCAATGAGATAGAACTGCTTGCACAGAACAGAGACAGATGGCGAGATTTGATAAAATATCTTTAAAAGAAAACTGCTAGAACAAAAATTCATATAGGAGAAGGTGTATCTTGGTCTACGCCCTATGGGCCGGTTACGGCTCGAAAGGTCAATAGATAGATATATATATATATATATATATATATATATATATATATATATATATATATAAAAATTATAAATTATGCTCTCTAATTCATCAAATGCACATTTTTCTAAATTAAATCACGGATAGTGTTTGAACAATTAGCTTTAAAGTTAGAAATAGTTTATGTCCTTTCAATGATGTTAACATGTTTACAAAATGTGTAAGAAGTTCCCCTTAGATAATATGCTTCCTAATCACAGAGAATGCATGCATACTGACCAATAGAACACATACATTTATTTTTTTAAATAATAAAAGACAAAGTGAAGGTACCATTTTGTTGAGAATATAAATGTATTTCTGTCAAGCATTCTAATTTGTGGGAGCCGCGATAGCTTAGTGGTTAGTGAACTGGACTACAAAGGACAAGGGGTAGGGTTCGATCCCAAACGACGGCTTCCGGGTTCACCCAGCCTTTAATGGGTACCGGATTTTTTTCTGTGAAAGTGAAGCGGCACGGGTGTAATACTGACCACATTACCCCAAAAAATCATGTGCCGAAGGTCTGTAAAATTTATGGTCACTAACACCTTATTCCCTATACGCCACTTAGTGTGATGGGGGTACTTTACTTTTTTAATTCTAATTTGTGTTTGTATTTAGTTGGTGTAATCTTCTTAATGTCATGAAGGGAACTTCATGTCTTACAGCATGTTGGAATGTGGTGTTAGTGTCAATATTTTTCAATGACCAATAGAACTTTTTAAAATGAATAATATGGTTGGTATTATGCCAGTGCTCCCCCAGAGATTAATCTCTGTTACCCATTGGGTTACTTATTTATGTTCAATTTCATCTCTTTCTTCTATGTATACTTTAAGATGATTAGTCTTGTCAAGGAAAGCCAAAGACTAGGGTACTCATGAACAAATGCATGCTGAAGATGAATGCACCAGACTGCGAGCTGAAAAACTCAGTGAAACATCATCACATGTGAAACATCATCATAGTGAAACATCATCACATGTGAAACATCATCACTAGTGAACAAAAGAATAAGTTGAAGATTTGATATAAGTTTAACTGATCAGTCAAAAGTTAATATCACCATAGAAACTGTCCAGGAATGGTGCTATATTTGGGATAACATGATCATCTTCTTTTTAATCTTTTCATTACTGGGCATCCCAACAGCAGTGATCATTTTATCAGTATCACATTTGTATAAATGAGAGGGGTTAAGCCTTAAAAATGCGAAGCTGCAGTAAAGCCGAATGTGAGGAAAAATAAAAAAATAAAAAAATGGTATGTATGAAGCTTTACGTGATAAGTGGACGACACAGACTAAACAACGTTTCGGCTCAATAGGCCTTCATCAGGAATAGGTGAGTCTGGGAGAAGATTAGCAGAAAGATTTTGTGAACATCTACGTGATGTCCAACAAAATACTGGTACTCCGGTGTCTTCCCACTTCAACTCCCCTGATCACAAGGGCAAAGACGACATCCGTGTCACTGGTATTGTCCTTTGTCACTCTGGCGACCGCAGCCGCTATACTTTGGAAAATCGCCTTATAGTCCAGCATGGTTCACTGACCCAGAGAGGTATGAATGTATCACACTCATACGCATAGTTTTCTTTTGGTTGCTCCTTCCCTTTTGCATAGCCTTCTCTACTACACATATTTGGGTTCTTTGGTCTACTTACTATGCCATGCTATTTATAGTTCTTCTCCTCTAGTCCCTTATGAGACACTTCGGTTTTCTCCTCTATACCTTTTTTTCTGTGCTCCTTACCCCTCATTTGTTTTTATTGTACCCCACTCTCAGACATCTCACTCTTACCGTTTTTTGAATACCTGTTAGTCCACTATTTGATTCTTTCTCCTTTGTGTTTGCACACTGACCCCTGTGTGAACTCCTCTGGTTCTGTGTACATTTACGCATGTTTTTGCACGTTTCTCGACGTTCACGACAGCCGCACTTGGTTGCGATTTCCTTTTAGTTTTGACAGGATAGTTTAATTTATTTTGTTTTCTTTAACACATTTCGATTGTTTTTGTTTTGGTTGTTTCATTATTAGTTTTGTATGTGTGTTTTTTTGTTTGTTCCTGATGAAGGCCTATTGAGCCGAAACGTTGTTTAGTCTGTGTCGTCCACTTATCACGTAAAGCTTCTTACATACCATATTTTTATTTTTTAATTTTTCCTATAAATGAGAGGCTTGTATCTGTGGGGTGTTTAAAAGGTGGCACATTAATCTTTTATTTTTCTCAGGACATACCATTTATATTTCCAGGCATGTTTAAACAGGGTGTCTCACTTGCTACCAAACCATTTAATTAATAATGATAACACCATCATCATGTGTCATACCGGTTGGTGCAGGCGATCATGTCCCACACAATCTTCTATCCACCTTGCATCGTATCGATTCTGTTTGTCTACCATACCATGACACCAAACTATCCAGTATTTTCTCTCTTTGTCATCTGTGATCTCTCCTTCCCTGTATTTTGCCAGTTGTAACCAAGTATTCCAACTTTCCTCTTTTAATGATGTGCCATGAAAAATGTTTATTGTTTCTTTTTGATGTTTTTAGGAGCTCCCTTTCTGTTTTGGCCTCTTTGAGAATTTCCTCGTTGGTCTTTTTTAGCTGTCCTCAACATTCTTCTGAGAAATTCCATCTCTGTGGCCTCAAATTGTCATTCTAACGCCATTCAAAGATGATGCAATGAAATTTGAGCAGAAGTGCATTCATTGTGCAAGACATGAAAAGAAATATGTGTGTGTTGCACTTAATTGTTGCAACCCTTAACAGCACAGCCTTCCTAATGTGCATCTCTACTGATCTCTGTCATTTGGGTGGGAGTATCTGCACAATAAATGTGAGTTCACACATCATCATCAGCATCATGTGTCATACTGGTTGGCCAAGGCGATCATGTTCTTCCACAATCTTCTATCTACAGTGCATCATATCAGTTCTGTTGTTGACTGTTTTCCATGCCATGACACCAAACTATCTAGTATTTTCTCTCTTTCTTGTCTGCGATCTCTCTTTCCTTGTATTTTGCCTGTTGTAACCAAGTATTCCAACTTTCCTCTTCTCATGATGTGCTTGAAAAATGTTGATTGTTTCTTTTTGATAAGTTCACACAGGATAGCTGGAAAATATGTTGGTATATTCAGGAGGAGTGAGTATTTAGTAGTAAAACTCATTAAAGAAATTTTAGATTCTGTAGCAAATGAAAAACCCTATAATAATAGATCTAAAAAAAATTAGATGTTGAAATGAGCATAAATAATATGTTCGTAGGAGGAAATACTCTCACACAGGAACAAAAAATATAGAAAATGTGCAGCATTTAGATAGGTGGCTTATTATTGTTGGCCTCATATTTCATAAATTTATTTATGTAACTATGATATTATGAAGAAAAAGAGTTCTTAAATGTTGTGTAGAGCCAGTCTGAACATATGGGTGTGAATCATGGACAATAGGACAACTGACAAGAAAATCACTTGAGGCTGTAGTAATGTGGTTTTAAAGAAGAATGTTGAAAGTACCATGGACAGCTAAGAAGAGTAATGAAAATATTCTGAAATAGGCCAAAGCAAAGAGAGAGCTAATTTCCAATATTAGGAAGAAACAATCACCATTTTGTGGCCATGTAATGAGAGGAGAACAGCTGTAATACATTTTGTGAAAATTGGGAAAGTTGAGGGACAAAGAGATAGAGGGAAGCAAAGAGAAAAGATACCAGACAGCTTAAAAGAATGGCTTGGCAGAAGGTCAACAACAGAAATGATAAATAACTGTTGAGATCGAAAGCTGTGGAGAGACAGGATCACCTACACCAGCAGGCATAGTACTTGATGATGATGATGATATTATGCAATATCTATTTCTGAAATTAATTAAACTACCAAGTTAGCATCATACACTTTTTCCACAGAGCAGAAATGGTGGTCTGAAGTTATGAGTAGAGAAGACAATATCAAGAAAACTGTGGGGGAGGCTAAAAGGTCTGCCTCATTAGTGTCACCAACTAGCACAAGTGATGCAAAAGGTGCTGCAACTGCAGCAGGGCGTGGTAGAGGGGGTATAAGTCGAGGCAAAACTGCGGAGCCTCCCTCCGTTAACACCCAGGCAAAGGGAGATAAGTCCACACATGTCTGTGTTCCTCA
Source organism: Megaustenia siamemsis (assembly GCA_032433765.1). Lineage (NCBI taxonomy): Eukaryota > Metazoa > Mollusca > Gastropoda > Stylommatophora > Ariophantidae > Megaustenia > Megaustenia siamemsis. The sequence goes on from JAVIAB010000124.1 coordinate 58,152,849, forward strand.
AGCCAGAAGGGATAAGTGGAAATTATTTTTTGTCCCTTAATGTTTTTTTTTTTTATTTTGGTGTAATTCCTTAGTAAAGTATAAAATGCTTGATTGCTTGTCACCCTCTGGCTTGTAGAAAACATATTTATTTTTTTGTGCTTAGTATGTTAAACTGCATATTTCTGGATAATAATTTGAACTATTTGTTTTATTTGAATAACATGTATTGACTTAAGCAAAGTAAATAAAATATTCAGTATCCTTGATTGAATAGAGTAAGCTTCAATGTATACAATGTTTTTTTTTTAATGAGAGGTACTTGAATCGTCCAATGATCACAATCTTGACATAAAGTCAGTACGTCACAACCGATATATCTGAGCCTGCCCGATGAGGTAAAACTGACCAATTATTGTTACATATTAGCTCACATATCTCGAGACATGACAAGTAATGGGATGTTCTCAGGAAAACCCCTCAGCAGGCAGGCTCAGAGATATTGGTAGCAACGGTCACTATATTTTAAGTTGACTTCTATAAATATGCAGAATGTCAAAGTTGGAGGTGATCTAATCCAGTGCAATGTCTCTCTTCAGACTTTAATAGATACCTACTTTCATTGAAAAATATATTTAAAAAATCATTTGCAAAATACAAGTCTGAACAACAAATAGTGAACACATCTACTGTGTTTAAAAGGCAATGAATCTCCTCATTGAAGCCAGGCTGATTTTGATTCACTGCTTATTAGCAGTGCTTTTTTTACTAAAAAAAAAGTTTACTGGAGCTCTATCACTATAATATAAAAACAATCATAATATACCAGACTTCTGAAATTCTTGTGTACCTTCATTTCAATGTATATTATTCTTTATTAGGAAATCTGGGTGAGTTATTGAGTTATTTGCAGGTCATCATCATTGCACTCTGAACATATCCATAGGTGCTCAGATCCCCTCCACAGCAATTCCTGCAGTGTCCAGCGACTGGTGACTCCAGTTCTGTGTTGGTTGATAAGTCTTCTTATATGCATACTAAGTTTCTCGTTTCTGGCTGTGCCAATCTTAACTCCCATCTCTTTCATCCGAAGGAGTGATGTGGACTCATGATTGTCAAAGTCCTGTGCCCTACCCACATCTCGGAGAGCATTGATGATATCAGCCCGATCCATTGGTTGATCATCTTCAACGACAGCGCAGCTAGCCAACCTGTCCACTCTTTCATTTCCCTGTACTCCCGCATATCCAGGGACATAGACAAGGTGACCCTATGTATGACTTCTGCAATGACTCTACCTATTGCCTGCGTATGGAGCCCACTTCCACTTTTCTTATCATACTCATCGAATCACTTAGTAGGCAGGTGTGGGTGTAATTTTATGACTCTAACCAGATGAATGCCCTGGTCTCTACCATCACCTCCATCTGGGTAGTCCAGAGGTAAGGCTCTGGATAAGAAGATCCTGGTTTCAAATCCTGCCACAGGTGGTGAGAATGTTTCACTTCAATTCTGTAGTTTCTTCAAGGCTTCGCCCTCCTCCAATCTCCAAGCAGTGAGAAATGTTGTTTAGCCTTCTCTAATACCAGCAAAAACAGAAGGTTCTGTAGGCATTCTGCACATGTTACCCTTGGCAGCTGGAAAAAAAAAAAGTATAGGCCAAAATTGGCTGTTACCCAGGCAAAATTGCCAGGAAAAATCTACCAAAAATGTCACAACTCTTGACGATAAAAAAACAAAATGATAAACATTTAAGTTCAAATTGTCCTTTATTTTGCAATGCTAGTTGGTTTTGTAAATAGGGCTTACATTATATTTAATTATGTAGTTTTATATGTCATTTATTACAAAACTATATTTACCTAGAATGTACATAATTAGTAATATGGATTATTTTGTTAAATATATTTTCATTTGAATGAACTGTGAATGAGTGAAATGTGAATGTTAAGCTAAAAATGAAAAACTAAAAAGTGTGCAATATTTATAAATATATGTGTTTACGAGCATGATACATAAAAAAAAAACTGATCATTTTTTATAAACTGCACAAAGTTAACATTAAAATTAAATGTAAATAGGTATTGTAAAAGTTTGAGATACTGCATTTGTGAAGTGAATCTATTAAGAAATTTTCATTGTATTGTTACACTATAATAATTCAAACACATTAAGACTATAAATAAATGTTTTGCTTTACGTTTTTTAAGCTCACTATAAACACAATTATTTTAATGATATTAGTGTAATAAATTATATCTGATGGCTGTCTATCTATTGTCTTTTTGAGCTGTAGACAGTGCAGAGGGCAGAAATTCTAAACTTTCCATATATGATGATCTTTGCTATTAAGTATCAGATTTGATACTGGACCCATACTATATCTCACCAACTTCTGGAACTTCCTAGCTCTGGGTGAGCTTCTCAACTTCAGCAAGGGAGTCAATGTCTATTATTTTGTGCTTCTAGTCACAGTTTTTTTGTTTTAGTGTTTCTCGATGTTGGCTTCTTTTTTTTTCCCTCAGTTTCCCATATCTCATGTACAAAAAAGTTTTAATCTGGATGATCAGGCTATACTAAGTATATCTGAGCTCTACTGTAGTTTATTGTAAGATAGATGAGCTATGTTATACTTATGTGGCCCTTTTCATCTTGTTAGATGGTCTAGTGGAGGCTATTGTGTATTGTTTTCTTAGGTTTTGTTTTTGCCAAGCAGCTTCTCTCATGGCTAATTCTACCAATGTTTGACAAACACTCATGGCCACAGAATGATCAAGTCAGGCCCACTGATCCACAGAGTTTTCCATCCTTTTTCATGAGTCTTTTCTCTTCTAAGTTTTGCCTTTGCACAGTCTCAAATGATGATATACCATTCCTTATACATGCTCTCTATGATGTGTGATCAGTTGCCAGATGTTCCCAACCATTTTCACAGATAGAGAAGTCATTTAGAGATGATTTACAGATATCCCCATATCGTAGTTTAGGTCTGCCGATTTGTCTTTTTCTGTGTATTAGTTCACCATATAGTATTTACTTGGGGATGTGTTTTTCTTCCATTCGCTGGACGTGCCTCAGCCATCTTAGTCTTCATCATCTGAGCATCGACATGATGTTGGGGTCTTAGCATGTTGCAGGACAGTTAAGTTTGTTATTTTGTCCTGCCATTTTATGTGCTTTATTCTGCAGAGACATCTCATGTGGAAGATATTTAGTATTTTTTCGTGATTTGAGTATGTTGTCCAGGTTTCAGATCGATATAATAGTGTGCTAAGCACACAAGTTTGATATCTTAAGAGTTTGGTCTTTAGTTATGTTATACTAATGACTTATAGTTTAAAAATGTAATAGTGTACAAGATGATTAACTCCTAGTGATGCCATTTAACTTGACTGTTGCCAAAATGTTAAATTTATAAAATTACATGAAGACAACTCAAATTGTAGAAATAAATGGATATTTATGAAATTATAGTAATTAAGATTTTTTCCTTTGTAGATGCAACAATATATTTTCTTGAAGTATATCTGACCCTGCTTTGTTGTATAGTTTTGTTTAATAATATACTCTAGTATTCTATTTATGCTTCATTTGCTTATAATAACATCATCATTATCATCATCATCAAGTACCAGGCCTGCTGGCGTAGGTGATCATGTCTATCCACAACTTTCGATCTCAACAGTTATTTATCATTTCTGTTGTTGATCTTCTGCCAAGCCATTCTCTTAAGCTGTCTGGTATCTTTTTTCTTTGCTTCTCCCTATCTCTTCGTCCCTCAATTTTTCCAGTTGTTACAATATAGTTGTTCCAGTTGTTACAATATTGTTGTTCCAATTCCAGTTGTTCTCTTCTCATTACATGGCCAAAAAATTATGCTTGTTTCTTCCTAATATTAGAAATTAGCTTTCTTTTTGCTTTGACCTTCTTCAGAACATTTTCATTACTCTTCTTAGCTGTCCAACATTACTCAACATTATATTCTCAACATTATAATAACAAATTAAACTTTATATAATGCATATATTAAAAACTATAACTACAGTAATAACTAGTATTACATGTTATTGTAATACTATAGCTACTAGTTGTATTCTTAACTAAATTGAAACTCACTCTAACTGGATATATCAGTAATATCACTTAAATTTCCATAATCGCATTTTGTTTTTGTTATAGCATAATAGTTGTTCAATTTTAAAACTGCCGAATGGTTTGCTTTGAAGAGTCTTGTAGTGGGAGTTGTAGAACTTGATATAGAAGATACATTGAACACCCTCAAAGATTGTTCTTTAGATCAACTGATAAGGGATTTAATCTGCAACTTCAAGAATTTGTATTCCACTTCATGAAAAATAAGATAGAGAGACTGGAAGGACTGATTACTGAATGTGCAGCCAGTGAGCTTCAGAAACCATTAACATACATACTTTGCCTTTGATAAATAAATATTTAGTACCTATATGTTTGTTCTGAGTGCTGTAAACCTATTCTAGAAAGCAGCAATATGTTTGTTCTGAGTGCTGTAGACCTATTCTAGAAAGCAGCATTCAGTGTTAACGTGTTCATCATAATTTTTAAGAATGATCGTTCTATTACACTAAATTGTTTTGCATCCATCCATAGTTTTTGGTACAATTTAAATTTATTCAATAATTTCAAATACAGCATTGACTGTATACAAAAAAAAGTAAAGTACCCTCGTCACATCAAGTGGTGTATAGGGAATATGGTGTTAGTGACCATACACTTTTCAGACCATTGGCACATGATTTTTCGGGTAATGTGGTCGGTATTACGCCCATGCCGCTTTACTTTTCCAGAAAAAAATCTGGTACCCATTAAAGGCTGGGTGAACCTGGAAGCCATCGGTTGGAATCGAACCCTACCTCTTGTCCTTTGTTGTCCAGTTCACTAACCACTGAGCTATCGCGGCTCCCGCATTGACTGTATATTTAATTTTAAATTAGTCACAATTGTGTGCTATATCTTATCTTATTGTATTACCGTGTACAGTAATGTGTTGTTGAGGCTGTAGTTGTGTATCCTAGGCCAAGTGTATTATAGTGTTAATTTTAGCCAATGTTATGCTGCAAACTGTGATGTATGTTTATTTATCTGACTTTGATATTCTTTGAGCCCTAAAGAAAGATCATTGACTATTGTAAAATTTGGTCACATCATTTGCCATTAATATAATAACATAATAAAACTGGTTGAGTTGAATGCCACAGAGTCAGTCTGAGCCTAAAGCTTTTAGATTTATATGGGGAGCTGCAGTGATATCTTGATGTATCAATTTCTACTAGAAAAGTTGCAACTTTTTTTCTCTTGTTGGGACAACAGGCCATCAAAATTTGTGCTCAGCAGCAGTGCAATGCTAGTTCTTCTATATCTCATCACTAGTTCTCACTACTTTCTAATAACAGCACTTGCGACAAAGGCTGCCTAACTAAAAACGATTTGCAAAAGTTTTAATTTTGCCTTTAGCTCCTTTCTTCTGTAGCCAGGCTTATAGCACAAACTTTAGGTGTTTGATCCTATATCCAGACTCTTGAGAGATGTTTTTAATGTCATTCTTTAAAATAAACTTTTCAATAATCATGTATTTGTGAAATGAAAGCATGAATCAGAATGCATTTGTGATGATAAATAGTAATGTTAAAATCTAGAAACTGTTGTTTTACTTTATCTTTTCAAGAAGAACAAAAAGCATATGTGTATTTGTTATATTTGTATGGGATTTTTCACGAAGATAACCGATTTAGACCCTATAGTAGTTTTATCAGTGTATGCTTCTGCATTAATTTATATAAATTATATTGACATAAAAAAAAAACTTATTTGCATAAAGATATCTATTTTTAATTATCAAATTTTAAAAAATACATATTTTTACAGCTGTCATTGCTTGATAAGCACAAAATGTTTAGTTCTATTTCAAATACAATTCTGAGATATTAGTTGATAAGACTCAACTATGTTATGTTGATTAATATGAAAAAAAAAATTGTTTCTTTTCACGTCCAGCAGGTCGAGGTGCTGTAGCTGCTAAAGGCACACCCATTTCTTCTGGAGGTGCTAGAGTATGTATCTCAAGTATTGTTTAATGTGAAGGAAAAGCAAACAATTGTGGAAAGATATTTATTACTTAATCCTCACCAAAATATATGTTAAACATTGTAGTTTTAAAAAAATTAATTACTCCCCAGTTTAATTTAGTTCAACAAAATGTATGCAATCAGAACAGGATAAGTCTTTCCCCACCTGGATTTTTACATAATTTCAAAAATAATAATTTCTTTTGTAAGTCAGGTTATATAGCAAAAGAAGATTTGAGTCTATAAGGAAGTTTAGTTTAGTTTAGTCAACAGATCATTCTCATTGCACATCGGACATATCCATAAGATCCCTTCCCCAGTATGTCCCTCAGTGTGTGGAGACTGATAACTCCAGATCTGTGTTGATTTGTTATTCGTCTGTGTTTCCCAACACAGTGCTCCTTTCTGGCATCCCAAGGTTTGATGTTTGTGCAGTCTGAACATGGTTGTAGATTTATGATCATTGACTTAATCATCAGAGCGCTCTGCATCCCTAAGGGCATTCAGAATGTCAGCCCGGTGCTTTGCACTCCACCATCCACAAGCAGCTGCTCCAGCCAAGCTGTCAGCTCGTTCATTTCCACTCACACCAGTGTCCACGAATGCAGATGAGACAGGTCCCGATCAGACCTGAATTCTTTGATGACTTCAACCAGTTTTCATGCCCATCCTCATTTGATTTTCCTAAGGATATTCATCTAATCACTCAGAAAGCTCACTTTAGTAAAAGATTGTCTTCCTAGCCAGGTCATTGCTTTAGTTACTGCCATGATTTTCATGGACAAACTACTGGCAGTTATCATGAAAACACTGATTTCCTTCTTTATTGTTCTTCCTCTGACCTGGACCGTGAAAGCCCATGATCTCTGATTGTGCTGAAAAATATGCAGCATCCAGCAACTGACGACTCCAGTTCTGTGTTGGTTGATAAGTCTTCTTATATGTCCATTTCTGGCTGTGCCCGTTTTAACTCCCATCTCTTTTATCCAAAGGAGTAAATCGGAGCTGCACAGTAACTTATCAAGGATGGTCCATCATTGATTTATGGGAGCACAGTTCCAGTATGTAATGCACACATACTTTAGGCCTAGCCTCTCACACATCGACCATTTCTGACACGTTCCAGCACATTTACCTTTTCTTGTTTTCCTTCTTTAATGTTGTCGCTTAGGCTTCATCTGAATACTTCTTGTCGTCATTGTTGATTTTGTTGCTGAAAGTCGACGGCTGTGGATGATCTAAACTCACATGCATTCACTCAGTCCCATGGTCCAGAACATATTTTTTGGATGATTGTTTTTCAGCAGTCATCAATTTAATTCAAGCATTAAAATCAATACTAATCATTGCCATTTCAATCACTCGATTTTTTGTTCGCGATAAACACTGCCAATTTAAAAGGAAAATTACACTCTTTTACACAATTTCTTTGTAAACACTACATGTAGAAGGAGGAAGGAACTCTCCAGTGAAAAATGTTTACAGGAAACTATATAATAGCCAATTCATCATCATCATCAAGTGCCGTCTCCACATCGAAGGTTGGCTATCATGGAACGCCATTCCACTCTGTCTCTTGCTTTGATGATGCAGGTTGTCATAGGCTGTCTTGTCCATCTTTTGATGTTACTTGTTCATGTTGGTCTTTGTCTGCATCAAGTCTTTTAACATGCCCTAAAAATTTGATTTACGTATGCATGTGAGAGCTTGAAAGCTCAAAGAGACATTGAAACAAAGTTGAACGCATTCGAGAATAAATGTCTAAGGAAAATACTTAGTATAGCGTGGAAGAATTCAAAACAAACGAGGAGATTAGAGAAATCGCCAATCAACCACAAATATCTTCAGTAATGAAGAAAATACGATGGTCATATGTTGGACATGTGATGAAGAGAGATAATAACTGATTAACAAAGCAAGCCCTCATGTGGGAAACAACAAGTAAGAGGAAAAGAGGCCAACCCAGAGAGACACTGAGAAGAACATTGATGAGAGAGGCAAGAGCAGCAGGAATCGGCTCCCTCAATGAGATAGAGTTGCTTGCACAGAACAGAGACAAATGGTGAGATTTGATAAAAGATCTTTAAAAGAATTGAAAACTACCAGAACAAAAATTTAGATAAGAGAAGGAGTATCTTGGTCTACGCCCTATGGGCCGGCTACAACTCGAAAGATCAATAGAAGATAGAATTCACATTTAATCTGTCTTATTAACATTGAACACCTAAATTTGTTAATACAGAAATCTCTCTCTCTGTCTGCGATCAAGACTCAATCAAAGTAGGATTCCAGACTCTCTCATGAAGTCAACTGTCTGTTTAAGGAAATCGATTGTCCCATATAGTTTCTCTTCCAGGGAGGTGTGCGTGGACCACATTGCTCTTCTCAGGTCTGTGTACTGGGGGCAATCCTGTAGAACATGTTTAGTAGTCATATTGTCCAGTGTACAGTGGCATAGGCTGGTTGTACCTATTTTGAATTTGGTGAACATGTGATTTCTCATTCTATTGTGGCCAGTGCGTAGGCAAAGTATGATGACTTGATACCTCCTTGATAGTTGGTGGTATCTGTCACTCTCGTTATGCTTTGGGTGTTCTCGTTTCCATTTTTCATGGAACTGACCCTTGAGGATGGATTTGGCTTCATCATAATTGAGCGAATGTCTTGTAGTAATCTCCCTCTCTCTTTAGCTAATTTGTCTGCGCATTCGTTCCCGTGTATATTACAGTGTGATGGTATCCACTGAATGACTACTCTCTGGAAGTTGTTGCATAGTTGGTCCAGGGTTGTTCTCAAGTCATCTAGTTCATTGTTCTTGTGGACTTTTAGAGCTGATAGTACTGACAGTGCATCAGTCAGAATCACCAATTTATTGTACATGTTATTTTTGTGTTGAGTAGCCAGTGTTGCAGCATCTCTGATGGTCTCAATTTCTGCTCTAAAGTTGTTTGAGAATTTTCCAGTAGCTATTGACTTGGTGATCTCGTCCTGATTATTCAGCGTCAAGAACACACCTCCCCCTCAATTTCTGGTGGAATTTGTAGCAAAGCCATCTGTGTATATGTGGGATCAAGAGTCCTGTAGGTAGGTATCATGTATGTGTTTTTCTGCTATGTGTTTCTTTCTGTGTCTGATTGGGTGCCTTTTTTCATGATTCCTGCTATATTTTCCTTAAGTTCTGGTATTTTATGTTTTCCATGAGGAGACATATCACATGTACTGAAGGGTTTCAATATTGTTTGGGAAAGTACTGGGTCTCCAGTAGTTAGTTCATTGACACTTGCAGCGAAGTTGCTCCTCTTTAGTCGTACAATTCCGGAAGGCTAAGGAGCCTTCTATATTTCTCCGCTTGTTGCAATACTTTAGTGACCCGTCTGTCATCTAAGGGTTGTAAACCTGTTACTGTTTCTAGAGTCTTGATAGGTGTAGATTTCATAGCACCAGTGATGATACGGGCAGCTTGGTTCTGTGTTCTGTAAATTTTGCTAAGGTGTGATTTTGGAAGCCATAGCCCAGGCTGTGACTCCATACTCTAGAACTGGTCTGACTCTTCCTACGTATAGTCTTTTCAAAATATTGCTGTGTGTCCCCCAGTCCGTTCATGCCAATTTCTTCATAATATTTGTTCATTTTCTGGCTTTTTTCCTTACTCTGTCTATCTGATTTTTCCAAGTCATTCTGTGATTCATGGTGACGCCAAGATATGTTGGGTTTTGGTCAATAGGGAGTGTATGGTCTTTTATCTTCAAATTTGCAGAGAGTGTGTTTCTTGATAAGCTGAAAATTGTATATGTAGTTTTTTTTTCGTTGATTGGTAAGAACCAGGTGTTCGTTCATTTTTCAAGTTCACCTAGGGCATCTTGCATCCTGGGTCCAGCCACCGACATACTTTCCTCGCGAGCCCATAACGCCAGATAATCTGTGTATATTGCTGAGTGTATTCTGGGTGGAATGTCCATTACGATGTCATTTATGAAAATTAAAAAGAGTGTTGGGGACAAGACTCTGCCTTGTGGGACACCTTGTTCAATAGAGACCTTCTTACTTGGTTGACCTTGAACTTGTACTCTGGCCGTTCTAACCTGAAGGTATTGAGAGACCCAACTGAATAAACGACCCTGGATGCCAAGTCTAAAAAGCTTGTTCTTTAAACCCTCTTGCCAAACCCTATCAAAAGCCTTCTCCTTGTTGACCCACACTGCCGGTGTGTGTTTCTTTTCTTGTAGAGCATCCTCTATTTCCTGTGCAATGTAGGTGACCAGGTCTTCAGTTGATCTGTGCTGACGGAAGCCACTTTGTTGTGGCACGATTTGTTGTTTTGTCTCCAAATGCCACATAAGTCTTCTGTTAACCAGCCTTTCCATGAGTTTACTCAGGCAGCTCAGTAGGCTAATTGGTCTATAGCTACTTGGGTCTAGTGGGTCATTTCCATGCTTGAGGATGGGCACCATAATAGCTTCTTTCCAGATTGTCGGTGCATGACCTCTCCTCCAGCTAGCATTTATTATCCTTAGAAGCTGGCTCTTGGCTTTCTGTCCCAGATTTAGGAGCATTTCGTTGGAGATTCCATCTTTACCAGGGGAACTCTTGAGCTTCAATCTTTTGAGGACAACATCTAATTCAGTTGGGGTAAAGATAGTCGTCTGATGCTCTTCCTGTGCTAAAGGCATGTGTTATGCATCTTGGTTTTCCCATCTTGCAGCTTTCTGTTTGTCTATTGGAATGTTTATTCTACTAATGTTTTTGTAAGCCTCTATCAGTAGATTTGCTGCCCTTTGCATGTGAGGATGTTCTGATTGTGTGCTAATGAAATTGGAAGTCGGCAGTTGTTTTCGTCGCTCAGAGCTTTCGCAAATTTCCATAGTTTATGACCATATTTGTCTAGATTAAGGCTCTCTGTTTTGTCTATCCAGCTCTGTCTGGCTGATATCATAACCTCACGTCTGTATTTGGAGTCGCGATAGCTCAGTGGTTAGTGAACTGGACTACAAAGGACAAGGGGTAGGGTTCGATCCCAACCGACGGCTTCCGGGTTCACCCAGCCTTAAATGGGTACCAGATTTTTTTCTGGGAAAGTGAAGCGACACAGGCGTAATACCGACCACATTACCCCAAAAATCACGTGCTGAAGGTTCATAAAATTTATGGTCACTAACACCATATTCCCTATACGCCACTTGGCGTGATGGGGGTACTTTACTTTTTTTTTTTATTTTAACGTCTGTATTTGGCCAAGGCTGCTTTGTAGGCAATGTTGCTCTCTGTGCTGTGTGATGTTTCAGCTAGTTCTCTGGCAGAGTCCAGTTCCTCTTCTAGTCTTTGTATTTCCTATACAGAAATAATTTCTGTGAGTAATAGTGAAAGTCATAATTTTTTTACTGTTTCATTTTTGCTATATTCATATTTGGAATTGGTCTATGTTTTTGTGCTCACCACGTGGTGACCATAAGTAATAATATTTTACGATCCACTTAATTCACAGCACTAAATCTCTCATATTAACAGTGGACAATTATATTTGTTTATACAGTAACATAAAGTTTAAAATTTTTGTGAGTAAAAGTGAAAGTAAAAATTTTTTTGACAATTTCAATTTTGTGAAATTTGTCTACTAGTTGCTAGGGAGTTGAACTATATTTTTTGTGCTCATGGCACCGGTAAAAGTGACAATCATAAATACTGGGCTATAAGGATGGCTATTGTTATTTTGGCAAATTTGCAAGATGAACTGAAACAACAGACACCATTATTTTGATGGCGTTACATAAACAATAGCTGTTTTTATAGCGGAAAGGCGGGAAAAAATAATGAAAGCTGCATAGACAGCAATTCTTAATGTAATTTAGAAACATCAGAATTGTTGTCATGGGAAGAGCTTCATTTGTATCATTTTAGAGTCCTATTTTGTGTCATCCTGACTTAGGTCAGTTCAACTAAAGAACATGTTCAAAACAGGCGTGATTATATTCTTCAATCTTCCTTATCTTACTTTGGCATTCATGTCATCTATTACAATTAAAATGTCACATAATTCTACTTGTTTCATCTTTCTTTAGGTCTTCATAGTTTTCATAAAAAAAACAAACTGATAAACTTAATAGCCTTATGCGCAAAAGAAGGTACAAAAATGAATAGAATAGAATAAAATTGTCCATTTACTTTCACATTTGTTTGTTGATATGTAAGTTTTCTAGGTGCATGTAATAAAAATATGTGACTCTTATTTCACTTCAATATATTTTATATGATTCATTAACATTGGTTACCTATATTATTCTGTACTTGTAACATTACTTTATTGAAATTATTTTTAAAAAAATTAACTATATCTGAGTTGTGCAGGAAGAATATATTCTAAGATAGTACATATAAGATTAAAACCAATTATAGAACCACAATTGGTAGAAGAATAACTGGGCTTAGAAAAAAGGGAGTTGCATTGGTGCAGTCTGTATACTAAGATGTGGATCTCAGACCATGCTGCGGAGTTCATGAATGTGGGTCAGGGCTCTCCTTGGAGTTTTCATTTTGTGTTTCATGAAGAAGATCAGAGCACCTGTGGATGTGTCCAGAGTGCTGTGATGATGATCCTAACATAACATAACATAACATAACATAATTATAACATAACATAACATAACAAAATGTTAAAAATAATGGTAATTAATACTGTTGAATTAATTTTTTGTCAAGGGAGGAAAGCCCCCAGTTGCCCCTGCCCCAATACCAGTGCAAGAGTCTGCACCTAAAACAGGTAAATGTGGTACATGTGTATTTGGGATGTTTAGCGCACACACACCACAAATGCATTATATCCCTTAAAAGTTATCTCCCCTCTTCTCCAATATGGTTATAACAGAAAAACACTTTGAGGCCAGGTCTTCGTTTGGACACCAGGTAGCAAAATAAAACAAGGAAGACCAAAAAAAAACTCTAAGAAGAACAATTAACAGAGAGGGCTTAACTTTGGACTTATGAAAACAACAAGACCTAGCAATGAATCTTCTGACATGGAGAGTTATGATTTCTGCATTATATGCTGTCTTTTACTCGAGAGGAACTAACTTATGATGCATAAAATTCACAGACTCCCCAGCAATATAGTGTATTCCTTTGGGCCAATAAGGGCAAAGGTCTAAAGGCTTCTTCTTCTACCTTTCAGCTCCCTGTGGAGCATAGGTCTTCAACAAACACTTTCCAAGTCGTTCTGTTTCTTGCCATTCTTTTAAGATTATTCCATGTCTTCCCCATCATCTTCATCTCTTCTTCAATCTGTCTTCTCCAAGAATACCTTGGTCTTCCTCTGTCTTTTTCCCTGGGGATTCCAAAAAAGGGTAATAGGCTGCTGAATGAATAATAATAACAATTGTTATAAAACTGACATTCAGTATCTTTTACTCCAATCTGCTTGGTGTTACAACTCAGTGGTAATCTACCCAAAGCAGAATTCTAAATAAAACTTATTGATATCATCATAAATTACCATTGATATGCCTCAAAAAAATTGTCTGTTTCTACAGTTGTTTATCGGTTCTGTTCTCAACTTTCTACTAAACCTTTCTTTAAAACTGTCTTGCATCTTTTCTCTGTTTCATTATATCTTTTCTTTCCTGAATTTTTCCAGTTGTCACCGCATATTCTTTCTGGTCAGCTGTTCTTTTTTATTATATGGCCACAAAATAAAGGTTGTTTTCTGATATTGGTAATAAGTTTTCATTTTGCCTTAACACCTTTTAGTAGTTCATTTCTCTTTTTTAGTTTCCTCGTGTGGCTACCTGAGCCCTGATCATGGTCAGGCAAGAAAAGTATAGAGTCACAGTCACCTGCCATGCATGTTATAAGAGGTGACCAAAGAAGTTGGGGCTAAGGTCTTTGTTTGTGCTACAAGTTCATACATCTGAGCTAAAGCTATCTTCAGTGTTTTCGCTAGTGTGTGGTAGGCATGCTTCGTACTGGGGAATATGTTGAGAAGGAAATCTGATCACTATGGAGTTATCCATTGTGCAATGCAGATAGTCTGTTCAATAAACTTTTTTTCTGCCCATGGTATCATTTTTCTGTAGAACCACATTACTGTGACCTCCAACAGTTTTATTTTTTGTCTAATTACCCAGAGTTCACTTCCATATACATGTATCAAAACTGGTTCCACATACCACCAAAGAGTTCTTTTTCTTATTTTCATTGTTAACTATGGGTAGCATAATAATGTATCTCCCCCCCCCCCCCCAATTATATTTGGAATGCAGATTTTTCTAATTTGTAATTCACCTCTGTTGTACATCAACCATCCAAAGTAATTATTTTTTGGGGGTATTTTAGTTCATTGACCCGTTTCATATTATAGTGCAACAGAGAAACCTAAAGAATGGAAACTAAGAATTAATGTAAAAAAGGCTTTGTGGCTGTGAAAAGCACTTGCCTGCCAACCAGACAATCAAGGCTTGAATTGTACTTACAGCAGTGTACCCAAGGTTAACAAAATACTCCTGTGATACACCCTGCCACATAAAAAACAGGGACCAGAGATTATGCTTTGGTAAGGCAACATTTGTAGTGAGTTTCCAGTAACTACTGGCTATGCTGCATAGCACTTTTAATTAACGTAACTGATGCTGTGACTATAATTCACATTAATTACGTTTACCTCTAAACAGAACCAGCCCCTGTATCAGAATCAACTTCTACAAAAGTGGAACGCAAAAATGTGAAGTCTTACCAATCAAGACTGGGATTAGCCCGGGTTCTGAGGGCAATGAATGAACCAAACGAGGCCAAGATTTACTATGCTCAAGTTATGGACATGGCACCAGAGGTAACAATTATTCAGTCTTCCTTCCTGATGTTATTTTCCTGCTTTGAACACAATTAGCCGATTCAAATTGTGAATTGCGTTTAGTCTTTAGTTCAGACAGGGTTACCACAGTTGGGCCATTCTCATATCCTCTTTACTATCCATTTCAGCAATCATCAAAGTGTTCGTCTACTGATTGTTTCTGTCCTGCATAGATTGACCATTTTGTATTTTGTGAATTGCTTGATGTTATGAAGTTCAAACATCTGTATAAATTTGGTTTCAAAACTTGTCAAATTATATACCAAATTAAAGATAGAAAGCATACAATTATTTTGCAGTAACATAATTTTTGGCAATAACACTTTCTTCTCATTGAAAAAATACAGGATCTGTAAATGAGATGGAATAGAAAGATTTTGTGCACATCTTATACAGGCCACCCATGAGGAAATACACAAGAAAGACTGGATGTTAATGGTAAAAGAATAAAAATTAAAATGGTACTTACATGTACAATATCTACTGATCTAGGTCTTCCATTCTACAGACACAGTAACAAGACAAAAGACATGACAAGCAGAGGATGAGGTGAGGAGACATTAGAGAAAGGACAAGATTAACCTGTGTCACATCTTAGAAAGGAGCTCTTCAACATAAAAGTTGGAGGAAAATGAAGTCATCAGAGAATGGACAAGATTAACCTTTGTCACATCATAGAAAGGGGAGCTGCGATAGCTCAGTGGTTAGTGAACTTGACTACAAAGGACAAGAGGTTGGGTTCGATCCTGACCGATGGCTTCTGGATTCACCCAGCCTTAAATGAGTACAAGATTTTTTCTGGGAAAGTAAAGTGGCACAGGTGTAATACCGACCGTATTGCCCCAAAAATTATGTGCCGAAGGTCTATAAAAATTATGGTCACTAACACCATATTCCCGATATGCCACTTGGCGTGATGAGGCTCTTTACTTTTTTTTTACTTGCATTTTAGAAAGGAGCTCTTCACCATAAAAGTTTGAGGGAAATTAAGTCATCAGAGAATGGACAAGATTGACCTTTGTCTCATCTTATTAAGTCTTCACCAAGAGTGTTCCATTGACCACCAGGGTTAAAATAATGTTGATGACTTTCTAATCATAGTGGGCTTGTCTGGAGCTAAAGAGTTAAGATTACTCATAAAACAGTCGATACTCTCATTATTTCTCACGTCATAGATTCTAGATAGATAATATGCTTTAGTTATGCTTAAAATATAAAAAGGGTAAAGGTCATAATAGATGGCAAGGTTGAAGGCAATCTGGCAAGAGGATAGTAGTTCTATATGGGAGAATTGTGCTACATTTAAAAGTAACATCTTTCTGGGAGAGTAATATGTTGTAGTTACCAGTTTGACTATATGAAAAGGAAATTCTTATATTTTTAATTACTTTTGAAATATGTAACTAAGAAAAATGTGTTTCATTGTGTTAAGTTTAAGAAATAATGACAGCTATCCCACTACTTGTTAATCATTCCAGCTGTTGATTTCCTACTGTGTCATGCTTTCTGATACATTTTTTTCCTCTATTTCTTTTTCCATGAATTTGTCAACTGTCATGATATGTTCCATTGCTCTATATCTCATTATATGACCTAAGAATGATATTAGTTTGATTTTGATGATGAACTCTATTTCTTACTTCCATCGACAAAGATCAGAAGTCATGAATATTGCAAAAAAGAAACAGAACATCAATGTAGCGATAGACGGCACGCAATTAAAACAAGTGCAAGAATTTAAATATGTAGGAAGTCTAGTGACAAATGACAATTCATAAGCAGCAGAAATAGACTCAAGATGCAACAAAGCTTGTCAAATCATCAGGAATTATCACCAACAAGGAAATAACTGGTAAATAACAAGGAAAAAATTGGTCAAAGTGCTGTTAGAACATCGGAAGGTCTGTCAGAATGGTTTCAGGTTACAACAGGTGTAAGACAAGGATGCGTTCTCTCACCACTCCACTTCATTATATATATGGACAAAATAAATCAGGAAACAACCAACAATGAGGAAAAATCAAATAATAACATAGAGGTAGAAAACTCCAACATCAACGAGCTACTCTTCGCAGATGACCAATGCCTAATATATGAGGATGAAAACCTGCTACAACAGCATTTATCTCTAGATAAAAGCTGCACAAACTACAGTATGAAAATTAACACAGCAAAAACAGAGGCTATAAGAATAAGCAAATTAAGACACCCATTAAACATTAAGATCAAAGATAAAGAAATAAAACAAGTAGAGGAATTCAAGTATTTAGGCACAATGTTCGCAGAAGATGGAAAACTAGACAGAGAAATTGACATGAGAATACAAAAAGCAAATGCTGTCACATACCAGCTTTCACTATTGCTAAGACATCCAAACATTTCTATGCCAGCTAAACAACAAATAATAAATAGCATTTTCATACCAACTTTGTGCTATGAAAGTAAAACATGGACCCTTTCTAAATCTCATTTAATAAAGATCAATACATATGAGATGCGATGCTTGAGAAAAGTAACAAACAACACAAGAAGAGATAGAATACCAAATGAAACCATAAGAAAAATGGTAGGAACTAAACCCTGCCAAGAATATATAGAACAACAACTTAAATGGTTTGGTCACCTGGTCAGAATGAACCCTTACCAATCACCATCAAGGGCGTTCTTCTCGAGAATGCATGGAAAAAGACAAAAAGGAAGACCCAGAAGAAGATGGATGGATGCAGTGACAGAGACATGTAACAACAAAGGAAAATCACTAATTCAGACAGTTCGAGCAGCTCAAGAACGACAAATGATATAAACCACGACACCTTTTAGGTATCAGTGAAAAGAGAAAAGAAGAAGAAGAAGGAAATAACACTAGAGGCAAAACAGGCACTGTACAATACAATCTCCATCCCAACGTTGTGCAACCAATGCCACACATGGACTCTAGACTCAAGAACAATAAGAAAAAATAACCACTACCGAGATGAAATGTGTTAGACGAATGACAGGAAACAGCTATAGAGATAAGATTAGAAATGAAGAACTGAGAAAAAACTAAGAATAATTCCCACCTTAGAATACATAAATAAACAACAAATAAAATGATTTGGCCACATGATAAGACAGAGAAACCAAAACACAACACAATGAGACTTTAATGAACATTGTGAGAACACCAGACTCAATGGTTGACCATGAAAAGGATGGATTGTTGGAATATTAGAAACAATAGGAAACATAACAGCAGTAGAGGCGAACAAGACTTTAAATTATATCTCACCTCGATGCTAAAAGACAAATGAGGAAGGAAAGAAGTTGGAGAAAAATTGATTGCATAAAATTAGTTACTGATATTTTTTGTTGTTGTTGACAGGTACATGACGCTTACATTGAAAGTGCAGAAATGCTAAGTAAAACAGATCCACTGGAAGCTGTTAATGTCTATTCAAGATTCCCCGTCTCGGCTAACCCCAGCTATGATGATGCTTACATTTTTGGAGAAATTGTTAGACTTTTGATGAAAGCTGAGAAGTATGATGATGAGCGACTGCTGAAAAATATGATTGTTCTTGGGAAGGTCCTTGGAACAGGTGAGAATGGCAGAACTGACAGCTGTCCTTCTGTATTATCCTTCAAAATATTTGAGAAAAACAGTACTGGCAAAATTTCTGTTTTGTACTATCTTTCTAAACATTTCAGAATGTCACTGCTGAGGTACATTCTGTTTTGTATTATCTTTCTAAATATTTCAGAATGACAGTGCTGACGAACATTCTGCTTTGTATTATCTTTCTAAATATTGCAGAATGACAGTGCTGACGAACATTCTGCTTTGTATTATCCTTCTAAATATTTTAGCTAATTTGTATTTTCCTTCATAGATTTGCATAGTATTTGCATAGGATTGCATAGTATTTTCCTCATTTTTTGGAAAGCTGCTTTTGCCTGAGCCATTCTGCATCTCACCTCTTTTGTACATCTTCCGTCTGAGGTTAACAAAGTTCCCAATTTATTATATTCATTTACCTGTTTTAATATTGTTCCACTTGTCTTTATTTTGCACTGAGGTGATGTCTTTTTCTTTGTTGTTACCATTACCTCTGTCTTTTTGCTATTAAGGCTGAGTGCTTTATTTTTGCTTTCTTTCACTATAATGTCCAACATTTCTTGTAACTCATTTTCACTCTTAGCAATTAAGACTGTATCATCAGCATACCTTAGATTATTTATATTATGACCTCCAATTGTTATTCCAGGCATGTCCCTTATGGATCTTAAAATAATCTCACTATAAATATTAAACAAATCTGGTAACAGCACACAACCTTGTCTAACGCCCTGTTTTATTTCTTGAAACATTCCCAATTGGTTTCCAGTTCTTATGGCCGCTGTTTGTTGCCAGTACATGTTCTTTATTATTCTTAGATCTTTGCTGTCTATGTTTATGCTTTCTAAAATTTTGATTATTTCTTGGTGCTTTACTTTGTCAAATGCCTTGGTGTAATCTATGAAACACAGGTATAGATCTGTTTTCACCTCTATGGCTCTTTCTACTAAAGATCTTATGATATAAATGGCATTGCTTGTTCCTTTATCTCTAACAAAGCCACACTGTTCATCGCTAATTTCTGGACTGATTTTGTTTCGCACTCTTCGCATGATGATTCTTAGTAATATCTTAGTTATATGACTCATAAGGCTTATTGTGCGATGATCATCGCATTCAATCGCACCCGATTTCTTTGGTAGGGCTATGAATATTGATTTGAGCATGTCGTCTGGTATATATCCGCTGTTGTAGATATCATTCAATATTTTTGTTATTATTTCTATTCCAAAATCACCCATGGCTTCAATCTCTTCTTTAGTTATATTATCTGGTCCAGGAGCTTTGCCTGCTTTCATATTGCGCAAGGCATCTTTCACTGCTTCTCTGAGTATTTCTGGTCCTTCTCCATTATCCTTAATATTTACTTCCGTTCGTTCAACATTATAAAGATCTTTAATGTATTCTGTCCATCGTTCCCTTATGTTTTCTTGATCAATCAACAGTTCTCCTTCCTTTGATCTTAAACATCCAGTTTTTTATTGCGTTTTTCTTCCTGTTAATTCCTCAGTTTGTTTGTATATAGCTTTAGCATCTCCTTTTTGTTGCATTCCAATCTCTTTGCATCTCTCTTTTAGCCATGCTTCTTTTTAACAGAACATCAAATAGAAAAGAAAAAGGATAGCAAAATCAAAGAAAAATAATGCACATACCAAAAGAAAAAAAACGATACAAAGCAATTTGAGAAACAATGAAATGAACCTAACAGATGAATCATACTGGACTAGTTAAAACAAGATACTTCATGGAAGAATGACAGGTAACATGATAGAAGTTTACAAAATATAATCACCAATTGACATAGCTAAAATGAAGTCAAGAAACTATCACAACAAAACTGGATAAAGTGTTTTAACGAATTTTTCCTATATGAAAGTTAGATATTGGATTTATACTTTCTGGATTATACAAAAGAAATTATTTCAATGTTTGTTCTCTTCAGAACAAAATGTAATGTTTACTTTATTCATAGCACAATATGTTTACTTCAACTTGTAAATGGTTATTATTATTGATAAATAAGCATTTTTTTTTCTTTAACAGTTGTCCTTGATAACTACACCAAAGTCCTTGAACAAAAACACAAGAATGAATTGCTACGGAAAGTTTATGCTGGAATCAACAACAAGTCTGTTGACGACCCAGACATGCAGGCATTCTTTAAATTTAAATTTTGGCTATAACCACTCCCTGTGTTATCTGCAGTTCCTATTGTATTAGGATATAAACTGACAATAACAGTGTTATAAATCAGTATTAAAACTTGCAAAAAAACAAGAACCAAAATTACAAAAAGCAGTTTTATGTGGATCATTAAAAAAAAGACAACAAGAAATTTGTTACAACCAAAATGATCTTATATCAGGACAATGAAAAACACAAATGAGAGAGTGCCAAATAAGTATGGCATTGAGAAAGTTAAAAATGGAAGATAAAAATTCGCATCCTGATTCCAAAGGACATGAAAGAGTTTTACGTTATTAAAGAAATTAAAGTAAAAGATAGAACAGCCAGAACTGCAGTCACATGAAATTGATAGTAGTCAAAATATACTTGTAAAACAAGTATTTCAATATTAGTTCTTTTTAATTTATATTGATTTAAAAGTATTCCAAAAATAGTTTGTTTTATTTATACTTCTTTATATTGATGTGCATATTGATATTGACCACTGTGCTATTGTTCTCAATCAAATTACTAAATGAAGATTGGTGTCTGCAACAGTAGACACTAGACATTATATGTTCATTTGGCACGCAATACTTTCCCTAACAATTAATTTATGGTGAAATTGTGGAAGAGACCAAAGAGCAGACCAGTGCTAAGATATAAGGATGTTTGCAGGGCTTCCTTGAGTGGATTCTCTATCAGCAAAAGAAACTGGGAAAGTCTGACATCAGTTCATAGCCCAGAGAAAAAAAAACATTCAAAGAAGTGTTGATGTCAAATTCAGAAGGCAACAGGTGCAGGAGAAAGGAGATGAGACTGGATACTACAAATGCATCTCTTTCATTCTGTGGTTGGATGTCTGTCATTATTGGCAGATTTACCCACAAGAGAAGCTGCTCACTGATGCAGCATAGGATACAAACGTTTTACCAAACAACTGATATATCATGATTGCTTGCTATCAACCATCTGTCAAGACACCAAAGGCCACATTGAACTGAAAAATAATTATATACAGATTGATTCTTGTTACAAATGGTTGAGTGTAGTTAGGGAGCAGATGGTCCAGTGGATTGTCTAATCAGTTGGATACTGGTCTGGATCTTTGTGGCGTTAAATTTTTTTTTTTTTTATGTGGTGGGGAAGAAAAATAAGAACTCTAAATTGCACATCATGTGGTGACTGCACTTGGGCATGTGACTTTTATGCTCCAGCCCACATATAAAATCTACAAGAAACCCCCAAAAGTGGAAGTTATTTTTTATGTGTGTGTGTATTTTGAAACAAATTTATAAGTCAGAAAATAATGTTGATTAGACAAGTCAACTCCCTTTTAATTGCCTTGATTTATCAATAACAACACATTGCATTCCAGCATCTGTTAGTGGCATTGTGAAGCAGCTCAAATTTTACACATAAAATTATCACTCCCAGAAACTGTTATCAAGTTTCAAACTTGGCAATTGCTTTTATTTTTTTCAAAATTAAAATTTATCCCTCTCTGCATCAAGTTAAAGAGAAAGTTGCAGAGGAAGAAACCATTTAAAAACACCAAAAGTATTTATAATTTTCTCTTTCTTTTCTTATTAGCAGATTGTGCTGTATTGTGTTTTGCACCATAAAATCCATGTTATAAATATGCAATTGTTTCTTTCAAGCTGTTTCTCTGTCTCAGGTTTTTATTAATCTTCCTGCAAGGCAGCAATTGTTTGTAGCTAGAGTTGTCTCTACCATATGGGACCTTGTTACCAAACTTTTATTTGTGTCTCTTGTTTTAGCACAGATGATTAAAGACCGCTATTACTTCAGTAAAATAAAGTTCCTGAATGTCTCTTATTATGCACCTTCTGCAAGCACTTAAAACATAATTTAATTATAGTAATTCAACAATTTTATGTTATTGTCTTAAATATTCTCCTTTATATCATATAAAATAAGTTAGTTATATAATTTATAATGACATTTTCAGAGAGCAGCTGATCTGTAATTTCTGGCGCATGCGCACAATAACCCGACCTAGATATCTAGTGTTCCCACTGTGTTATTGGAAAAAAGAATTAATGCTTTAAAAAATATAACTACGAGTTGTAGAGATACCATTGAAATATAAATGTATTGTGATCTACATAGTTATTATGGATTTTATTTTTAAATCACTACACCAAAGATTTTGATAGAATACACCATAAACAACTTATAGACTGCCTAAAAGATATACAACTATATGACACAGACATACGACCTATATGTAATTTATACTGGGAGCAAACAGCAATAATAAAATATAACAAAGAGAACTCTACACCTATTGATATAAAAAGAGGAGTAAGACAAGGATGCATTCTATCACCAAGCTTATTCAATCTATACACTGAGCAAATCTTTAAAATCATCACAGAGATGCCAGTTCTAAATATTAATGGAAAGATAATCAATAACCTAAGATATGCTGATGATACTGTATTACTAGCAGAAAATCCTAAAGATCTACAACAACTACTTAATGAAATAAACATGATGAGCAAAAAATATGGATTAGATATGAATATCAAAAAGACTAAAACTATAATCATAAACAAAGAAAATACTTAAAACCCACAAGTGGATATAATAATTGAAAGAATAGACCTGGAGACAGTTCAGAGCTATAACTACCTTGGATATACTATAACCAGCGATGGAAAATGTAAAACTGAAATAAACAAAAGAATAGGAATGGCAAAAATTAATTTTAATGCCATGAAAAGTATACTTAAATCGAAACAAATAACACCATGGCTAAAACTAAGAACAGCAAAATTCTGTATCTTCTCAATATTCCTATATGGCACAGAAACATGGACATTAGACAAGAAAACAGAACAGAAAATTGAAGCCTTTGAAATGCGGATTAATAAAAGAATAGGTAGAAATGGATGGAAAGAAAAGAGAACAAATGATGAATTTTCAGACAACTAAAAATTAAAAGAGAACTAGTAAATATAATTAGAACAAGACAAATGAAATTTTTGGGTCATGTTAAAAGACACAACAGCCTACTAAAGTAATATTGGAAGGGAAAATACAGGGTAATAGAGGCAGACCAAGACTAACATCAAAAGATGGACAAGACAGCCTATGACAACCTGCACCATCAAAGCAAGAGACGGAGTGGAATGGCACTCCATGATAGCCAACCTTCAATGCGGAGAGGGCACTCAATGATGAATGATGATTTTAAAATCTCTCTACAATGTCTAGTTTTTTCATAATCATGTTTAAATATGTAGGTCACTGTGACGTTTTACTGGCAACAGTCATGATCGATGGTCACTTGTTTAAAAAAAAACTTTTTTCTTAACATAAATGAACAATCTCAGCGGTGAAACTTCACATATTGATGAACAGTATATTAAATTATTAGTCTAGTTTTTTTTTCCTTTTAGAAAAGCAAAAACATGTAATAGTAACGGGGAATTTTTTATGTTGTTTTTTGCTACATTTTGGAAAACCCCTCATCACCACATGTTGCGTAATAATTTATGTCACAAAGTTGAAAAAACACAGTAATCCTTGAAGGCAGAACTAAAACAGTCATCGTTTTATAGAAAACAAGACCTCGTGACTAGTATGTATACAAGTTGTATATGCAATGAAATCTATGGAGGTATCAGCTATATTTTGTAGAATAAAACCCAGTAACATTTTGTTTCCATGTTCTTCTACTTCTACCTTTTTAGCTCCCAGTGGAGCATAGGTCTTTAACAAACACTTTCCAAGTCGTTCTGTTTCTTGCTATTCTTTTAAGATCATTCCATGTCTTCCCCATCATCTTCATCTCTGCTTCTATCTATCTTCTCCAAGAATTCCTTGGTCTTCCTTTGTCCTTTCCCCTGGGGATTCCAAAAAAGGGCCTGTTGTGTAATACTCTCAGTTGGCTTCCGTAGTGTGTTCTATCCAGCGCCATCGTCTACGTTGTATCTCTTTATCCACTGGTGTTTGACTGGTACATTTCCATAATTCTATGTTAGTGATTTTGTCCTGCCATTTCCATCCTTTTATTCTGCGTAAGCATCCATTAGTGAAAGTCTGTATCTTCATGATTGTCAATTTTGTTGTTCTCCGTGTTTCACATCCATATAATAGGACCGCCTTAACATTTGAGTTGAACATTTTTATTTTTGTATTTAACCTAATTTCTTTGGATTTCCATGTTTCCCAGTGCAATGAAAGCTCCTCTTGATATCCTTATTTTGGTATCATTTTCTATTCCTCCCTCTGTATCTATATTACTGCCCAGATATATGTAAGATTGTACATCTAATAGAGGTATTTCTCCTAGTTTAATTTGGTTATTGGGAGCCGCGATAGCTCAGTGGTTAGTGAACTGGACTACAAAGGACAAGGGGTAGGGTTCGATCCCAACCGACGGCTTCCGGGTTCACCCAGCCTTAAATGGGTACCGGATTTTTTTCAGGGAAAGTAAAGCAGCACGGGCGTAATACCGACCACATTACCCCAAAAATCATGTGCTGAAGGTCTGTAAAATATAGGGTCACTAACACCATATTTCCCTATACGCCACTTGGCGTGACGGGGGGGGGGGGGGGTACTTTACTTTTTACTTATTTGGTTATTGCCAACTGTATTAATTCTCCTAATATTGGTCTTATCTCTATTAATCTTCAGTTCTAGCTGTTGTGATCTCTCATCAAGTATGCTCATTTTATCCTGCATCTGTTGATGGCTGTGTGATAGAAGAGCTATGTCATCAGCAAAGTTTAAATCATCAAGTTGTTTGGTCAGTGACCACTGGATTCCATTTCTGTTGTTTTGAGTTATTTTCATAATCCAATCTATGGCCAGTAGAAAGAGAAATGTAGATAGAAGGCATCCCTGCCTTACTCCTGTTCTTATTTCAAATGCTTCTGTAAGTTGTCCTTCATGCACGACACTACATTTCATTCCTTCATACATTGTTTTTATCAGGTTAATAAACTTTATGGGGATTCAGTAATGACTCAGCAACTTCCAAAGCATTCTTCTGTCTAAACTATCAAATGCCTTTTCGTAATCTATGAATCCAATATAAAGTGGGGATTTTAGTCTAAACTTTGTTCAACTATTATACGCCACACAGGCAGATAACTGTCTGAGGAGGTACTCATTTTTTTTTCATCAATGAGAAATTTATGTTTCAAGCCAGGCCACACTACTTACTGAACTCACATCTCTGTTCCAAGATCGGCTTCTTGCCTTGAGACCAACCATTCCACCCCCCACACTTAGTAGTGAAAAATAGAAAAGATAAGGCCAAAATGGCCACTGTCCAGGTTAAAATTTTGTTAATGTACCCATGCTGATGCTGGATGCTTTGGACCAAAAGGCACAGATATTGTGGGTTGTCATAAGCTAATGACACATCCCATCCATGCCAACTTAACGGGTAAATGCTGAAGAAGTGGAGTAGAAAATTTCAGGTTTTTCTAATCACAGAATATATTTGTTAAAAGACTTACAAATTACTGAAGTGATGACGTGTATGATACGAATATAGATTGAAATGCTATAAAGAGCCAAAACAATAAGCCTTTTTGAATATCTATAACTTTTGAAAAATTTTGTTAAAAATGGGTAATGTATGGTCAACATTTCGAATTAAGAACAAATGAGAGGACTTTATTTAAAAGTAGATCCATTGTTGTGCTTTATGGTTTACGCAGTGATTTTCATTTCACATTTGTCTTAATTAAAATAATTCTGTGACTGGAAATATAATTTATAATTTGCTGTTTGGATGTCACAGATAATAACTTAATTTTTTTGTAACTGAAATTTGATTTGGTTTTTACTGCTTTTAGTATGGTTAGTTTTATTTGAAGTGTGGAGTGATTCAATTGTAATAAATTATTTTTAAAAACTCAGTCATGTGCTTTTCTTATGTTGCTTTTTCATACTTTTCAAATATCAAATGTGATACTTATTTGAGGGAAGTGAAGCAGCTTTGGTGTTTACCCAGAATTTGAAAATAGGTACCAGAGATTTTCTCTATACAAGTTTGACAGCTGATGCTGGCTATATTATCGATAAAGTTTTTGAAAGTCATTGAAAGAAATATGGCCACTAACAATATAACTGGAAATGGTGTAGTTTAAGATTTCTGACTAAACGCTAAAATTTCGGCCCAACCCTTAATTCACTATCATCCTCTAGTTCAATTTGTTCCTCTTCTTTATAAGGTCTGAGTGTGTATAGCTGAAATCAGCTGAGGGGACTTGGTGGTCTAGAGGTAGACTGGATAGGCTAGTCCCCAGTTTGGTTCCTGCCACAAGCGGTGAAAATTGTTCACTTTGAATCAACAGTTTCCTCATCTCTTGACCCTCCCCTAGGTTGTGAAATTTGATGTCTAGCTGCCTTATAAACTGGCAAAAATGCAGGCGGTCCCATGTGTACTCACTAAAGAACACTTGGCAGTCAAAAGTCAAAATGAGCAGCTCAGAATCACTGCTGTCCAGGCAAAATTAAGCAAATCTACCCATGCTGTAAACAGATGTGTCAGACCTAAAAGTACATCAGAGCTTTGCTGTAAACAGATGTGTCAGACCTAAAAGTACACCAGAGCTTTGCTGTAAACAGATGTGTCAGACCTAAAAGTACAACAGAGCTTTGCTGTAAACAGATGTCTCAGACCTAAAAGTACAACAGAGCTTTGCTGTAAACAGATGTGTCAGACCTAAAAGTACATCAGAGCTTTGCTGTAAACAGATGTGTCAGACCTAAAAGTACATCAGAGCTTTGCAGTAAACAGATGTGTCAGGCCTAAAAGTACATCAGAGCTTTGCTGTAAACAGATGTGTCAGACCTAAAAGTACAACAGAGCTTTGCTGTAAACAGATGTCTCAGACCTAAAAGTACAACAGAGCTTTGCTGTAAACAGATGTGTCAGACCTAAAAGTACATCAGAGCTTTCTGTAAACAGATGTGTCAGACCTAAAAGTACATCAGAGCTTTGCTGTAAACAGATGTGTCAGACCTAAAAGTACATCAGAGCTTTGCTGTAAACAGATGTGTCAGACCTAAAAGTACATCAGAGCTTTGCTGTAAACCAACAACTCAACACATTCAATTCAAGCTCATTTAATGAGTGAATGCTTAGAACAGAAGAAGAAATCAACTTTAATCGTACAGGAACGTATGAATGGCAAGTAAAAAATAAGGACAACAAGACGTATAATGGGTGACAATAACAAAAATTCATACTGACCTCACAAGAAAAAAGCTGATTAATTAGCACAGAAAAATGAGCAAAACTCACTAAGTGAAATTTCAAGCCATTTGTGGAATGGAAAGTGCAAATATCAGACTGATATATGTAAGCACCAAATAAGGAGCACTAATCATCATGCTTCCTGTGTGTTACCGGGGCCTCATTATGAGGGAAGTAAAGAATAGTTACACTGTGACCTTCCAGGCATGTCGTAAGAGGCGACTAATGAGGTTGATCCATGGCTTGACAAGCTGTCATTGTAAAAAGTATTGTTATGGAAACAGCGCCATATGTCTTAGAGCAGTGATCTCTGCAATATGTGCCACTTTGGGATTGTGGTTTTGCCCTATGTGCCGTCTTCGGCTCAAAAGGACAATAGATAGATAGATAGAATCATCATGGAAATAAGATAAGAAAGATAGAAGAGAAATCTTGATCCATGACTTGACTAAACATAAACCGAAATGTACAGCCACTTTTATCACAAATTTAGTAAACAGAAGCAGCATCACTAGAATGAAATAATGGAGCAACAGTAATATTTGAAAAACAAAATTTAACTTCTTATTCTTTTGAAGTTGTCTTTTGATCTCTTACCCTGAATACATGTCATTTAATCAATGACTTCACATTAACATAAAAAACAATAGAGCCAATTAATTATTGAGTTATAACGTTATTGTGAGGTTAAATATTGAGATTTTAGATGTTTTTGCTCTTATATTTTATAAATTGTAATCTATTTTAAAAGTAATTAAGAGTTACAATTAGAACATAAAAAGATCACATGTGACACCTAGCAATCATGCATGTGGGGAAACAGCTGCAGGGCTGTCCTCCAAGTCCGTTTTAAAATTAAGCCCTTAACTTACGATGGACTTAGCAGGTTGCTAAAGGATAAACATTTTTGCTCTGAGAAACTGCAGAACAAATATAAAATAGCAACCATCAACATATGCAGACTAAAGTACAAAGAAGTAGAAATTAATGAAGAAATGACAAAGAGGAAAATCAAAATACTAGGACTAAGATTAGTGGACACCAGAGTAAAAAGATAACCAGTAAAGAAAACATACATGAACTACAGGATAATATTCTCAGGAGTCAATATTACATCATCATCAAGTACCGGGCCTACTGGCGTAGGTGATCATGTCTCTCCACAACTTTCGATCTCGACAGTTCTTTATCATCCAGACTACTACAAGTTGACAAAAAAAAAACTAACACAAATTTTTGTACCATGAAACACTAAATGAAATTGTCAACAACACTGATAAAAGTGATGACATGTTAGTGATGAGAAGTTTTAATGGAAGGCTTGGGAAATGCAACAGCGAGAACACAAAACAAATTTAAAGATGACCCTTTGGCGACAAGACACCTGAAAGAAATGAAAATGGAAGGAGACTGCTGGAATTATGTAAACAAAACGATTTGTTTATTCTAACACATTCTCCAAACACAGAGGCACAATTTATACACCTGGTACCTGTGGAATGACATGACCTGTAGAAGCCAGATAGATTTATACTAACAAGAAAACAGAACAAGAAGAGAGTAACCGACAGCTGAGCTGTACCTAATATTACAGATGACACAGACCACAAAATAGTTATGATCACTCAGCCAGAAACGAAGAGAAGATAATGCAAAGAAACAAAGAAAGCAAAAAGAAAAGACAACAAAAATAAAACTATTAAAAGATCAAGAATCAAGGAAAATCCTTCAAGAAAAACTAATAGAGGAATTCAAGAAACTCCCTAATGAAGTAACACAGCAGTATATGGAATGAAACTAAGGACAAAAGAAGGGTTGAAGAACACCCCATAATAGAATGATGCAATCAGAGACACAGTTAAAGAAAAGAAGCTATTTAAAGATTTGAGAGAGAAGAACCAAGAATATGAAAAATAGGCCTTAGTCAGGAAAAAAGTTACAACTCTGATCAAAGAATCTAAGCAAAATACCTGAACAGCAAGAAAGATTGCAATCAATATAGAGGTATCTCCTTTCAAAACCCTGTGGGAAAGTTATATATCAAAATTTTGTAAAAAGTCTCAGGTCAATGATAGAACTACAGTTAAGCGATTTACAAATGAAGTTCCAAAAAAATAGATGTACTGACACCCTAAAAGAGCTAGCAAAAAAGATGACAGAACACATTCAGAATTTGGTTATAGCTTTCATTGACCAAGAAGAAGCATTGGAATGAGTAAACAGAGAACAACTATGGGGGATACTAACAGCATACAGAGTCAGCCAACATCTAATCAACCTAATTAAAAGTCTCTACATCAATAGCAGCAGACTACACAGATCACTTTGAAGTTAGATCAGGAGTAAGACAGGGGTCCATAATATCTCCCCTGTAAAGGTAAAGTGTGTTACCTCCCATGCGTTACTGGGGGCCTCATTATGTGGGAAGTAAAGAATAGTGACACTGTGACCTTCCAGGCATGTCGTAAAAGGCGACTAAGGAGGTTGATCGATGGCTTGACAAGCTGTCATTGTAAAAAGCATTGTCATGGAAACAGAACCATAGATTTTAGAAGCAGTGATCTCTGCAATATGCGCCATTTTGGCACACAAGGTTTCTGTTTTTGAGATTGTAGTTCTGCCCTAAGTGCCGTCTTCGGCTCGAAAGGACAATAGATAGAAAGGTAAAGTACGAGACTTGAATCAACTTCTTAGCGCACAAGTTTTTACCCATATGTGCTCAGCAGCCTATCCAGAAGTGTTCGGAGACTTCTGGGAGTTGTTTCAAGCATTGAAACTCATGATGCAAGGCAGCATTCCTCACCATAGAGTACATAAAGAAAAAGCAGACAAAATGGTTTGGTCACATGATAAGGCAGTTAATCAAAACACAACACAAGTCTTCAATAAATGTTGCAAAAACACGAGACCCAAGCGTTGACCCCCAAAAAAAGATGGATTGATGGAATATTAGAAACACTAGAAAACATAAAAGCAACAGAGAAGCAAAAGACCACACATTATATCTCCCCTCAATACTGATAGACAAATTAGGAAGGAAAGAAGAATCTAAATTGTTTCATATTTGATAATAATGAATGATTGTGAAACATGACTATCATTAGATCTCCTGACAAATCCTTTTATGCTTTTGCTTGCAAGTGTTAGAGAAGAATACTCAGATAAGCATTAACAGAGAAAAGAAAAAAACAAGTATATTTTGCAACAACTTAATTTTAAGAAAACTGGTTGCTAAATTACATTTAAAAAAAGTAAATATTTTGGTCACATATAGCGACATGATGACCTAGAGATCATTATGGAGGACATTGTATGTGTACAAGTTAGATGAGAAAAAGGAAGACCAAGAAGAAAATGGGTGCAGGATGTTACAGAAGAGTTGAAAATGATTGCTGAATCCTCAAAATATTCAACATTAGACACACCCATCATGTCAGTAAAACATATCCACATTTTGTGCACCTTTATGGAAGACTGGGTGGTATAGAGGTAAGAATGGTCATATATCAGCCTCTGTACAAGAAGGTCATGGGTTTGAATCCTGCCACAGGCAGTGGGAATTCTATACTTTGAGTCTGTGATTTCTTTGTAACTTTAACCTTGCCCTGGTCTCTGGGTAGTAAGATCAGATGTCTAATCCTTTCTGAAAATGGGAAAAAAAAAAGATCCAGAGTGCACTTTGCACATGGTAATGAACCCTTTAAGAATAGAAAAGGTTAAGTGATTAAACCAAAATAATCGCTGTCGAAGTAGAAAAAAAAATTTACCCATGCTAAAGAAGGATGTGTCAAGCCAAAAGACTTAAACATTTCAGCTGGGTATAAACTAGTGACACAAAGCATCCACATTCACTTAACAGGTGAACGCTGAAGAAGTACAAATTTGTTGTTGTTAGGATCATCATCACTGCACAAATCCATAGGCGTTTCTATATTCCTTTATTAGAAGATCTGAGAAGAATCCTGGCCTGCATGCACAAAACTCAATATATCATGGAGTCATAGGAGGAAGAGGTATGTATTACAGCACTCAGGAAAAATGACAAATAAACAACAGAAAAAACAAAGAACAATATATGGTCCGAAGCAGGATTGAACCCGTACTCCATGGCACCATGCCTTGCCACGAGAAGCTGAACACTTAGGAACACTGCCACTCAGCATTTGGCATCTTGTGGCAAGGCATGGTGCCATGAAGTACGGGTTCGATCCTGCTTTGGACCATATATTGTTCTTTGTTTTTTTCTGTTGTTTATTTGTCACTTTTTTCTGAGTGCTATAAAACATACCTCTACCTCCTATGATTCCCTGAATTATCGCCTCAGAAATTTCCCTCTATAATAATATTCATTTATTATTATTTGTCTCCATATATCATGGCCTGGGATCCATGGTGTGGGTAAGTTTTTGGCTGACAATTTTGCCTGGGTATTGGCCACATTTAAAAGGACAAGGGGTAGGGTTCACCCAGCCTTTAATGGGTACCGGATTTTTTTTCTGAGAAAGTAAAGCAGCACAGGCGTAATACCAACCACATTATCCCAAAAATCATGTGCTGAAGGTCTGTAAAATATAGGGTCACTAACACCATATTTCCCTATACGCCACTTGGCGTGACGGGGGTACTTTACTTTTTTTTTTTTATTGGCCACATTTATGGCCTACTCTTTTTGATTTTAACCGGGATCTTTAATGTGCACTAGTGCACACATGGACCTTCTGTTTATTGCTGTAAACCAAGAGGGCTAGACATCGCATCTCACAATCCAAGAGATCAGGGGAGGGTAACATCATTAAAAAAAAAAAACTTTCCTATCTAAAATATCACTACCGTTCTTGGTGAGTTCCCCATCCCAAATACATATTTATCTGTTACCAAATTGGTAGAGTTATACAGGCTTCATTTTTTATGAAATATTTCAATATAAAATTGCAACATGAGATACTTCTTTGTCAATACTGACTCATGAGATTTTGTAGGATTATGGGTCTTATAAGATACAGAATGCAGATAATGTTTGTTATGTAGAATAGTTTACCTCTCCCCACCTTCATTTCTCTCTCAACTGGTTTATATGTGTAGTATATGTTCAACTAAAGAAATAATGAAACGTACCGCCACAAATACGTACATTAACACACACAAAAATATAACACAGAAGGTCATATTATCACAAGTCTTTTCAATTTTACTGAAAAAAAAAAAGACATCATTATTTAACAGTAAATAGAGTGTCTTTTTAACTCTACTTTCCATCTTTGTACATCTTTCATTCTTCACTTTTATTCCTCCAAATGGCACGAACAATACAAAACATACAGGCAGGGCAATGCTATCTTGGTAGCTTTGGCTTTCCTAATATATTCAGAAACTTGCCTCTGGTCATTTCTCGAGCTGTTGAATAATTAAAAGAACATAAATAAATTTTATAAGTCTCAATTGTAGAATCTTTCATTTATCATTAGCACTTTCCATAATTCTCTAAAACTATGAATTCATGTTCTAATTTATATAGTTGTTTATCTATGTTAAAAATAGTATCTGTTAAAAAAACATAGCAAACAAAGTATCGCATTGCTACTCTTTTGCAAAGCAATCAATCTAAAAAATCTAATACCCTTTTCCAGTATTTAAAAAAAAAAAGTAAATTATTTCCAATCAATTTGTAAAAAATTATAATCTTCTTTTTTTTATCTTTCAACTTCCTGTGGAGCATAGATCTTCAACAAATACTTTCCCAGCTATCTTGTTTGGTGGAATTATTTTAAGATTGCTCCATGCCTTCCCTATCTTTTTCATAAAATTCACAAAAGCCCATTGGTAAACTGACCTTTTAACAGAATATATATGGTTCACACAGTGATAGTTCCTGTAGCTCACTGTTTGCACACACTCCTTATAGTGTTTTATTTGATGCTTCTTGAGTTTGTTCAGGCAGGTGGATAGCTTTTCCTGAATGAAGCACAGGGCATGTTTCTCTTTTAAGAACAAGTCCTAATTAGGTCATTGTTTGCTATGCTGTTTCGATAATCAATAATTTTCAATATTAGCAATCTCACCCAACTCATTGCCTTGTGAGTTAACTAGGAGTGTCAAAAGCTATGGGTATAAAAACACAAAAACTGAAATCCTCAGGGAGAAACTCTAAAGCAGGTTTAAAAAAAAAAAAAAAAAAAAAGTAAAGTACTCCCGTCACGCTAAATGGCGTATAGGGAATATGGTGTTAGTGACCATATATTTTACAGACCTTCGGCACAAGATTTTTGGGGTAATGTGGTCGGTATTACGTCCGTGCAGCATCACTTTCCCTGAAAAAAATCAGGTACCCATTAAAGGCTGGATGAACCCGGAAGCCATCGGTTGGGATCGAACTCTACCTCTTGTCCTTTGTAGTCCAGTTCACTAACCACTGAGCTATCTAAAGCAGGTGGTGATAAGTATATCTCATTCATTCACTGTCATCCTGAGCAAGTCAACTTTGGTTTCAAATGTAAGAGTCTACAGTTTTTGGAACACTTCAGAGCTGGCAAAAATAAATATCAGATCAACGTATCTAATGACATTTACTCTGATTTCTTGCTACTACAGATAAATACTTGTGTAGGCAAAGATGACTTTTATTGCAAGTAAATGAGTAGCAGTGTAATGATCCTTGTTTGCTAACTTTAAATAACAATGTTGAAAAAAAGCGTCTTCACTCAAAACCTCATAAATCTTTACAAAAAAAAACAAAACCCTAAGTTATCTAAACCATGAGAGTGAACATAATATACCTGAAACAACAACATGTGTAGACTTTATAGATAACTTATATGCAGGCAACACATGCTTTCAACAGGTGATTTACACTGTCTGCACAAAATGGTAGATACAATGAAAATGGAAGGCACGCCTCACAGCAGCAAAGCTGGAAGTTGTCGATGACCCACAGCTGATGGTTTGCCCTGCCAGGATCAGTGAATCAGAACCATCCAAGCACTGCCCCACCTCTCCTTGGTGCCTCCAGTAATAGACTAACCTGTCTAGTCTGGCCAAGCAAGTGGGGATCAAAGAAGGAAGATAACCTGGTACTAAAAAATGTTGTGCTGAAGTCGGATGCCAAAAGGCGCAAATATCAGTTATACTGCAAACCACAACACAATGCAGACACTTAACGTCCTTTTAAAGGTGGATAACAAAGAGGTGTACTCCTTCAGTCATCGGCCGAATGCAAGCAAGCAAAAGTGAAAATATTCATCAAATAAATTAAAACTGCAGATATAATAGTCACAAAAGTTGAAAAAAACAAACTAAATGTAATATTAAGACAGGAAATATTCAAACAGCTGAGACAAAATGATCAAATGTATTTACATAACATAAATGGAAGTCATAAACAAAAAAAATAATAAGACCAAGTAAGCTAAGGGCCAACTTGCACACATGCAGGCATGTGATATTTCATCTACCTAACCTAACAATGAATTTTTTAATCAATTTAAACAAGACCATAATTGTTCTGAAATATAGCCATAAACATAATCATTATCTCAAGTTGTAAAATATATTTTAATATCAAACAAAAGTTGTATTCAACTAATAATAAGATTTCTTAACCTTTTTTTAAAAACTTAATTAGAAATTGATGGCCCTTCACCTAATGGACATCTCTTACTCCAGCTTCCTCTTAGTGTCATTCGCTGCCTATTCCATGTTACAAAGGTTTGATTGATGTCTCGCCGACAACCAAATAGATTTCCTTGGTCAGTGAAAAAAAAATCACAGGAAGCAATAATTTGGAGGGGGTAAATGTTTGCCTGCTGCAAGCCGTTGAATTTCAAGAATTAATATTTTGAGTATGTAAATTTTACGAAGGTGTTGTAATCTAGGTTAATATAATATTCTAAAATGATGTCCAGTCTGGGCGACTCATAATTTAGTTGAGCTAAGACATATGAGCTGGCCATACCTTCCTCCAAACCAAGCTGGTATGCTAAATTTTGAAGCCCTCTCACTTTTTCCATCAGTTGTGACAAGGTAAGGCTACCAAATTCTAGAAGAGGAAAGAGTTATATTTCAAAACATATATAATAACAAATATAATAAAATAAAACAAATATATAATAAGAAAAGAGTAAAAATAATCAAGCAAACTGGCTGCACCAGAAAACCAATTAATCACGTAAATACCCCTGATTCATCCAGTGCAAAAGTCACAGATCATGCACTATTGTCCTTTGTAGTCCAGTTCACTAACCACTGAGCTATTGCAGCTCCTTTTGGGTTCACATAGTCTCTGAAAAGAGCTACCAGAGATTCTTTCCCTAGAAAATATAGAGGCTCGATGTGATTTGATGAAATAACTAATAAAATATGTCACTAACCATTTTAAAATATGGGCACTGACACACCATTCCTATAAGCATTAAGGTGTGAAAGCAACTCTTTACTTTGTATTTTTTTTTAAAGCGATGGGTCAATGCAAGAAAGAATGTAAATTGCACCCTAAGGTATCAATCCTTCAGCAATCATACACATAATAAACGGAGAATAAAAACATAACTGATAAGTTAAATCTACTCATTTAACTGTTTAAACTCTAAAATGAAGGCCTGCAAACAGTGGAACAACCCATCCCACTATTTTAATTTTCTAAACATAGAAAACTGAATGCACATGAAGAAACCAATTGTGACTAACAGCAACCTTGTAATAAATTGATATCATCTTTCTCCAAATCTGCAAGCCATCTTGGGGTTCCTGCTGTTTTGACCTGCAAATAAACACAAGAGATATAAAAACTGTCACTCTATTAATTTTGTATTAACATTTTATTCATCCATTTTCCTCCCTGGCTGAATATGGTATATAGATTGGAAATCACATTCGCCACAATTGACACTGCTGAAAGTTCTTGTAGATCTTGGTTGTTTCTTAGTCTCATAATAATTGTTCTATGGAGCAATTCTCTTGGTCTGCCTTGTTTTCTTTTATCAGGTGGTCTCCACATGAATGCCTGATTGGGAAGTCTTTCTTCATTCATTCTCAGCACATAGCTCATGTATTTCCAACGCCTTCTTCTTATAAAGGTCAACGCATATTCTTAGTTAGAGTCATCTCTTATCAGTTGGTTTGAAACTTTTTATTACCAGATTAAATTAACAATTTTCAGATTTCATTATCAGTTTTATAATATTATAATATAGAACTGATAATGAAATCTGAGATTTATTAATTTGGTGGAGAAGGTTGACTAAGTCTATCAGTGGTGCCCTGCCCTAACAACACACCTCCCAAAGTCCTAGTTTAGGGACATAAATTATTTCAGTTCAGAAGAGTAATATCCCCATGAGTGAAATTGCACTTTATTCTGTGGTACTCTAATATGTCAATAGAAGAACCCTGATTGTAGAGAAAGAAGACACAACACAAGGATAAAGTCTTATGTTTCCTAAGCCTTACACAAAAATAAAATAAATTGCATTCATAAATGATGAAAATAGATGTTATTTTTAGCATCTGAGAATCACTGTAGTTTCGTTGTTGCACTAACAAGTGGAGATCAATTTAATTTATTTTTCTAAACTAGGACTTTACCAACAATTTACCCATAGAAATATGTATATATAATGTAACAGTGTCTGACAAAATACTGATGGTTATGTACATTAAAAAAAGACCTAATGAACCCTTTTTTCTAATGTAAAAATTTCATTAATCAAATCTCATTAATATTTTAAAAACATATGGTATTTTTTTTTGTTCGCCAGCTTTTATCTCTGACGAAACCCCTAGAGACTAGGAACTGAATTTTGCGTGTTAAACCATTTTTCCATGGCAGCCATGTGCACAAGGGTCCCTCGCCACACAGGCAGATAACTCCGACTTCGGAGGTACTCATATTTTTTCTGTCGATGAGTAATTGATGTTTCAAGCTGGGGCCTCGCTGCTGAGACCAGGGGTGTTTTCCGCAGAGAGAAATTATAAATAAAAATGGTGCAACTGGGATTTGAACCCACAACCTCTCTGTCTCGAGGCAGGCGCCTTGCCTCAAGACCAACCAGTCCCCAAACATATGGTATCAGTATTTCAGTGATAAAAAAAAAATAAAAGTGCACATACAAAAAGAATGTAAAATAGGACATAGAAGTATACTTACACTTCTGCTCACTTCATACTCAGTCACACCAGGAACTGCGCAATCAGAAAAATAAAGAAACAATTAAAAATCTACAGCCAATCAATTCTTAGTGTCCAGAAAAACAACTATTGTAATTTAATAATTTTTTTTTCTTCAACCACAATGGCTGATGTATTTGTTTCTAAAACATATGTGATTTAACTTACCTAAAAAAAATTTTTTTGTGTAGAATGTTATATTGATTTAACTGATTAAATACATAAACAAAAAGTATGCTGTGGATTAACTTTGCTAATTATTTTCACCATTATAGTGTATGTGAATCTTCATCCCAAAGTTGTGCTACCAATGCAAGACCCGGACCCTAGATGCAAGAACAATAAGAAAAATAATCTCTACAGAGATGAAATGTGTTAGACGAATGACAGGAAACAGTCTGAGAGATAAAATCAGAAATGAAGAACTGAGAAAAAAGCTAGGAATAGCCCCCGCCATAGAATATATAAGGAAACAACAGGTAAAATGGTTTGGCCACGTGACAAGGCAGAAAGATCAAAACACAACACAGCGAGCCTTCAACAAACGTTGTGAGAACACCAGACCAAAGGGTCGGCCACAAAAAAGATGGATCGATGGAATATTAGAAGCACCAGGAAACATAACAGCGGCAGAGGCGAAAAGAAGAGCAAAACACCGCAAATTATAATCTCCCCTCGACGCTAAAAGGCAGATGAGGAAGGAAAGAAGAATATAGTGTATGTGCTGCATATAAAACTCTAACTCATTGAAATAATATTAGGTAGACTTTAGACTGGAATGACTTTACTGTAGGTGGGGAACCACCAATCTGCCCCAGTCCTAGCAACCAACAAGTGTTCATCCCTATCATTCATACTGCTCTACTGAATGTGTTGTGTTCTGTAAAAATGCCATGTTTTTATGTTCACAATACGCTACTGAACGTGTGGTATTAACTGTATAAATGGCGTGCAGCTCAAAATGGACACTTCCGGGTCATCATAACAGCTATCACGAGCAGCATAATCTCCATGTGTCTTGTGCCCATTCCTGTATAGACTTCATGATCTGTGAGTGTGCCCCAACAAATGAAATCAGGCCTTCACTTTGGTGAAACACTCAATTTGACTGCAGTCCAGCTGATGGCAAATTTGCAGTCGAACACAGATCACACTGCTTGTCCCAGGGCAAAGTAAGGACCTGGTACCATTCTACAAGACTTCACAGCCGATCGCCTGCAGCATTATCGCAGCGCACAGGTACCAAAACCATGGTGATTTTGTGATCAGGTGAATGCAACTGGACTACCAGTCTCCAAAAATGAAAATCCCAACCTGAAAGAATCACTTGAAATCACATTGCAGCAAAATGATACGTCCTGAAAAATATTTAACTAAGAGGCCATCTTAGCCACAACACTAACTGGAATTTTAGATACATTTGGATAAATATAGCAGAATGCAACATTTCTTAAATTAACATAAGCGATGACTAAAAAGATGAACAACAAATACAATGGAAGAAAGTTGGAAGATGAACATGCAAAATTAAAAATATGAACATAGAAACAAGTAGTAATGGAAATTAATAACATTATTAACATACAAATGAACCTTAACAATTTGAAACCTACAAGAGTGCTCACTTTAATTCCAAACATGTCAAATTTATTTAAGTGTGACATCATAATTAATTTTGTTTAATGTACAAACATGAACAGATTAGTAACAATATCAATTAGCCCTCCACAGATTTGAAAATACTTTATGGCTCATTAAATACAAATAAAAAGTTCCTGTAGTTGTGTAGCAATAATCATGACCTCCATTACCTGGTGTAAAAATCTTTATAAAAATTCAGTTCTTGGGCATTATTTGCTAATAAGTAACTATGCCACCACTGTTTCCATTGTTTTGTCTGGTCTGTCCCTGTTTCATTCTCTCTCTAGAGTCCATTGCATGGTAGTTTATGTGATAACATATGGGTCTTGTCTGAGTATGTGGCTTAAACAGCTTTAGTGTCTCCCTTTTACCACTATAAGCATTTCCTAATGGTACAACATGTAGAACAGTTGGTACAAGGTTATAAATTTTTGGTTTAGCCCAAAATATTCCGAGAACTTAACTTTCCTCAGTTAACTTATATGAAATTTTGACAACCTTGGTGTCTCCTTTTCAGTTCTCCAGCATTCAGATTCATACAAATGTACTGAAAATATGAAACTTTTGTGACTGCTTAGTTTGGTTCTTGCTGGACTTGGAAGTCTGAAATATTATATTTGATCATGTGACCTGTCCATTTTTCAATGTTACCCTTCTGACTATCAATCCGTTTCTCCTTGCCTGGCACAATGTCTGTCTTGGTTTTCTATAGTTGGTCCTCAATGTCCATATTTTTTGGTTCCCTTATTTCCCCTTTTAAAAGTATATCATCATAATTATCATGTTCCATAACTTGTTGTAATAATGTCTTCCACAATTTTCTATCCACAGCGCATCGAATCAATTAAGTTGTTGACTGTTTTCCATTCCATGACACCAAGGTGACTAGCGTTTTCTCTCTCTGTCTATCACGATCACTCTTTCCCTGTGTTTTGCCAGTCATCCAGGGAACTTTCAACATTCTTGTGAGAAATCCCATCATCTTTTCATTTGTTTATCTACTATTAATGTTGAATATATTCCTTTATTTATCATTTTGTTTATACCTTCACTGGAGCTCTCTTCTGGTATCACTACACTTCACAAGCTTTTTAAATTAATTGCTGCAAGTTCATGACCTTTTAAAATATTCTATGTAATGTTTTTTTCAATTTATATCATGACTTCTGTCTCTTTGAAATTCATGTTCACTTTAACTTTTTGGCTTAATTTGTCAATTTTTTTTAACATGATGGTAGGGTGAAAATGGATTAGCAATGCAATATCAAATGCATATTAAATGTCTTCCGGTAATGAAGATATTGTCCATTATATTCCTCTAGCGTGGCTTCCAGACAGAGAGGTTGAGGGTTCAAATTCCGGCTGCACCAGTTGGGATTTTATTTATGATTTCTCTCTGCGGCAAACACCCCTGGTCTCAGCAGCGAGGCCTGGCTTGAAATGTCAATTACTCATGGACGGAAATATGAGTACCTCCAAAGATGGAGTTATCTGCCAGTGTGGCAAGGGATCCCTGTGTACATGGCTGCCATGGAAAAATGGATTAACACGCAAAATTAAGTTCCTAGTCTCTAGGGATTTCGTCAGAGGTAAAAAAAGCTGGTGAATGCAAAAAGAAAAATATTTGTCTAGAAATATCCTCCTGTTGGCGTTTCAAGCCAGGCTTAGCTGCTGAGACCAGAGGTGGTTGCCGCAGAGAGAAATCATAAATAAAAATCCCTTGCCTCATCAATCAGTCTTTAACAATCAAGAAGAAAATTATGTTAGAGTATAGCACTATTGACATATTCCAACCAAATGTCTGACCAATGTTCATCTGAATTTAGCATCAAAGCTTTTCATAATTACTATTTTGTTAGGAATTTCATATGCTCTCTGTTCATTTAATATCCACAAGTTATTTCTATGATTGTCAATATCAGCATAAATAAAGTAAAGTGCCCCGTCATGCCAAATGGCGTATAGGGAATATGGTGTTAGTGACCATAAATTTTACAGACCTTCTGCGCATGATTTTTGGGGCAATCTGGTCAGTATTACGCCCATGACGCTTTAATTTCCCAGAAAAAAATCTGGTACCCATTAAAGGCTGGGTGAACCCGGAAGCGGTCGGTTGGGATCGAACCCTACCTCTTGTCCTTTGTAGTCCAGTTCACTAACCACTGAGCTATCGCAGCACCCAATATCAGCATAGTTTATGTAAATTTTCATTACCATTCACAACAATGTTCAAATTTGTTTCTGATGACAAAGAGTTCTTTAAAGACAAGTACATTAGTAGAACCAATTCTGACTTATGGAAGCGAATCATGGACAGTAGGCAAAAATGAAAAGACGATTTGAGGCCACAGAGATTGGATTTCTCAGAAGAATGTTGAAAGTTCCCTAGACAACTACAAAGACCAATGAGGAAATTCTCAAAGAGGCCAAAACAAAAAGGGAACTCATAAAAAACATCAGAGATAAACAATCAACATTTTTTGGGCACATTATGAGAAGAGGAAAGTTGGAATACTTGGTTACAACTGGCAAAATAAAAGGAAAGAGAGATCGTGAACGACAAAGAGAGAAAATACTGGATAGCTTGGTATCATGCCATGGAAAACAGTCAACAACAGAATTGATACGATGCACTGTAGATAGAAGATTGTGGAAGGACATGATCGCCTACGCCAACCTGTATGACACATGATGATGATGACGAGTACATTAGTATTATGTTCTTACTTTTTTCAGGCCATAAATCAGGAGAGGACCTGTCTAACTTCTCAAAACTCAACAATTTATCATCTTCTGTGGAGAAAAACATTGTTATGCTCAACATTAGCTGACTATTTTATAATTCATGCACATAAATATGTAATTAAGCTGAGAGAGGAAACATATTGTAGAGAGAGGTAAATAGCCTGAAAAAGGAGCAATATGAACTTAGGTGAAGTCCATATATGAAATCAGTCATAGAAAACTATATACAGAGCTTCGCAGTAGAAGGCAATCTGATGATCAGAAGCGGGTCCCTGTTCAGTGTTTTGGCCACCTTAGCTTATTGACACTCTAAGGGAGGTGGACCGGCCTCAGTCATGACTCCCAGGCATTGACTTCC
Source organism: Megaustenia siamemsis (assembly GCA_032433765.1). NCBI lineage: Eukaryota > Metazoa > Mollusca > Gastropoda > Stylommatophora > Ariophantidae > Megaustenia > Megaustenia siamemsis. The sequence goes on from JAVIAB010000124.1 coordinate 58,195,680, forward strand.
TGCTGCAATGAATTCATACTTAATGGACACAATCATTGTGTGTCATATTGCTATGTGGACATTATTAAGTTGATTGAACAGTAGGCCCACAGCCTGTAGTGTTTTTGATAGATGCAAGATCAGCACTCCAGACCCTACAATCCAGAAAATTGCCACATCTGCAGACCTTATTGACTGAACTCTGCAGACAAGATAGCTAACCAATAGCTACTTTTATTTTGATGAAATGCCTAAGGTTAAGGAAGCAGTTTAGAACAATTGTATAATTGGGGGGGGGGGGGGGGGGGGGGGTGGATGCACTGGTCTGCAGTGTGCAAAATACTGCACTATGTAATTCACTAACAAGTGAACAAGAAAAAAGAAGAAATCAATTTTTTTCATGGATGAGAGATTTTTAAAGAAGAGTTTATTTATTATGGAACATTTGGAAATTTGTTGAAAAAGAACTTAGTAATAAAAATTGCAATATATGAATATGGATGAAGAATTAAAAAAAAAACAACTTTACAATAAAAATAAGACAAAACTGTTTCCTTTTGGTGACTTTGGTTGTCTTTAACAGTTCCTGCGAAAGGTCACGTGTGATTTTTCCAATTTGACCAGTGGACATTTTTCAGTCATGAGCATTATACTGACTGCAGCATTCAAGTAAGGTGTGCTGTGATACATCTGTCTGTGATACTTGTCCATACATTTGTGTTTCCAGTCTTGAACTCTGTGTAGGCGTTGATAATTGTGACCCTTACTTTGTTTGTCGGATGATGATGACTTGTACATTTGAAAATTATGGAATGAGACCTTCTTCAGAAAATACAATCATTTTCAAACACGAAATACTTTTAAAATGGAAAAGCTACTTTGTGTTTTCAGCTGACAGAAAATAAGTTGTGTGGTCTTCTTGATAGTTTATTCTCGCAATGAATTAAAGTAATTTGAAGGATCGTTGATGTGATCTTTATATATAATTTCCTCCTTTCACTTTCACATGATCATGATGGCCAAACCATTTTGATTTATCTATTGTTTCTTTCTCTAGGGGTTGGATTCCTAGCCTTTTTTTTTTTTCAGTTCTTAATTTCTGATCTTATCTCTCAGCCTAGCCTATTTCCTGTTATTCGTCTAACATATTTCATCTCGGTAATGGTTATTTTTCTAATGTTCTTGCATTTACTACTGTACTGTACTAATCGTCTAATCTCTACTCACTACTGTCGTAATAATTTATTATTAAATAAAATAAAAACCACTGGACAGACTCAAAAACCCACTTTGTTTCTTTCAACCTCTTAAGTTATATCTTGTAAATTATTACTACTTTGCTTATCTATGTGACATTGACTCAAACAGTATGGGCGTTTTAACATTTTTCCACACGCAAAATTAACATCCCTAACTTTGTATATACTTTTACTAGGTTAATACATTTGAAATTACCTCCTCCTGGAGCTACTTTATTTCCTTTGGCAGCCATCTTTAAACATGCTAGTCTGACCTCACGTAGGTTCCGGTTTCATATTCAGGTGCTTGGGATAATGTTTTTTTTTTCGACAACGAATATGAGCGATGTGTTTAAATATATCAAAGTCTGCATCGTTCCCAGATTTAAATCATAACCTACAAAATAAATTGTTCTGTATACACATTTTCTAGAGAAATGAAGTGGTAAATAAAAAAGTCAGTCACGGCCTTGACATCAACCTTTGAACTTTAGTGTATGGGGTGTGTTTAATTGGGCTCTCCTGATTGGCTGAACGTGTTGCTGTTCCAAAAGTAGGACTAACAACGTCAGCGTTTCCCAACCACAAGTACCCTCCTGACCTGGGCATCATTGAAGTTGTCCACTCGGTCCCTTGTAACAATGAAAGTACTAGCAGCAGTCCGCAGCTTTCGCTTGGTACGTTAGTTGTATGAATTGTTTGAATTAGGCATTAATGTTACAGATTTAATATTTAAAACTTAAGACTAGAGGATGAACCTCTCTTTAATCTGTACTCTTTTTGCCTTTTGTCAACTCAAGTCAGTGAGTCAAGTACAATTTAGTGTACTAAAGTTAAAGTGTACTTTTTTTATTCCAGGCTCAAGAAGGTGATACTAGATTATTTAAATTTCCACTGTTGCATTTAATATCGTTTTGTGCTTAGCTGCTAAGTTAGCAGAAAGTGAAAAGAAATCTTTTGCATTCGGCCTCGGCTCATTAAAAAATTAATTAACTAACAATTATTTTTTTTTAAAAGAAGTCTCGAGACAAATCAAATAATGAAACATTTTTACTGATTTACAGTAGTTACATTATTGACTATATAATTATATATTAGTTAGTAATACGATACCCAGAGTAAAAATCTGGAGGGAGGGACCCTAAGGCAGTGGACGGCGTTAATCGTCTTTCTGGCATCCCCTGCACCTTCTTTCAATTCCGAACGTATGGACTTTATCCCTCCTTCGGAAATCCTTGAAACGAAGTCGAGAGGGGGATAGTGCTACTGAAAGTAAAGCACTATCTCGATATCCTGTGCCCAGGCAGAGTAGGCAAAGTGAAATGAGGAAGAAATTAACCTGGATAAAGCATGCAACCTTTTTTCACTGTCAATTAATGTTCAGAAGACAGTAATACTAAATCAAGGTGACTTCAAACCTCTATCTATTACTCTAAAAGACTGCCCACTAGAATCAGTACAGAAATTTACATATCTTGGATCCACAGTTACGCAAACCATCTCTCTTGATGAAGAAATAAACTGTCGAATTGGTAAGGCAGCTACGACCTTCGGCAAACTCACAAAAAGGGCATGGAACAACACGAAACTAACTCGAAAGACTAAACTCCTAATATATCAAACATGTGTGCTTAGCACACTACTATATGGATCCGAAACCTGGACAACAGACATACTCAAACCAGGAAAAAAGACTAAATGTCTTCCACATGCGATGTCTCCGCAAAATAATGCACATCAAATGGCAAGACAAAATAACCAACTTAACTGTCCTGCAATGTGCTAAGACCCTAACAATCATGTCGATGCTCAGAAGTCGAAGGCTAAGATGGCTGGGGCATGTTCAACGGATGGAAGAAAAACGCATTCCTAGGCAAATACTATATGGTGAGCACGGAAAAAGACAAATCGGCAGACCTAAACTACAATATAGAGATATCTGCAAATCATCTCTGAAAAACTTCTCCATCTGTGAAAACAACTGGCAACATCTGGCTAGTGATCGCACATCATGGAGAGCATGTATAAGGAAGGGTATAACAACATTTGAGACTGTGCTAAGACAGGACTTAGAAGAGAAGAGACTCATGAAAAGGATGGTAAACCCCGTGGATCAGCGAGCCTGACCTGTTCATTATGTGACCGCGTGTGTTTGTCAAACATTGGTAGAATTAGCCACGAGAGAAGCTGTTCGGCAAAAAACAATACCTAAAAAAAATACTCAATAGCCTCCACTAGACCGTCTGACAAGACGAAAAGGGCCATATATATAATACGATATTACACAAATTATATTATTAATAAGTTTTAGTTATTCCGTCTATTTGGACACGTGTCCGTGTCCCCTAATAAATTAATAATTTAATTTATCATTTAATCTTTATAATGTGCACTACGCAGTTTTCTGTCATGCCAGATATTATATTAGTTACTTAACTAGTATCATTGTTGTCTATAATTCTATTTGTCTGAGAACTTCAGGTTGTGGTCTGGTAGTTACTTAGTAGTGGTAGGCTAAGTAGTGAAAGTTTTACTGCATTTGAGTCTTCCAGCTCCAAATTTATCCTGCTCGCTTGTGCATCTTCTCTATCTATTGTCACCCGAAGACCGCAAATAGGGTACAAATTCTAGACTCTTATGACCAATGATATTTGTTATAACATGTCAGCTGAGACCTTGCACTACAAGACTTGCATTGTATCTCACCACATGGCTTTGTTCTTGGCGAGTCACTGAATCTCAGTGATGGAGCTGATGCCTGCTGTTTTTGCCTCTCGCCTCAGTGTTCTTGTGCATCTTACTTTGTAATGACTGATATTGTATGATTCTGGATAAGACTATCCATCTATATATATAATATATATATATATATTCTGTGCCATGATATTATGTATATTTTAATTATAGGTAATATTAATAATATAATATATATTTTTAAATAATATATTTATCTTTTCATGCCTAGATAAGAAACAAAGTGGCTAGTATAGTTAACAATGTAAAATTCTTCCCCTCCTTGCTTTTAGCATCCGTTGATTATGGTCATTGATAACCTATACCAAACAACAAAAGCAACCTCTTTCTTTCATGTGATTGTGTATCACTGAATGATCTATAAAGGAGATATAGAACGTTTGATGAGGATGCAGCATAACTATCCAGTTATCACTCACTATACAGTGGAAGGAGGATAAAAAAAAAGATGGGTAGACAACATAAAAGAAATTTAGCAAATATGAAGATAATGACTGCTGACATATGCAGTAATGTAGACAAAGAGGAGGAACATAGAATAATACCAAAATAAAGATAGAAAAAGCAAGAGAAGTCTTTATTACACTACGAGACATATGGAAATCTAAAGAAATTAAGTTAAATACAAAAATAACAATTGTCAACTCCAATGATTAATTAGTCCTATATTATGGCTGTGAAAGATGAACAATAAAAGTGACAATCATGAAGCAAGATGCAGAACTCCATTAATAGATGCTTGCACAGGATAAAATGATGGAAATGGCATGTCAAAATCACTAACGTAGAATTATGGGAAAATACCAGTCAAATACCAGTGGACGAAGAGATAAGACAATGGCGCTGAATAGGACACATACTGTGGAAGCTAACTGAGAGTACTATACAACAGGCCTTTTTTTTTTTTTGTAATCACCAAGGGAGAAGCAGAGATGAAGAGGATGGGGAAGACATGGAACAATCTTGAAAGAATGGCAAGAAAAGAATTTGTTGAAACTGCTCCACAAGAAAAGAAGAGGATGGCTGCTGACATACATGTGGCTATAATAGAGAATTGCAGCGTTGCCTCACCGTGTGGGTATGACAAAACAAGTGTTTTTGGTTTATGATGCATAAAGTTATCACAGTATGTCAGAAAAAAATATAAAGATGATGTCATCAATTTGAACACATTCCTCCTTGAAAAGTCAACATTCAATACATTCAGTAAAAAGTAAAGGTTCCCTTCACGCCTTGTTAGGCATATGGGGAATATAGTATTAGTGACCATATTTTTATATAACTACTGCACATTTTTGGGTGATGTGGTTGGTATCACGCCAGGCCACCTTTACTTCCCAGAAAAATCTCTGGTACCCATTTTTAGAGGCTGCTTTTATTTTAAACCAATACATTAGAAGGTCTGTAAAATATAGGGTCACTAACACCATATTTCCCTATTCGCCACTTGGCGTGACGGGGGTACTTTACTTTTTTTTTTTTTTTTTTTTTTACATTAATAATGCCCTTGTTGCAGTACAGTCTGCTGTGTTCATGTATATTGGCATCATCAACAGTTCCTAAATTCGCTTTAACAGAACAAAAATTCAGCATTATCTACATTAGCACTCACAAGGGAACAAATACATTGCATTTCAACAAAAAATATTGTTCAAACATCCAGGCTGCAATTTATATTATTTTTTCTGAATATTTTTATTTTTCTGTGTTTGTCAATTACTTCTTTTCATTGTTTGTTTTTAAAAGGAAATTATATGGATGAATATACTTTGTATTGTAACTTCTTACAACTTTCTTTCCTTCCTTATTTGCCTTTTAGCGTCCCGGGGAGACAAAATTTGCAGTCTTTTGCTCTTCTTTTTGCCTCTGCTACTGCTGTTTCCTAGTGTTTCTAATATTCTATCAATCCATCTTTTTTGTGTATACCGCCTACAGTTATGTTGATATTCTTTTTCTCTATTGCGATATTCATGACTTGCCTGTTTTGTTGTTCTTACAACAAACTGTTATATGTTTCTTTTGGTCCATTACATCTGATTTTAGTATGGCATTTTTTTCACAGCTGTTTGTCACAGATATTTTAGTTGTTTCATTAATTTCACAATTGCAGCATGTACATGATTCCTTTATAGTGCATTTATGTAGAGAAGTTATATGTAACAATTTAGCAGCATTTGTGTGCATCATTGTATATTTCATATCAGAAAATGTCAAATTTGTTCATTTAAAAAAATATTTATTCCCCTAAAGATTCGTCGACGTATATTCCCCTAACGTAATGAATATTAATTCAGCTAGAAAATTAATTGATTTGTGTGGACTCAGCTCACAAATTGTAAACACTCATATCAAATGTCAGTTCTAAAATTGAGAGGAGTTTAGCACATTAATTTTATTAGAATCATTAACCTATTAGTAATTCAGTTTGTATGGTTTGAACTAAAATGACACTTTGAGATTAAAATAAACAACTGTGGACTAATTAATCTGTTACCAAAAGCTATCACATGAAGATAGAGTATGAATCTAATATCATCTATAGGTTTTTTATCCTGATGTTAATAATCAACTATAAGTCATTGACCAATTTCATCATTCATGTTGTTAAGCATCTTAGCCCCATTTCCGAATTGATTTGGTTGAGCTTGTAAATGTAATTCTTAGTCTTGGGCGTTCAATGAAAAGAAACATTTAAATAATTGAATCATATTTGGCATAGAATTATTAGGAATGGTGTGTTGAACACTACAATTAATGTTGAATTTCTTTGTCAAGTTAAAGTCTCATCATTTTGTTGCTGATGTTGTTAGCCTCTGTAGCTGCATGGTTTGTGTGCTCGCTTCCTGATCAAAAGGGTCTAGGTTCAATCACCAAAAGTGTGTGATTTTATTTTTTTCCAGACTGATAAGAATCGAGGTTCACCCAGCCACTAAAAATGGGTGCTACAAATTTTTCTGGGATGTAAAAGCAGCCTATCTTGATACAGGCGCCTTTATTTACTAATTGTCATGAAAGTTGTTGAAAACAGAAAAAGTAATAGAAGTGAAATTTCTCATTTTTATATTGTGTGATCCATTTTCAGCAAAGCATTGCTTAAAACGATTATTTCACAATTTTTTTTTAAGCAGACTCTACCAAAGCTAAAAATATGCTATAAATACAAATTCTATGGTCATTTATTTTAACCAGTTAGGCTTATCTGATTCCTGCAATTGTGTACAATAATGCAACATAGATATTTTACTCTTTAATCAGTAATAATAATAATTTATATCTTAAATATCTGAATTAATATAAATTGTTATTAATTTTACCTATATATATTTTGCTTAAATTAAATGTAAATTTGAAAGGAATGCTTGGAAAGTCAAATGACAGAGAAGCAGTGAAAGACAAAGTAAAGATGTGGAATGGGAGTTCAAAATGTTCAGAATAACAAAGAAGCATTTGAAATGGCCAAAAGAAATGTTTGAAAGGATTTATACTAATTACTACAGTAAAACTGAAGCTCTCAAGAAAGAAGAAAAATCCCAACTATTCTCAGTTGGCATGTAGAGGGTGTGGTGGTTTGTTTGTTTTTTTATCCATTGGCACATTTTTTTGGTTTATCTTGTCAGCATTAGGCCAGTGTTGTGTTTCCTTTCAGGAAAGATCCAGTACCCACTTAAGGCTGGATGAACTTAGAAGCAGTTGGCAAGATCAAATCTGACCTCTTGTTCTCAGATCAGTTCACTAACCATAGCTCTACTGTACCTCCCTAAAGGTTCTCAAAGCCTTCAGCACATACATTTGCCTGAAAAACTCATTTCAGTCTGAATATGTCATGTTTGTAGGAGGTGAAAGAACATATTTAATGATGAAATATCATTATTATGATAGTGTTTTAAAATTCAATGAATTAATTATAGAAAATGTATTTCTAATTATTCTCTGAGCAGTTATTGTCAAAAGTTTCCTGCATATGCCTATAATTTACCTGTGAGTGCCATGTTACTAGTTAATTTTTGTAGTGCAAAGTTAAATTTGATGTATGCTTACTGCAACATAATATTTACTATTTAAATGATATATATATATATAACTTGGTGGATCCCGACCATAGCCAACTCTAGAGAAAGCCAGCATGCAACCCTACTAGCATGATATCACAGGTAAAGATTGATGTTTGCAAGCCCCCAAATGTAAAGCTCAACACATCATGCTAATGGAGTTTCAAACTGACCACTCTAAAGTTGGCTGTGATCTAGCAAATTCTGTGGTTTTCAGATCAATACTTTCTTTTCTTTACATATTTTGTATTTACTAAATTACACTATAATGAAGATTGTTATTCAATTTGTGAACTCGGGTGTTCATTTTTTCACAGGTTATATTTATTTTTGTTCAGTTTTATTTGTTTATTTTGAACACTTTTATTTGGAGAGAAAAATTACTTATCTTTATTTTAAAAATAAAATTGTGAAGAAATAAATTTAGGTAAATAAATGTCTCAAACGTTTCTTTGCTTTTCATCATAGTAAACACTGCTTATGAGATGTGAAGCTAAGTGTTAATGAATATAATTTATGGTTTTGCAGAACATGCTTATATTTATATATATCTGAATTTATTGGAACTTGACATTGTCCATGCCCCAGTTTAAATTGGATAGCTGTAAGTATGCCCTTGAATAATTTAGGGCACCATTAGGATACAAATGCTCAAGTGATATTCTTGGGAAGAAGAGGGTATCTGCACTGCTGACCTGAGATAAGATGGAATGTAATATTATCGCATTATCAAGATTGAAGCTGGGTTTAGAAGTGTGAGAGTGTGTAGCTGACCACTGATTAGATATGAGCACTTAGTAGCCACTTGACCTTGTGTTGGGTGGCACGTGGTATGGACAGATGTTTGTCAGATGTCTTATGGTATTGGAATCCTGTTATACTCTATTACTAGCATTTAGAACAATATTAATAGCGTTATCATGTTATACCTAAACTCTGGTGAAAAGAAAACAATCTAATGTATTAAAATAGAACATATTGAACAATGTAATATAGCAACTACTGCACTAAGACAATAACATTATAATGAAAACACAACAAATGAAAATATTCATGACTTGATCTGAGCTTATCATTTAAATAATTAAATCTTTAACATATGTGTATCCTTATCTGAACGCACAATGAAAAAAGTGCTGATTTTAAATTTCTGTTGGTTTGTATCTAGATAAAAATTACAAGCGTTCTTATCAGCTTAATTCTAGATACATATATTATTTATAAGCTTTGCTACAGGATTTAAGTTGTTTAAATCCATGTTAACTGCAATTAAATTACTTTTGATTGCATTGAGAAACATAAACATTTATTATATGATAGAGTCATTACTAATGTGGCACAGTCCACAGGGAGGTCCAGCTTTCTCCCCCCCCCCCCCCCCCCAAGGTATGTTATGATCATCATGATTTATTTGTATTATTAGCTACATAAACATTTAGATAACCCTCTATAGGATTCCAGACTCTCTCATGAAGGCAGCTGTCTGTTTAAGCGAATCGATTGCCCCATATAGTTTTTCTTCCAGGGTTGTTGGCCGTGGACCACATTGCTATTCTCAAGTCTGTGTACTGGGGGCAATCCTGTAGAACATGTTTTGAAGTCACATTGTCCAGTGTACAGTGGCATAGGCTGGTTGTACCTATTTTGAATTTGGTGAACATGTGATTTCTCATTCTATTGTGGCCAGTGCGTAGGCGAAGTATGATGACTTGATCCCTCCTTGATAGTTGGTGGTATCCATCACTCTCGTTATGCTTTGGGTGTTCTCGTTTCCATTTTTCATGGAACTGACCCTTGAGGATGGATTTGGCTTCATCATAACAGAGCGGATGGTTCTCTTGTGGTAATCTCCCTCTCTCTATAGCTAATTTGTATGTGCGTTCGTTCCCGTGTATTTTACAGTGCGATGGTATCCACTGAATGACTACTCTCTGGAAGTTATTGCATAGTTGGTCCAGGGTTCAGTCCAGGCATCAGTCAGAATCACAAATTTATTGTGCATGTTATTTTTGTGTTGAGTAGCCAGTGTTGCAGCATCTCTGATGGCCTCAGTTTCAGCTTTAAAGTTGTTTGAGAATTTTCCAGTAGCTATTGACTTGGTGATCTTGTTCTGATTATTCAGTGTCAAGAACACACCTCCCCCTCCATTTCTGGTGGCATTTGTAGCAGAGCCATCTGTGTATATGGGGGCCCAAGAGTCCTGTGGATAGGTATCGTGTATGTGTTTTTCTGCTACATGTTTTCTTTCTGTGTCAGATTGGGTGCCTTTTTTCATGATTCCTGTTATATTTTCCTTAAGTTCTGGTATTTTATGCTTTCGATGAGGAGACATATCAGATGGGCCCAAGGGTTTCGGTATTATTTGGGAAAGTACTGGGTCTCCAGTGGTTCATTGGCAATTGTAGCGAAGTTGCTCCTCTTTATTTGTACAATTCCGGGACCAGATATTCTTTGGTGCATGGGGTGGCTAAGGAGCCTTCTATATTTCTCCGCTTGTTACAATACTTTAGTGACCTGTCTGTCATCTAAGGGTTGTAAACCTGTTACTGTTTCTAGAGTCTTGATAGGTGTAGATTTCATAGCACCAGTGATGATATGGGCAGCTTGGTTCTGTTATCTGTTAATTTTGCTAAGGTGTGATTTGGAAGCCATAACCCAGGCTGTGACTCCATACTTTAGAACTGGTCTGACTCTTCCTACATATAGTTTTTTTTTTAAAATATTGCTGTCTGCCCCACAGTCCGTTCCTGCCAATTTCTTCATATTTGTTCGCTTTCTGTCATCTTTCCTTGCTCTATTTGATTTTTCCAAGTTATTCTGCGATTCATAGTGACACCAAGATATGTTGGGTTTTGGTCAATAGGGAGTGTATGGTCTTTTATCTTCAAGTTTACAGAGAGTGTGTTTCTTGATAGGCTGAAAATTGTATATGTAGTTTTTTTTTTCGTTGATTGGTAAGAACCAGGTGTTTGTCCATTTTTCAAGTTCACCTAGGGCATCTTGCATCCTGGGTCCAGCCACCGTCATACTTTCCTCACGAGCCCATAATGCCAGATCATCTGCGTATATTGCTGAGTGTATTCTGGGTGGAATGTCCTTTATGATGTCATTTATGAAAATTAAAAAGAGTGTTGGGGACAAGACTCCGCCTTGTGGGACAATAGATATTAAATTTAATATTACTGAACAAATATTTAGGTTAACCCTTGATTACGGCACCATTGTAAATTTTATGAACTAAAAAATGTTTTTTTTTTAAATTTTTTTAATAAGTATTTATTTTTTTTACCTTCATAAAATTTATGGAGGTGTAAGAACCAAGCAGTGTTTTTATTTTTTTTAAAATAACATAGCCAATTTTCAAGAAATTCTTTTTATTTTCTTTCGCATGATGGGGGAATTCTCTTAAGCTGTTGGTGTGACATCAAACAATCTTTTTAACACGTGATAGGCAGCGAACAAAGTAAAGGGAAAGCCAAACATGTGGCTTGATTGTGGGCTGACGTGTGAATAGACAACGTAATATCTTTGATAAACATGGCACCACATGTTTGAATTTAAGGCCATTAATCAAACATGGACCAGGAAATGGTTACCACGTCTGATTCCTGTCTCTATCCTAGTGTGAACACGCAACTGTGTAGCAAAAAATTCAAATACAATACTGTTTTCAGAGTGGGTTTTGTCATACCAATAGGCTTATTAATTTCATTAGTAGTTCAATTACCACGGCTATACAGAGAGAACCACCATTTCACTTGATGAAGAGATAAGTACCTGAATCGGAAAGACAGCTTCAACATTTAGTTAATTTAAGCATAGAGCTTGAACCAACACAAAACTAAACATTTTGGACATGGATTATAATTCATCAAATCTGTGTGCTTAGTACACATCTATATGGATCTGAACCTTTGGGCTACTTATGCAGGGCAAGAGAAAAGGTTAAGCAGCTTTCATATGCATTACCTTAATGGTGAACTTTAAGTGGCAAGACAAAGTAACCAACATTTTGCAATAATCTTGCTAACATCTTACACGCCCATCCATCATGGCAATACTTAGTAGTCAGAAATTAAGTTGGTTCAGTGATGTGAGAAGAGTGGACAACAATCGTATCCCCAAACAAGTATTGTATAGTGAACTTAGGGACAGGAAGAGACCAAAAGTTAGACCAGTGTTGATATGTGTGGATATTTGTTGGGGTTCCTTGATAGAATTCTTTATCATTATGTTTAGAAAATGGCACTCTAGCCTTCAAGGAAGGAAGAAAGATGTAAAATCAAAGTATAAAAAGTGCAGGAGAAAGGCTATAAGGCCAGGCACCACAAATGCATCGTGTGCATTCTGTTGGTCAGATCTATCTTTCTAATTTTGGCTAATTCAGTCACTAAAGAAACTGCTCTGTAAAATAGCTTCCAGCTTAAGGTGCTAATATAAATTACCAAACTACTGACAAATCATGATTTCTTGCTATCAATCAGCCAAACATAACAGCAGCAGAAGAGCAGAGCAAAAGACCGCAAATTATATCTTGATGCCAAAAGGCAAATGAGGAAGGAAAGAAGAAGGATCAGTCATCTGTCAAGATGCCAGAAACCATATAAACTTGTGACAATTTTTTTTTTAGTGAATGAATATTCTGTCAGTTTTTTTTTTAATTCAATAAATCATTGTTGCTACATGGAAAAAAATAATAATTAGTAACTATACATTAAACACACTTTATTAATTTTGAAATAATTGATATGTTATACACAATCACTGCAGCTGCACAATGGGAAATCAAACTTAATGCACAGTTTTTGTCATTTTAGACACAAAAAGAAACCAGTTTATTTCTTCTATGTCCAGTTGCTTTCTGACAGGCAAACTGCTGTGTTTAATTACACAAAATATAAGTACATTTTATCCACTTTTTTTATAAGCATATAACTACAATCAACAAAACAAATGTGTAATAATAAAAGACACAAAGGAAATTTAAGTGCACATTACAAACCTACACCCTTTATTTTCCTCTAGAAGTTTGTATTCCTGTTTTCAGACCTTTTTTTCTGGCTATGTGCTTCTTTCAGTACATCTGAAGAACCTGTAAATTGATTCAGTTAAATATTTATGTTTTTCTAATTCTCAGGCTGGAAACGTCCTTCATTTCTCAAGATGTTATGCATCTACAGTTGTAAGTATTGTTGCACTTAAGATTGAAAGGTTGTGATTTGATTTCTTTGGAAGATGGCTAAAATAAAAAAGCAAAATTAACACTACTGCTTTAGTTTAGTCATAATCATCTTCATTCCATGACAACTGCTTAGAACTCATATCCCCCATGCAGCACAGCCATCACACTCTAGAAAAGCACTGAAGATAGTTTCATCTCAAATGAATGTACATTAGTGAAGAACTTGAAAATAGAGGAGGTAATTAGGTCAATTTTTTTTATCCCTTAACAATTTTTTGCCTGGTTAGCAGCCATATTTGGCCTGCTCTTTTTTATTTTTTACTGCCAAAGGTTTTTTGTGTGCACAGAAGACCTCCTGTTTTTCCCCTTTAAGGGCTGGACATTGGTCTCACTACACAGAGACTGGAGGAGGGTAAATCCGAGAAAAATCTTCAGATTCAAATAGAAAATTCTTGATTCAAATCTGGAACATTCCAAACCAGAAGCTGGCTCTAGAACATACAGCCTCTTAAAAGAAAAAGAAATGTGCACCAATGTTTTGAACTGATTTGTTAAAATCTGGCAATATGTGCAAGGACTGAATTTTTAATTGAAATGAATGGAGAGAAAATACTACCCACAGTCAAATTCTTTGTAGTCTTCTACAAATGAGTGATTACTATATTTGTCATTCCGCCTTTAAAAGGAAGTTAAATGTGTAAAGTTGTGATGTATCATAGTTACAGCAGTATTTGCTTTTTGAATCTGAGCATCATATTTAGGTACAGGGTTTGCCTTCCCTCTTTGATCCCCTGTTTCACTAGACTAATTAATCATTTCCAGGGTTACCACAGGGAGGTAGAGTAGAATTTTGTTCTGTTCTGGTTCACTGATCCTGGCAATATCAGTCAAAATGCCATTGTCATAGACCCCCATCTAAGATGATGACTCTCATGAACTTTGAGAAACTCTGTGTCAGTCAATCAATAAATGCACATCTTTTTATATAATTATACTACTTTGTGTGTGGCTTAATTTTGAGTGTCTTGTATTTAAGCATTTTGTATTTCCACAGAACTTCAATTTTATTATTGTGTTATTTTTTCCCAAATTACTTTTGTTTTTATTTTCAGCCTACAACAAAGTTGTTCATCAATAATGAGTTTGTGGAATCAAAAGCAAAGAAGTGGATTGATCTCCCCAACCCTGTAAGATTTTCTATTATGTATAATTAGAGAGAATAACTGCATGCCAAAGATAGATATGTTGGACAACCAGATGTAAAAACACAGTGCACCAGATCACATTATGCAAATTAAGTAAAAGAATCAGTATCAGTTACATTTAAATCATCATCAAAGGGTATGACATTTGTATAGGGCCCATAACCTCTATCAGTTGGGCAAAAATAATAAGGTAACAATTTTTAGCAACAAAACAGTGGAGATTAAATAGTAGCATATATAAGCAGACTAGTGGGCTGTGAATTCTTATTGTTTAAGTACAATATTATTTGTATTTTCATCGCGGTAGATGAAAATAGGTCTGTGATTTCACTGCTTCACCAGTGACTATCTATTTCCAGCAGTAGCATTCTTGTCCAGCTCTAACTACCTTGTGAGAGAGTCCGGGTGAGTTAGAAGTTACAGAAATAAATCTGGAGGAAGGGATCCTAAGGAAGTCGGTGGTGCATTATCCATTATCTGACATTCCCTGCAATTCAACTTTGGGGCTAAATATAAGGACCTTATTTGTTCTTTGGAAAAACTTCAAAGAGCAGTCAAAAGGGGGCTTTGTGTTAATCCCCATACTTTCAATGACCAGCAGTATATTTTTATGAGTTATGTAGTCAGTATCATGCCACCCACCTTTCCCAAAAAATATCTGGGACCTGTTTAAGCCTGGGTAAACCTAGGAGCCATCGATCAAAATCTAACCTATCCTTTTCTTCTTTGTAGTCCAGTGTACTTTCACTAACTACTGAGCTACAACAGCTCCTATCACAAGAAGTACTAATTAAAGATCAAATAGACATTCTAAAATATAATTTGTGTAGCATGTTTAAAACTATGTGCAGTATTCACACTGCAAATTTGACATGATATTGATAAGCGGACACAAAATTTTAAATTTCACTGTTTCACTAGGTATTTATTCCATTGCAGGCGACAAATGAAGTAATTACAAGAGTTCCAGAATGTCCTAAAGAAGAATTAGAAGCAGCTGTTGCAGCAGCCAAAGCTGCTTTCCCAGCTTGGTCCAGGACAACTGTGCTTTCCAGACAACAGATTATGTTCAAGTTACAGGACCTCATCAAAAAGAATATGGTAGGAGCATTTCAATATATCCTACAATTCCCCTCAGCAGCAGACTCCAGAAGTGGGAAAATACTGTAAAGATAGTTTTTTTTTTAAATTTTAACATGGTTGTCCAATTTAACTACAGTATTATTTTGCTGGTTTGGACGAAATTATCTATTTTTGGAATTCTGAATCTATAATGTCACAACACTCAAACATGGGTATAACATTTGTTTCTAATTAGAACTGATCATATTATTATACCAAATTAAAGAGGGAATCTTACACTGTATGGGAGTAATATTTGTTATGATCTTATAATATTTTTGTTTAATTTGTTCAAAGCAAAGAGTAAAAACTATCTTTACGACACATATTACCATTGCTGGTGTCTGTCGGAGGGCTTACGATAGAACCAGAGGGATACAGGCCGCTTGGTCAAAGCAGTCGCCACAACATAATTGTTATCTCCTCTCTCTCTCTCTTCCCCACATTAAAAATCCCTTTAATCCACTGCTGGTTTCAAACACTGTACGCCAGTTTTTAAGCTCACGAAACAGTGGTTTTAGCAGCACAGCCATGCACACCTCTAAGCAAAGAGTCATCATCATCAAGGACCGTGCCTACTAGCTTAGGTGATTATGTCTCGCCACAATTTTTGATCTTGGCAGCTATTTATCATTATCATTTCTGTTGTTGACCTTCGGCCAAGCCATTCTCTTAAGCTGTCTGTTATTTTTTCTCTTTGCTTCCCTCTATCTCTTCATCCCTCAATTTTTCCAGTTGTTACAATATATTCCAGTTGTTCTCTTCTCATTACATGGCCAAAAAATGATGATTGTCTCTTCCTAATATTGGAAATTAGTTCTCTTTTTTGCTTTGACCTCTTTCAGAACGTTTTCATTACTCTTCTTAGCTGTCCATTGTACTCTCAACATTCTTCTGTAAAACCACATCTCTACATACTCCAGTGATTTTCTTGTATGTTGTCCTATTGTCCATGATTCGCATCCATATGTTAAGACTGGCTCTACATAACATTTAAGAACTCTTTTTCTTGTTTCTATTGTCAAAAATGGATTGCATAGTATCTTCCTCATTTTTTGGAAAGCTGTTTTTGCCTGAGCCATTCTGCATCTCACCTCTTTTGTACATCTTCCATCTGAGGGTAACAAAGTTCCCAAATATTTAAATTCATTTACCTGTTTTAATATTGTTCCACTTGTCTTTATTTTGCACTGAGGTGATGTCTTTTTCTTTGTTGTTACCATTACCTCTGTCTTTTTGCTATTAAGGCTGAGTCCTTTATTTTTGCTTTCCTTCACTATAATGTCCAACATTTCTTGTAACTCATTTTCACTCTTAGCGATTGAGACTGAATCATCAGCATACCGTAGATTATTTATATTATGACCTCCAATTGTTATTCCAGGCATGTCCCTTATGGATCTTAAAATAATCTCACTATAAATATTAAACAAATCTGGTGACAGCACATAACCCTGTCTAACACCCTGTTTTATTTGTTGAAACATGCCCAATTGGTTTCCAATTCTTAGGGCCGCTGTTTGTTGCCAGTACATGTTCTTTATTATTCTTAGATCTTTGCTGTCTACGTTTATGCTTTCTAAAATTTTAATTATTTCTTGGTGCTTTGCTTTATCAAATGCCTTGGTATAATCTATGAAACATAGGTATAGATCTGTTTTCACCTCTATGGCTCTTTCTACTATAGATCTTATGATATAAGTGGCATTGCTTGTTCCTTTATCACTAACAACTGATTTTGTTTCGCACTCTTTGCATGATGATTCTTAGTAATACACTGTATCTTAGTCATATGACTCATAAGGCTTATTGTGCGATGATCATCGCATTCAATCGCACCCGATAAGCAAAGAGTACGTAAGTCAAATACGGCTATTTAACTCCCAAAATTTCTGCTTAAATTACAATTGTTTTGTGTGGTGGCAATATATCCAAATATGATTTTATTAATGTATATTCATTTTTATATGATAGTTGAGAGTATCCCATTCAATCATTGTTAAATTTGAAAATAGAAGTCACATTGTTTTAGGCACAAGGTAAAGAAAAATGATGTAGAAAACCTTTTTTTCTTCCTTTGTTGTATCTTAAATACTCATGTATAATGATGAATATACATTGTCTACACGAACTAGGTGATTTTATATACTTCACAACATACATTTAAATATATATATATATATTTAAAAAGTGGCCCCGTCACGCCAAGTGGCGTATAGGGAATATGGTGTTAGTGACCATCAATTTTACAGACCTTCAGCACATGATTTTTGGGGTAATGTGGTCGGTATTACACCCGTGCTGCTTTACTTTCCCAGAAAAAAAATCTGGTACCCATTAAAGGCTGGGTGAACCCGGAAGCCGTCGGTTGGGATCGAACCCTACCTGTTGTCCTTTGTAGTCCAGTTCACTAACCACTGAGCATTTACATATATATATATATATATATATATATATATATATATATATATATATATATATATATATATATATATATATATCATTTATGGCTATGAAATAGTTAATAGTGTTTTTGTAAGATTTATAGGCTTGTATATGAGGATGTTTTTTATGAGCTTATATAGATGTGTTGCGTCTATAAAAATAACAACACAATAATACACTCACTTTGTTTTAACAAATACTCTCATTCCATGTAATAAAATTTAGTTCAATTGGATGGAAGTTTTATAAAGGGAAGTCACCCCAAATATTTTAATAGGTTGGTTCAAATAGAGAAATATGATGAACTGGAGAAAATGTGTTTTTTCATTTGAAATGGCTTCTTTGTGCCTTTGTTATTTTAAACTATCTTTCAGTAATGACTGTAGTATTGGTCTGCATATAAAAAAGTAAAGACAAAACACACTTTTACACATATGCTTCTTAACATGTGTTATTTATGTATGTAAAGGTGTATAATCTTTCTTTTTGGCTTCTGTGCAGAAACGATTAGCTGAAAATATTACAACAGAACAAGGCAAGACGTTGATTGATGCAGAAGGTGATGTCTTAAGAGGCTTGCGTAAGTATACAAGATTTTATAAGCAGCATTTCTTTTAATTTGAAGCATATAATAAGTATATTAAGGGTTTAGCTAAGTTTTATATTTTTGTTTTTGATACAAGTGACATCACATCATTATGGACAGACCTGGTTCACTCTAACTCAACTGGTCATGCATGCACCTAGGTTGCCATTGTAGATTATCATTCCAGCTCATTTAATGTTATGTTCCAAATTGGCATTGACTGACAGTATCTATTTATTAGTGATCATGTATAATTAAGGGGAGCCGTGATAGCTTAGTAGTTAGTGAACCTGACTATAAAGAACAAGAGGTAGGGTTCGATCCCAACCGACGGTTTCCGGTTCACCCAACCTTTAATGGGTACCTGATTTTTTTCTGGGAAAGTAAAGCGGCACAGGCGTAATACCGACCACATTACCCCAAAAATCATGTGCTGAAGGTCTGTAAAATTGATGGTCACTAACACCATATTCCCTATACGCCACTTGGCGTGACGGGGGGGGCACTTTACTTTATGTATATTTAAGATGCTTAAAACCATTATTTTCCCTACCTCCAATCACTATTTTATTATAACTACTTTATTTACTGTAACATTTTATACTTTCCTCAGAGGTTGTTGAGCATTGTTGCAGTATTACCTCCCTTCAGCTGGGAGAAACCCTTCCAGGCATTGCCAAAGACATGGACACCTTCACCTTCAGATTGCCACTAGGTGTCACTGCCGGTATCACACCATTTAATTTCCCAGCTATGATTCCATTGTGGGTGAGTGATGAGCTTATATTATCAAAATATTTCAAATGAATCAATAATTTTGCTGTTTGTTGACAAAATGTCCTGGCAATGCCGATGAGAAAGTTTTTAACAAGAATGTTAAAATGTATATCTGACAAAGGGAGAAGAATGTGGGGATGGTGCTCTTGGTTGCTCTTTGCAGACCGCGTGTATCATGGATGGATGCATATGCTTCTGCCAGTTCTTTGTTTTGAGACTTTGTTTGGAAATTACTTTCACATTGGCTACAGGTTGGCAATTCTTGTCCCTTGCGTATAAATCAAACATAACTGTTATAATTGCCTATTTAGTGGGTACCTTTAATGAAAATATGACTATTATGATAATGAAAGAGGCACGTACTGTGTATGCAATAAATAGACCAAATAAGCATATTGAAAATGGTAATGGATGCTTAATTTTTCTAGTCTTAGAACATGTCAGGTAAAAAAAGTGAAGAACTAACAATGCAAGTGTTACTTCATATTTTGAAGGATGTAATTTAAGTGTCGAAAATAAATAGGACAATCCTTTTGTATTTAGAGTATCACAATTTATCAATTTTGTTTGCTGTGGAAACTATATAAAGTCAGTGAAGAGCGTTAATTAAGAAGCAAACCTGAAACACTTGAACAATTATTTCTACACACGGCCACTACACCTTTTGTGCATTCATTTCTTTAAGTGCTTACTGAGACCAAAGGGAGACCAGTGCTAAAATATAGGGATGTTTGCAGGGCTACCTTGAG
Source organism: Megaustenia siamemsis (assembly GCA_032433765.1). Taxonomy (NCBI): domain Eukaryota; kingdom Metazoa; phylum Mollusca; class Gastropoda; order Stylommatophora; family Ariophantidae; genus Megaustenia; species Megaustenia siamemsis. The sequence continues at coordinate 58,215,766 of JAVIAB010000124.1, forward strand.
CGAATTATTCTCTATCTTTGAAAGAAAGTGGAAAATCTGAGTACAGATTGTAACACAAGAAGAACAAAAATAGCAAATGGCACAGTAACTTTTGAGGCAGTGCTGATATCAAGTTCAGAAAACAAAATGCGAGGCCAGGTGCCATAAATACATCTTGTTAGTTCTTCGGACAGAACTGTCTATCAAATATTAGCCATGAGAGAAGCTGTTTGGCAAAGTAGTATCCAGCATAAGACACTAAGATTTTACAAACTGCTGACTTGTCATGATTGCTACCAACCGTCTCAAGACATCAAAGGCCATATGTGTGTGTGTGTGTATATATATATTGCTGCAATTCTTTTGTCAATCCATTTTCTTTGGCAGATGTTCCCCTGGCAATAGTGTGTGGCAACACATCAGTCATGAAACCTTCAGAGCGAGATCCTGGTGCAATAATGATCCTCATGGAACTCTGTCGAGAGGCTGGATTGCCACCGGGTGTTGTGAATGTAATTCATGGACAACATGATGGTAAGCCAACTATTTAAATTGGTGTTAATATATTTGTGTGTGCACACGTATATGCTTACTTTGTCACTGTTCAACGTAGTCCTCGTCTGGTGTAATGTACTAGTGTCAGAGCTCAGATACCACAGGAAAATATTCTTTTGGACAGATGTAAAGCCACTCATACACCACTGGCCAAGCATCATCATCCCAGAGTTTAATTTTTCTTAGCACATCCTTCGGCAAACCAAAGTCATGGAAATCTGACTGTGCGAGGTCAGGTGAATACATGTGTAGGCTGCACTCAAACTGCAGCTCTGGTTTGCTTCAGATTTTCTCACAGAAAGATTGCGTGGGTGGCATTGGTCACAGTGTTCCCTCTGGGCATGTTGTGCTTTAAGATTGACATCTTGTGATCACAGTAAAAAGTCAACATGACTATGCCTGCATGCTCCCACAACTCGTCTTTTTTGGGGGGTGGGGGGAGTGTTGCACCATTTTATGTTTTATTATGTTCATTCTCTCTCATAGAAGTGTACCCAACTTTCATCCACAGTGATGATGCAATAGTGCGTTGCCATTGGTCTCATACCGATGCAGAAGCTCCTGGCGAGTATCAACTCATCTCTTTCATTTGAGGTGTCATTTACTTGGGTACCAACTTATACAAACTTTTGAGAACTTGAATGATGAGTTGGGCTGATCCAACACCAGTCTTTAATAGTGATGAGTTGGGCTGATCCAACACCAGTCTTTAATAGTGATGAGTTGGGCTGATCCAACACCAGTCATTAATAGTGATGAGTTGGGCTGATCCAACACCAGTCATTAATAGTGATGAGTTGGGCTGATCCAACACCAGTCATTAATAGTGATGAGTTGGGCTGATCCAACACCAGTCTTTAATAGTGATGCTGCCTTCTTGATTGTATCATGACATTTTTCTATATGTTATATTCTTTGCGGCTGAAGAGTTGTGTATCATCCGATAATGAATCTCTATAGGTTTCACACTATCGTTAAATTGGGAATCTTGCAAAACTTTGCTGCTCTCACTTGTGCACTACAGCAATGGTGTCATCATTTTGTTGAGATGCTTTCCATTTTCCTAAACATGCCACAAGCTTGCCAATGCCATCTGTTGGTAGCTCCAGATCACTGCCTCAGCATACCAAATACACAATAACAGTTGTGCCAGCTCTAGATCACTGCCTCAGCATACCAAATACACAATAACAGTTGTGCCAGCTCTAGATCACTGCCTCAGCATACCAAATACACAATAACAGTTGTGCCAGCTCTAGATCACTGCCTCAGCATACCAAATACACAATAACGGTTGTGCCAGCTCTAGACCACTGCCTCAGCATACCAAATACACAATAACGGTTGTGCCAGCTCTAGATCACTGCCTCAGCATACCAAATACACAATAACGGTTGTGCCAGCTCTAGACCACTGCCTCAGCATACCAAATACACAATAACGGTTGTGCCAGCTCTAGATCACTGCCTCAGCATACCAAATACACAATAACAGTTGTGCCAGCTCTAGATCACTGCCTCAGCATACCAAATACACAATAACGGTTGTGCCAGCTCTAGATCACTGCCTCAGCATACCAAATACACAATAACGGTTGTGCCAGCTCTAGATCACTGCCTCAGCATACCAAATACACAATAACGGTTGTGCCAGTGATTTACCAGGACCTAATTGATAAGACACATTTGTTTATTATTTTGAAAGGGGGGGAAAATATATCTCAATTATTCCACTTTTTTGTAAGAGATACTATAATTAGGCTATGGATATTCATGAAAAACAAGGTACATTTTTAACTTTTGTTAATGTATATATAATATGTCAATATAATACAAAAATGATTACATGTTGTTTTATGTGTACTAATTACAATTTTAATCCACATTTCTACAGCTGTGAATTTCATCTGTGATCATCCAGACATTAAGGCAATTTCATTTGTAGGCTCAGATCAAGCTGTAAGTGAATATAAGTCATCAGAGACACATTAAAATATGTTTGACTAACATTTATGTTTCATTTATAATGCTAATTTGAATATATTGTGAAAGTAAATGTTATTTCAATGGATGTATATCACGTCACTGTCTAGCATTTCTATGAGTTAATCCTAATTGCCCTCTTAGATTTCTTCCTTATCATAAATATTTCTCTTTGCATGAAAGTAATATTTTCATTGTATACCCTGTAATTAACTCATTGTTAATTATATGCATTATTTATTTTTTTTAATTTGACAACTTTCAAGAGGATAGTAAATTTATAAATATTTTCCACAGTGGGCATTTTTTTTAAAAATAGGATAGACTAACATGGTAGTGGTCATATGGTTGCATTCGCTCCGCATTATTCTAGAGTATTCGTAGACTGTAGACTTCCTCTTCATCATCCGACCTTAAAAGGACGTTAAGTGGACTTGTCTACGTTGTGTTGTAGTTTGCAGTATAACACTGTGATATTTGCGCCTTTCGGCCCAACACACCCCGACTTCAAGTTACCTTTTTTGAGTATTGAGTTGTCTTCCCTCTTCGATTCCTGCTCACTTGGCCAGCCGAGACAGGTTAGTCAGTTACTGGAGGCACCACGGAGAGGTGGAGCAGTGTCTGGATGGTTCTGGTTCACCAATCCTGGCGTAAGCCATCAGCTGTTGGTCGCTGACAACTTCTAGCTCTGGTTCTGAGAGGCCCACCTTTGTCTCCATAGTGGTCATATTGGGTATAGACTCTTTTATAGCTTTGAGAACATGCATTTGGCACTTTGCTAGTGTTCCTGTTGCTCATTCATTTAAAAAATCATGCAGACTTTGTACATCAGACTTTAGTGATGTCTTCATCAGAGTGGGTGCCGCGATAGCTCAGTGGTTAGTGAACGGGACTACAAAAGACAAGGGGTAGGGTTCGATCCCAACTGACGGCCTCCAGGTTCGCCCAGCCTTAAATGGGTACCGGATTTTTTTCAGGGAAAGTAAAGCAGCACGGGCGTAATACCGACCATATTACCCCAAAAATCATGTGCTGAAGGTCTGTAAAATATAGAGTCGCTAATACCATATTTCCCTATACGCCACTTGGCGTGATGGGGGTACTTTACTTCATCAGAGTGAACAGCAGATACATGATAGTTATATAGGTTTTAAGACAAAATGAGTTCACCTAACTACTGAGGAGGTGGTTACAGCAGAATTTTAAATCACTCATTTAAGGCATGTGACATAATTTTTATTTTGAGGATCTGTTTTGTATTAAGAAATAAATTAACCTCTTTTATAAAATAATTTGTAAACACATAAAATGGTTTATGGACATATAATTTAAAAACATTTTAGATTTGCAAATTGTGATGTGAAAGTTGACTTAGTTCTGTAGGATTGTTCACGTCAGATTACAGGAATTTTGTTCAGTTAACTCAAGATATCAATTCACATTTTTTTTTTAATTATAGCAGTTGTTTGTGTTATCTTTGTGTTTACCAAATGCCTGTGATGTTTTACAGGGTCAATATATCTATGAGAGAGGATCAAAAAGTGGAAAGCGTGTGCAATCAAATATGGGTGCCAAGAATCATGGTGTAGTCATGCCTGATGCTAATAAGGAAAGTACTCTGAACAGCCTTGTAGGGGCAGCTTTTGGGGCTGCAGGTCAGAGATGTATGGCACTTTCAACTGCGATCTTTGTTGGAGAGTCCAGGAAATGGATTCCAGATCTGGTGGATAAAGCCAAGAAACTAAAAGTCAATGCAGGTGAGCATCTTAAGGTTCAAGCACAAAACTACACACAGAAGGCACAAAAATATAATCTGTTCTGGAATTTGTTCTACAGAATAAGATTGCTAGTCCATTTCAGAACCCTTTTTGATAACTTTTGCATGTGCGAAAGGGGAATGGATTCTTTTCTCTCATTACTCATATGGAATATTTGTATACATATTGTGTTGTTCTACTAGCAGAAAATCCTAAAGACCTACAACAATTGCTTAATGTGATAAACATGACAATAACAAAATATGGACTAGAAATGAATATCAAAAAACTAAAACTATTATCATAAACAAAGAAAATTCTCAAGACCTACAATTAAATATCACAGTTGAGGGAATACATCTGGAGACAGTCCAGAGCAACAACTACCTGGGACATACTATAACCAATGATGGAAAATGCAAAATTAAAATAAACAAAAGAATAGGAATGGCAAAAAGTAATTTTAATGCCATGAAAAATATACTAACAACAAAACAAATATCAACAGGGCTGAAACTAAGAATGGCAAAATGTTACGTCTTCTCAATATTCCTGTATGGTGCAGAAACATGGACATTAGACAAGAAAACAGGACAGAAAATTGAAGCATTTGAAATGTGGATTTATAGAAGAATAGGTAGAATTGGATGGAAACAAAAGATAACAAGCGGTGAAGTTTTAAAACAACTGAAAATAAAAAGAGAACTACTAAATACAATTAAGTCAAGACAAATGAAATTTTTGGGGCATGTTAAAAGACACAACAGCCTACTAAAAATAATCTTGGAGGGGAAAATACAAGGTAAAAGATGCAGAGGCAGAGACCAAGACTAACATGGATGAGTAACATCAAAAGATGGACAAATCAGCCTATGACAACCTGCATCATCAAAGCAAGAGACAGAGCAGAATGGCGCTCCATGGTAGCCAACCTTCATTGCGAAGATGGCACCCGATGATGATAATAATGAAAGGAAAAATTCTTTCGTAGTGTTTATATAAACCTTCAGTTGGTACTAGCCTTGTGGTGTCTATGAGATCTATTGCGGAGAAGGCACTCGATGATGATGATATTGTGTTGAAACTTAGCACGATTCAATATTGTTATTTCTTATAATGAATGCAACATCTCATTGCTCCTGTACTAAAACAAAAGACATTGCTGAAGTTGAATAATTCTTCATAGTTTAAGTAGCAGAAAGTTTCTTAATAGATTGAATGTGAAATAGAATTTTAATAAATATCATGTATTATTAGTGGTGGGATTGCATAAGGCAATCATGTCCTTCCACAATCCTCTATCCACAGTGCATCGTATCAATTATGTTGACTGTTTGCCATGACACCAAGCTATCTAGTATTTTCTCTCTTTGTCATCCGCGGTCTCTCTTTCCTTTTATCCAAGTATTCCAACTTTCCTCTTCTCATGATGCACCCAAAAAATGTTGATTGTTTCTTTCTGATGTTTTTTAGGAGTTCCCTTTTTGTGTTGGCCACTTTTAGAATGTCCTCGTTGATCTTTTTAGCTGTCCATAGAACTTTCAACATTCTTCTGAGAAATCCCATCTCTGTGGCCTCTAATCATCTTTTCATTTGTTTGCCTACTGTCCATGATTCCCTTCCATATGTCAGAATTGGCTCTTTATAACACAATGAACTCTCTTTCACTTCAATTGACATAGATTTGTTACATAAGACATTTTTCATTTTCTGAAATGCTATTTTGGCCTGACTTTTTTTCTGTGGTGCATCTTCCATCTGAACTTATTTATAATAAATTATTATTATTATAATAAATATAATGTATTTTATTGCTAGGAGCCTTGGGATTTATAAAGCAAGGAGTCAGACAAGGCTGTGTTCTGTCGCAGGATTTGTTTTCACTTTACAGCTAACATATTATGAAATCAATAATAGACAAAAAAAAGGAATTGGAGTCAACAGTCACAACATAAATAATTTACGATATGCGAATGATACAGTCTTAATAGCAGAGACAGAGAATGAGCTACAAGAAATGATAGATATAATAGTGAAAGAAAGCAACAAAAAAGGTCTCAGTCCGAATAGTAAGAAAACAGAAGTAATGGTTATATCGAAGAAACTATCATCACCATCATGCAGCATAAAAATAAACAAGACAAATCTGAAACAAGTGCAACATTTGAAATACTTGGGCACAGTGATAAAATCAGAAGGAAGATGCAACACAGAAATAAAAAGCAGAATAGCTCAGGCCAAAATAGCATTTCAGAAAATGAAAAATATCTTATGCAACAAATCTGTGTCACTAGAAATGAGAGAGTTCATCGATGCTATATAGAACCAATTCTGACCTATGGAAGCGAATCATGGACAATATACAGGGTGTTTTTAAAGTCGCAGTGCAGCGAATTTCTACTCTCGGAAGAAAAACGTCACCAGAAATGCGGTTAACTAATGCGTCACACAAATTTTAAAATAAATGGTATTATTCAAATATACTTGACTGCTATCGGCGAGCTTATAATGGGTAATGTTGGTATTAACACAATAAAGTTGTGCCTAAAGCATATGTTGAAAATGTCCACCACGGGCCTCAAGACATGTCGCGATTCGTCTTTCCATATTTGTGAAAAATTTCAGAATAATGTCTGGTGATATTTGTTTAATCTTGTCTACTATTTCAGTCTTTAGGTCATTAATTGTCTGCGGATTATTTTCATAAACTTTCCCCTTCAATGCCCCCCACAGATAATAATCTGGGGGTGTTAGATCTGGTGAACGAGCAGGCCAGATTCCACGTGAAATAATGCGATTTGCAAATATGCTTTCTAAATAATTGAGTGTTGTTGTGGCTGTGTGTGCTGTTGCCCCATCCTGCTGAAACCAGGATTCCATAATTTCCCGTTCTGTACGGTGTGCTATGAACAGTTCCAGAATTAAAGTACGGTAACGTTCTGCATTTATTGTTTCATTAAAAAATATAGGTCCTATTATCCGCATATGACTTATAGCGCACCACACTCCGACTTTTTGATCGTAAAGCGGCACTTGATGAAATTCATGGGGGTTTTCACTGCTCCACAGCCGATTGTTCTGACTGTTCACATAACCGGATAAATGAAACCAGGCCTCATCAGTGAAAAAAGTGACGTCAAGGATGGCAGCGCCATGTTCATAAATAAAATTCTGAAACCACATGCAGTAGTTTAAACGGGATTCATAATCTCTTTCTTGGAGTTGAGACACTTCAGTTAATTTGTATGGGCGATAGTGTAGTTCACTTCTTAAAACCTTGTGAACAGAACTCTTAGATATTTGCACCTGTTGAGACAAGTGGTTTAAAGATGCATTTGGACTCATTGTAATTCTGTCTTGGAGTTCCATAATTTGGTCTTGTGAATTGAAGGTCATCCAGATCGGTGGGTGTTTCTTTAATGACTGTGCATTATTTGAAAATCTAGTTGTTCCAATTTATTTATGTAAATCACGCATCATGTACTGCTGTAGCTTGTTCCTTTTTCGGTAAAGTTAAACATATAACATCACTATTCACAAAGGTATTCGAAATATCCACCACGTTTTAGTTGGCAAATGTTGATACGTTTTTTCATATTGTCAAAAACCTTACGCAGTATGGGCTGTGTAACATTATTAATGTTGTTGGCGATTGAAACCTGCAGCTCACTGAGTGTGTGGGGATTGTTTTCGTACACTTTTCCTTTCAGTTCACCCCAGAGATAGTAGTCCATGGGAGTAAGATCAGGAGACCGTGCAGGCCAAATTCCGCGAGAGATTATACGATTAGCAAAAATTTCATATAAAAATTCCAGTGATTTTACAGCAGTGTGAGCAGTTGCGCCATCTTGTTGAAACCAAGCTTTTTCAATTTCTGGCTCAGAAAGTTGGGTTACGAATCGCTCCAGTATGTTAATCCTGTATCTTTCTGAATTTATTGTGTCATAGAAGAAAATTGGGCCGATTATCCGCTGACGACTCATTGCACACCACACTCCTACTTTCTGATCGTGGAGAGGCACTGGGTGCAATGCATGTGGATTTTCATCACTCCAAAGACGATCATTCTGCCTATTCACGAAACCAGACTAATGGAACCATGCTTCATCTGTGAAGAAAGTGAAATCAAGGATTTCCTCACCTTCTTGGGCTAGAAAATTCTCAAACCACATACAATAATTAATTCTGGATTGGTGATCTAATTCTTTTAATTGAGGAACGACGGAAAATTTGTACGGATGTAACTTTAATTTTTTTTTCAGAACTCTATGAACAGTACTGCTTGATTTGTGTACTTGTTGAGCCAGCTTTCTTATTGATTTGCCAGGACTCATTAGAATGCTGTCCTGGATGTTGAGATATGTTACTTCAAGAACAGATGGTCTACCAGGACGGCTAACATCATGTACACTACCGGTGTTTTGAAATTTGATTATTAAATTACTCACAGTATTTCGATGAGGCACTGGTGTATCAGGAAATCTATTCACAAATTGTTCAACAACCCCATTCGAATACTTGCCGCCGTTACGGAACACATGCTCCACTATAAATACTCTTTCTTCAATCGTTAACACCATTGTAAGCCAGATCTATCATGTAGCAGTGATGTTTAAATGAACACGTAAATGGTGCTTGAACTATTACGTCATACATAGATAAAATTTAGGTGCGTAATTATTTCAACAACAAAAAATGCAGTCATTAAAGAGACACCCTATACAAAGAAATGAAAAGACAATTAGAGGCCACAGAGATGGGATTTCTCAGAAGAATGTTGAAAGTTCCCTGGACAGGTAAAAAGACCAATGAGAAAGTTCTCAAAGAGGCCAACACAAAAAGGGAGCTCTTAAAAAACATCAGAAAGAAGCAATCAACATTTTTTGGGCACATCATGAGAAGAGGAAAGTTGGAATACTTGGTTACAATTGGCAAAATAAAAGGAAAGAGAGATCGCGGACGACAAAGAGAGAAAATACTGGATAGCTTGGTGTCATGGCATGGAAAACAGTCAACAACAGAACTCATACGATGCACTGTGGATAGAAGATTGTGGAAGGACATGATCGCCAACCGGTACTGCACATGATGATGATGAGGGGCCTTGGGAAGGGAGGAAGGCAAATGGTAAAAGAATTGCAGTTTATTTTTGCTCAAGTTGACCTCACATCAATCCAGGCAAACTTGTAGGTGCTCAGTCACTTTCATCAGATGGTTCCATTACCACACTAATTATGCACATACCTTTTTTGCTATTGCAGGTTTCCATTCCTTTGCCATTGTATTCCAAATTTTTGCAGTGTCATATAAATGCATGCTCATCTGCAGCTACTATCCACCAGACAATTGGCTTTTAAGATGTCGCCAATATGAGTGTCTATTACCACCATGGGTGCACCTGACATTCCTCCAGAAGAAAATATAATATCAAGAGATGGATTAATAACAGCCTGTCAGTGCACTGATCTTTTAGACCAGTAGTCTTTGGTGGTGATCCATTTCTGCCAACCTTCAATGCCGAGACAGCATTTTATATGGTAGAATCCAATAAATATAATAATGTTTGGGGGCCTCGGTAGCCTAGTTGGGAAAACCACTCGACTGGACTACCGACGTTCTGACAACCCGTGTTCGATTCCACTTGGGAGCAGTGTGAATTGTACTCGTGGTTGGAAAAAAAAATACCCCATGGTCGACCAAGCCGACAAAATATCAACATTGCGGCCGAGCACATATGGGTGAAAACTCGCGTGCTAAAACGCCAGTTCAAGTCTCGTACTTTACTTTTACCTAAATATAATATGCCTATTTTCAGCATCCACTTATGTTACATTGTCTATCTGATAGGACATGAACCAGGTGCAGATCTTGGCCCTCTAATCTCCCCAAGTGCAAAGAAGCGTGTCTGTGACTTGATTCAGTCAGGTGTAGATTCCGGTGCAAAGGTGCTTCTAGATGGCCGTGATATTACAGTCAAAGGCTATGAAAAAGGAAACTTTGTTGGACCTACAATTTTGCATCATGTTGATGTAAGTTGTAGTTTGTTTCTGTTGTCTGTACAATTTTTATCATTTTAAAGTTTAAATTATGTAAATTATAATTACAACTCTTTAGATTTCAAAATAATTATTAATATTTTATAATGACTTAAATTGTTGTAAGCTTCCTCACTTATGTTGAACTTTTTTTTTTATGATAGCCCAAGATGAAATGTTACACTGAGGAAATATTTGGCCCAGTCCTTGTGAGCATGGAGGTGGATACTTTGGAAGATGCCATCAAAATTGTAAACGCAAATCCATATGGTAATGGCACTGCCATCTTTACCACTAACGGAGCTACTGCTAGAAAATACACAATGGAATGTGATGTTGGCCAGGTAAGGAATTTACCATCTTGTATTTGTTCATTGAAATTGATGATGGTGATAACAAATTTAGGCTTTTCTTCTTGGAACTGTTTTATGTGTTGTAGAGATTCTGGCATAGAATTCTCAATCACAGGTGGAACTAATATGGCTAGATTTGAGTGCTGGCTGTTCTTTTTGGCATAAATTTCTTCATGATTCATCTGTTATACTTTTTCATTGAAGTAAATGTCTTTGATGATATTCATTCATTGAGTACCGTCTCTGCATCGAAGGTTGGCCACTGAGTGTCATTCCTCTCTGTCTCTTGGTGCGTGATGTCATAGACTGACTTGTCCATCTTTTGATGTTGCGTGCCCGTGTTAGTCTTGGTCTGCCTCTTTTACCTTGTATTTTTCCTTCCAATATTACTTTTAGTAGGCTGCTGTGTCTTTTAACATGTCCCAAAAATCTAATGTGTCGTATTTTAAATTGTGTTCCGTAGTTCTCTTTTCATTTTTAGTTGTTTTAAGACTTTATCATTTGTTTCCTTTTCTTTCGATCCAGTTCTTATCTTGTCTTCTATAACTGCACATTTCAAGGGCTTTAATGATGTTAGTATATTTTTCATGGCATTTAAAATTACTTGTTGCCTTTTCTATTCATTTATTTATCTCAGTTTTACATTTTCCATTACTAATTATATTATGTCCAAGGTTGTTGTAACCCTGAAATGTCATTGGTGATTTTACTTTAAGCTATATTGGGTGATGCGATTTTTGGGCCATGTTAAAAGACACAACAGCCTACTAAAGGTAATCCTGGAGGGGAAAATACAAGATAAAAGAGTCAGGCCAAGACTAACATGGACGAGTAACATCAAAAGATGGACAAATCAGCCTATGACAACCTGCACCATCAAAGCAAGAGATAGAGCAGCATGACGCTCCATAGTAGCCTACCTTCGTTGCGGAGAAGGTACTCAGTGATGATGATATTGGGTGACCTGCACAAGTTTCCCAGTATGTGACATCAATATTGAAGCTTAGGGCTTATTTCTTTTGTTCACCAACAGTTTGCGTGTCATTGTTAACTCTTTCCGTACAGAATTTTTTTATCGACTCAAAAGTATTGACTTGGAGACAGATATTGGATATAGACATCACAGCATAATGTTAACTCCATGACTATTTTCAAGTGCAGCGGGTTTTTCATTCAAGGTCATTTTCTAAGCAGAGACTAGTGCATTTGTCTATAGATTTCCCTCATAGAATTTTAAATAAAAACCCTAATTTTGTACAGCATGGCAACTATAAGTTTTTCTAACACTCCTCTTGCGTTTCCAGGTTGGTGTGAATGTCCCAATCCCAGTACCGCTTCCCATGTTTTCCTTCACCGGCTCACGAGGTTCCTTCAGGGGTGATCAGAATTTCTATGGAAAACAGGTAAGAATTTTTTTAATTTATGTTTCATCTCTAATAAATGAATAAAAATGGTTTGTTTGTTTTTGTCTGCTGTAATTTTGTAATGGGGAATTATTATTTTTTGTGATTTTAATTAACCAAATCTTCAATAGCAGAACTGAGCAGCTTACTGAACATTGACTCTCTATTAAATATCATCTGGATATCGTGTTTATCTCCTATTCTGGTCACTCAGGATTACACATTAATCAAAGTACTGGCAAGCTTGCTTCATTAGCAATTTGTTATGTGCACATGATCCCCATGGCTATACAGCTGTTTCCTAGTGCTTCTGATATTTCATCTTTTTCATGGTTGACCCTTGTGTCATAGTGTTTATTAAAAGCTCGTTGTGTTGCATTTTGATCTTTTCTAACTTGTGGCCAGACAATTTTATCTGTTGTTTCTTTCTGTATTCAGTGGTGGGAATTATTCCCAGCTTTTTTTCTACTTTTCAGTTCTTCTTTCTGATCTTATCTCTCAAGCTGTTTCTTAACGTGCATTTAACACATTTCATTTCACTTCACTTCAATAGTGGTTGTTTATCTTATTGTTTTTTTGTCTAGCGTTCATCTCTCTGCATTTCTACATTAAATATCTGACCCCCATTACAGTAGTTAGTTGAATCCTGAAATCATGTAATTATGTACAGATAAAAAGTTATAACTGGGCTGAGAGGTACAATTATTGCAGTTTACTGTAACCCACAGCACAATAAATATATGATCATTTAAAGTCCTTTTAGCACACTCGCTACCAAGGAGTTTAATACTTTGTAGCTGTTTTTTTTCACACTTTGAAAGTAACACAGAAAAAATAAATGAAAATTTATATAACACTTGCATTTTATTGGGACAGGTAGTTCATGAAGTTTGAAAAACAGTTAAGAGAATTACATGGTTTCCCAGAAATAATTGCAAACACAAATCATAGCTTTTGGGCTTGACGAGCTGACTACTAGAGTCACATTTTGTGGCTTTGTGGTACGGAATGTGTTAAGAGCAGATGATTTTAAATATCAGTCGATATGCAGAAGAAAACATTTAAATTCTGAAAATGAACTAATTTCAGTTGGAACAATTATTTAGTTGAAGGTGGCACACAGGGTAGAAATAATAAATTCTTATGTTTTATGATTCACTGCTAGGTCTTGTAGGTTTTATTTTGTTCTTTAGATTATAGTTGAATCCTCTTCATTAATTGTTCTTCTTAGAGCTTCCTTTGATCTTTCTTGGGGTGTTGTCACTCCCCCTTACTAGCCTCAGCCTTAGTCAGAAAGTGAAAGTTGGGCAACAGAAGCAAGCCTATTAGACAGACTATGGGCAACCTGAAAAGATGACTATCTTGTTCATAACCCTGCTGGTCTAAGTTTATAGCAAAAGTTTGTTACTGTAGATAAAAAAGAAGAGCAAGGAAATTCATGTTTAACGCACAAGTATATTAATCGAATAAATGTGCTATATTTGCTAAATGTAATCCCAAGCATCTCTAATTCCCAAATGTATTTGAAGATTTCCAATCTAAAATATATTACATATCAAGTTTACATTTGATGAGAGTACATTTAATCACGTCTATTATGGTTTGTTTCTTCTCAGGGTGTCCAGTTCTACACACAAATTAAGACTGTAACCCAGATGTGGCGTGGAGAGGATGCTGTTTTGCATCAGCCTTCTACCACTATGCCAGTGCAGCAGTAAAATAGCATTCAATTCTTTCTCAAGGACAATGGAGATCATTTATATTTGTTCCATTTATGTTTTCTGATTAATTGCTCAGGCTGATACTGTTTACTTAAAGCCATGGCTTGACAAGCTGTCATTGTAAAAATTGTTGTTATGGAAACAGAGCCATAGATTTTAGAAGCAGCGATCTCTGCAATATGTGCCGTCTTCGGCTCAAAAGGACAATAGATAGAGGTAGATAGTAGTAAAAGTGGGACCTTTGTGCCTTTATCTTTGCCTTGAAATATGTAAATATATTTTGATGGCAATCAGGGTATAACATCTTGGATGTTTGATGCTTTTGTGTTCCAACAGTGGCCTACAGCATAATCACTTTATTGCCTAGCAGCATTATCATTAATTACTGAGCCATTTCTTGAATTTCGATCATTCAGATACTTCTCAGTATCCACATCCACTTTGTTTGCTCTACCCTTAGATCTTTCTTCTCTGCCCTCCATTTTCTTTGGCTGCCTGTGGTTATGGTGTGTGTATGGATATAATAAACTGCTGATTTTGTATTGTGAATGACTTTGTGTTGTAATGATAACCAGTAAAATGTTGCTTACAACAACTGAACTCATCTTTTATGTACTTGGTAATTCATGTTGGTTACAGTTTATGTGATTAGCTGTAATGTATGTCAATTTAATGTGTGTACAGTCACCACTAGTTGACTGGACACTTTATAATTTAATGACATTGCACTCATATTTTTTGTTTCAAGCAAATTCTTGATTCTGTAGAGGAGAATATAATTGCCAGTTTTGTTATTGTAAGTACATTTTTCTAGATGGTTGTTTCAATGTATTTTTGTATCTTTACCAAGATATAGCACAAGTTTTCCATGTTCTCTGTATGAGTTTTTGTTGTGAAAAGTTTTAAGCATTTCAGTTCTTTTATTATTATATAATTTGTGTTTGCAAAATTTGAAAGCTGGAAAATAGGCAAGGTTATTAAACAAGTGGTAATTTGTGATGCTCGAGTGTGTAAACTAACAAAACAATAGGCTTTTTTATATTTTGTTGTTGTTGAGATTAATGATAAACATGCTTTCAAGGATTTAGAGATTGCCGTTGTAGCCAATGTGTGTCCTTGACGTGTCTGATGGCATGAGTTTGTGTTTTAGTTTACATGTCAGGAAAGGTAATGTTGTATGCTGGAGTTTGATTATTGGGTGTTGTTTCTGGCTGGTGTAGTGTTACCTCTAGCAGTTTAGCTGTGCCAGGATGAACGATAAGCCGTACATCATAACTGTTTAAGATTTAGTGACTCCTTGAATCTTTTCTTTCACCATCTTGTTTTTGTTATCCATGCTGGTCTAAATGCATAGTTACTGAAGTAGAAGATGATTTTCTTCTGCTCAATCAATGATCTTCTGCCCTTTTGCAGTTAACTATTCTATTTGGCATAATGTCACTGCCTTTTAATTTGCTTATTCTGTTTTTGTTTAATGCTAACCAGCTGGGACACGCAAGAAATCAATCTCAATGTAATATTCCTGTATTTCTTATTTTTTTTTTTTTAAACACGAAATAAGTTGTAACTTATAATCAGTAACGTTAACTAATGATTCCAACAGCAGTATGGGAAGATGTAGATGACCTGCTAGTCCTACTTGCCATTGTCATATAAAATTGTAATTATCATACACATTTTATGCTCTTCAGTTGAAACACATGAACATTTTTGGTTGCAATCTTCATCTATACAGATCAATTAAACTTGTATGAACTAAAATATATCTATGTTTATTGTGATGCTTTTCTTGAAAATTCTGTCACAAATGATGTCAGTTGAGTGAGTAAAGGTTTCCCACCTTGCCTTAAAGCATGTAGGATCATATAGTGTTAGTGTCCATTATCAATGACTTTGTTAAATTTTATGGGCAATATGATTGGTATCAAGAATCATTTGAGAGATGAACAAGTTTTAGGAAGAATAGATCATGTGCTGATCAAATAACTACTCTATGTGTAATAGATGAACAAAGTTTAGAACTACAGTCCCCACTTTATATTGGATTCATAGATTACGAAAAGGCATTTGATAGTTTAGACAGAGGCATCCTTTGGAAGTTGCTGAGTCATTGCGGAATCCCCATAAAGTTTATTAACCTGATAAAAACAATGTATGAAGGAATGAAATGTAGTGTGGTGCATGAAGGGCAACTTATAGAAGCATTTGAAATAAGAACAGGAGTAAGGCAGGGATGCCTTCTATCCCCATTTTTCTTTCTACTGGCCATAGATTGGATTATGAAAATAACTCAAAACAATAGAAATGGGATCCAGTGGTCACTGACCAAGCAACTTGATGATTTAGACTTTCTATCTATCTATTGACCTTTCGAGCCGTAACCGGCCCATAGGGCGTAGACCAAGATACACCTTCTCCTATATGAATTTTTGTTCTAGCAGTTTTCTTTTAAAGATATTTTATCAAATCTCGCCATCTGTCTCTGTTCTGTGCAAGCAGTTCTATCTCATTGAGGGAGCCGATTCCTGCTGCTCTTGCCTCTCTCATCAATGTTCTTCTCAGTGTCTCCCTGGGTATTCCTCTTTTTCTTTTACCTGTTGTTTCAAATTTAGACTTTGCTGATGACATATCTCTCCTATCACACAGCCATCAACAGACGCAGGATAAAATGAGCATACTTGATGAGAGATCACAACAGCTAGGACTGAAAATTAATAGAGATAAGACCAACATTATGAGAATTAATGCAGTTGGCAATAACCAAATAAAATTAGGAGAAATACCTCTACTAGACATACAATCTAACATATATCTGGGCAGTAATATAGATAAAGAGGGAGGAACAGAAAATGATACCAAAATAAGGATATCAAAAGCAAGAGGAGCTTTTGTTGCAGTGGGAAACATATGGAAGTTTAATGTGGGAAGAGCACAGGACTTCGACAAACACAGATTCACGTCACTTCTTCGGATGATGGAAATGGGAGTTAAGTTGGGCACAGCCAGAAATGAGAAACTTGGTGGCCGTGTAAGAAGACTTAGCAACCAACATAGAACTGGAATCGTCAGTCGCTGGACACTGAGGGAATTGCTGAGGAGGGGATCTGAGCACCTATGGGCATGTTCGGAGTGCAATGATGATGACCCGCAATTAACTCAATATGGAAGTCCAAAGAAATTAGGTTAAATATAAAAATGTTCAACTCCAATATTAAGTCAGTCCTATTATATGGCTGTGAAACATGAAGATACAGACTTTCATTAATGGATGCTTACGCAGAATAAAAGGATGGAAATGGCAGGACAAAATCACTAACATAGAATTATGGGAATGTACCAGTCAAATACCAGTGGATAAAGAGATACAACGAAGACGATGGCGCTGGATAGGACACACACTGCGGAAGCCAACTGAGAGTATTGCACAGCAGGCCCTTTTTTGGAATCCCCAGGGGAAGAGACCAAGAAATTCTTGGAGAAGACAGATAGAAGCAGAGATGAAGATGGTGGGGAAGACATGGAATGATCTTAAAAGAATGGCAAGAAACAGACCGACTTGGAAAGTGTTTGTTGAAGACCTATGCTCCACTGGGAGCTAAAAGGTAGAAGAAGAAGATGATGGTTGGTATCCGGGGGGGGGGGGGGGCATCTGGGTCATGGCTTCCGGATCGAACAACCTATGTTTTAGTTTCAAACATACTCCCTGTGGAGCATAGGTCTTCAGCAAACACTTTCCAAGCCATCCTGTTTCTTGCTATTCTTTGACTTGTCCGTGTTTGTGAATTTTTTTACAATACAGAGTAGTGGGTCCCGTTCCCCATAGTCGCCTCTTACGCCATACCTTAAACCACACGACAGTTGTTTACTTCCCTTTCAGAGCCCAGCAGTTCAAGTGTGTTTCTTTCTCTGTGATCACCCAATGGCTATTCCCTTTTAATATTTTATAACAGTGCTGAAAATTTTGTTTCATTTCATTTTTAATCCATATTTTCACAAATCTGGAATTTCTTTCTTTTTCTTTATTAAAACTAAAGGTTTGTTTCTTGTGGTCTCTGGGTAGGCAAACTCTTTCACTCCATAGTCAAGTTCAGTGGCTTAATTTCCCGCTGTAGAGTTGAGGTTTCTCATCACAGCTGTTGTCGTCAATATGTTAGCCCTTTCAGAACTATAACCTGTATATGTTTCTATAGAGACGTATTCAAATTAATTAGTGCTTAAATTTCAATTATCGGATTACAGCCTGCACCATCAAAGCAAGAAACAGAGTAGAATGGCGATCCATGGTAGCCAACCTTCGTTGCGGAGAAGGCACTCGATGATGATGATTAAATTTCAATATTATTTGTGGTTGAAAGAGGAATATTTCACTCAAAAGATTTAAAAACTGAAAGGGTTAAAATGACACGCCCAAGTGCTCTGCTTCTGAATAAATATAACAAATTATTATTTTCATTTCAACACATCAACCAGTAGTGCGATGATTTCAATAGTGTCTCTTCCAATAGTATAAAGTGTTGGATTCATTCATCTACACTTTTATCATTTACTTTCTTTAAATCATCTTGCAACGAGACAGTGATTTCCCCTTCAATTAAGGGGTAAAGTCATAAAGATGTATAGAAATGCGAAGGAGCTGTAAAGCTGATGATAATAGTGACAATTTTTGTTTTAAAAAAAGGGAAAAAGTGATATGGTAACAGCTTTACGTAAGTGAAAAAAAAACAAAAGAAAAGTAGAACGACGTTTCGATCAAGAAGGCCTTTAGCTAGAACAGCAACAACATAAAAATATATAAAATGCATATGTTTGTTGTTCCAAATGAAGACCTTTTTGGCCTAAACATTCTACTTTTGTTTTATTTCTCACCTATATAAAGCTCTTACTATACCACTTTTTCCTTTTTTTAAAAAAAAAAAAAATTGTCCCCTTCAATTAGTTTAGTCTGCAGATCATTTTCATTACACAACGAACAACTCCATAATACTCTGATTCCTGATCAAAATAACCACCCAGTATCTATCTATCTTTCATTCACCCGAAGTATTGTCTATATCTGCAATGTCATATAAATTTTACTGACTTTTGTAACTCTTGCAGTGGCCCATATAGTTTTGTCTGTAGTGTTGTATCTATGGGCAATGGATTTTCCTTAGTCTACTATATTCAGTGCAGTCTTGAAGTATGTGTTGCAGTCTGGGGCGCCTGTCCACATGTACAAGTAGTTGATGTGCCGATCTTGAATTTTGTATACATGTGACTGTGGAGTGGCCAGCTCCTTGTCGTGGGGATGAGGCTTAACAGTCACCAGGGACTGAAAACCAAGACTGACCAGGCCTTCCTACACCCGAGCAAGACAACAGTCTGCTCTAGCAAGTTTAAGTGCTGGGGCAACCAGCCAAAATGCGCACTACAACAATCAGGATGCCACGCACTCACGCCAATGGGAAGTATGTCTATAACCACCCAGTATGAAACATGCCCATCACACATTAGTATAGTACTAGTAGTAGCCTCCGTCCGTCATAGTTGACTGGATTTTTCAGCGCCCTAGAAATGTTATCTTTTCTTTTCTTTCGTCATGTATTCTATTTCTCTATGAATCTGTCTGCTTCTTGTTTGAGGTGAACCTTTAGAGTGTGTTTCCAGAGATTGCGGTCTGCGGCTATGTCTTCCCATGCTGCAGGGTTTATGTTCAGAGTCTTCATGTCACGTTTACACACATCTACAAATCGAAGTTTTGGGTGCCCCCCTAGTTCTTTTACCATCAGCCAGTTGTCCGTAGAGTATATCTTTCGGTATTTGTGTCATCTTTCATACGGTGTACATGGCCAAGCCAGCGTAACCTACGTTGTTTGAGCAGCGTGTAGATATTTGGGAGGCCTGTGCAAGTCTTGACCTCCACGTTTGTCACTTTATCCTTCCAGGTGATACCAAGAATACGGCGTAGACATCGCGTATGGAATGCATTTAGCCTTCTCTCCTGCTTTACATAGGTTGTCCAAGATGCGCTGCCATACAGAGTACTAATTATGCAGACATTGTACACTGCGGCTTTTGTCCACACACTAGTAAAAGCTCTAATAATGCTTCAGTTCAGATGCACGAACTCCGTAGCGAAGACCTTGTTCTCCGTCCTCCTTATTTGCCTCTAAGACATGCTAGACAGGTGACTGCGATTCTGTTCTTATCTCTCCTGGCCGCGATCAGGGCCCCAGTTGCCACACGGGCAACCCTTCACCTAGACACGTCACTGTTTTTCCTTACGGATATTATATCATACTTGACTCCTGTACTTTTTTTTTTTATAAGTGGATCAGCTGGTAAACATCCGGTCCTGAAAATGCTCTCTCTCTCTCTCTCTCTCTCTCTCTCTCTCTCTCTCTCTCTCTCTCTCTCTGTACACAAAAGGTACATTAAAGTCTAAACCAAATCTATTTAATAATATTGCCTTTTTCTGTCTGTCCTTAAAGTAGCTTAAAATAGGGATAGTTGCGTTGTTTTTCATTGTTTACAAGTAAAGAGTTTCGTCACGTAGCGTATTGGGAAATAGTGTTAGTGACCATAATTTGTATAGACCTTCGGCACATGATTTTTGGAGTAATGTGGTCGGTATTACGCCCATGTCGCTTTACTTTCCCATAAAACAATCCAGTATCCATTTACAGCTGGGTGAACCTGGAAGCTGTCGATCAGGCTCAAACCCAACCTCTTGTCCTTAGCAGTCCAGTTCACTTGCCACTGAGCTGCAGCGGCTCCGTTAGTTCACAGCAAGCTACATTGATTACTCTTTTCGGCCCAAAATATTCGACTTCAGTGAGGCATTTTTGGATATCAGATTGCTTTCCCAGTCCTCTCTTGGCCAAAGTGGTTAATATGTTTTCAAGGCCTTGGGTTGGGGTGGGTGTGGAGTCAATCAGTACTTGCTCAATAATCATGACGTAAGCAGTCAGTTGTGATGAATCAATGATCGGCTTCGCTTCACCGCTGCCAGGGACACCTTGCACACTTCCAGCAACACATTCATTACATTACTAAAACTCTCTCTTTAACTTCAATCAACTAGGTTCAAGTGTGTCCCTTTAAAAAAAAAAAAAAATCTTTTAGTAAGCCTCTTATTGGGACTGTTACTGCGGTCCAATGTGACCATTGAAGGCATATCAAAGAGGAAAAAAAATAAGGGCTGTAAAAGAAAATGTGTTGAACATTGAACTAAACAGACGCACTTTTTTGTTTTCCATACCAAAGACTCGTTCGGTTATTCCCCCGTGTGGCGAGTAGTAAAAACAGTCTATGTTTTTAATTACTTATGGAAACCGAAAATGAAATCACAACCTCATTCTTGGGAAACCGGGTATTGACGTTTGGGAACAGTTGCAAGAATGATTTGAGCTAATAGGAAACTGCAGCACTTTTAATCATCGAGCGAACTGCGGAGAACATTCTGTTACCAGTAGTTTCAACATTAGAAGCGCACATAAGTTGCCCTGCACGGATACATCTTCTAAAACTACACCTCCTCCAGTTTATTGTATTTTCAAATGAGAAAAGTAAATTCCGTGTTTAGGGTTATAACGATTATAAACCAGCGTTTTGTTGCACAGTAGCTGCTATCTATCTAGTCTAGTTATTTCCTCTCAGGGCCGAGGAGGCACACATGGCGGAAGTCATAGTTATCCACAATTGGCAGTTTTCTGCCAGTTCTTGTGGGTCTTTTTTGTTGAGCCTACCCTAGTAATTATTCAGCGTTGCGATTCTCTTGACCTGCCTTGTTTTCTTTTACCAGACGGTTTTCCACATCAAGTCTTGATGAGGAAGTCGTTCTTATTCATTATAGGCACCATGAGCGATGTGTTTCCAACGCCTGCTTATGAATCCTCGACACGTACTCTTGTTTGGTTTTAGTTTCGTCTCTTATCTTTTTATAATTGAAATGTTTTCTCTCCCCTATGTTTGAGATTCTTCGGAGACGTTCTATCTACTTTCACAGAAACTCACACCGGACGGTATCTAACATTTGTGTCGTAACTAATTGTTGGTGCAAGGCCGGACGGTATCTAACATTTGTGTCGTAACTAATTGTTGGTGCAAGGCCGGACGGTATCTAACATTTGTGTCGTAACTAATTGTTGGTGCAAGGCCGGACGGTATCTAACATTTGTGTCGTAACTAATTGTTGGTGCAAGGCCGGACGGTATCTAACATTTGTGTCGTAACTAATTGTTGGTGCAAGGCCGGACGGTATCTAACATTTGTGTCGTAACTAATTGTTGGTGCAAGGACCAGTGAACTACAGCTGAGATCATGCTGCACCATCCTGCTGTAGTCAAGAAAACAAACTATATTGGTCAAGAAAATAGGGATAGAACTTCAACTTGAAAAGCAAACACAGTACTACAAATTTCGAGTCGTAGGTTCGTAGGTATCGGAACTCGCTGTATTGTATTATTAAATTATTTCACAATTAATATTGTCCTACTCTATAATTCTTTCCTAACAGAAAAGCTGAAATAATTTTAGCGCATAATGAAGCCATCAACAAAAATGAAAATATAAGATACCCAGGTTAGTGTGAAATTTAAGTGCGTATTTTTTTTTAATGGAAACATTTTCCTGGCCTTTGATCATCTACGACCTTCCTAGAGGGCGGATGTTTGTTTGTCAAAGTCGTCTCTTCCTGAAGAATAGTACTACCAGTAAAAAAAAAAAAAACAAGTAAAGTACCCCGTCACGCCAAGTGGCATATAGGAAATATAGTGAATCGTAGAAGGTCGAGGCCTGGAAATCATTACTGAGGTCTTTTAATTTGTTTGTGTACATTTATTTGTTTATATGACCTTTTGCGTATTGACAGACGATTGGTTGCAAACAATCATGATTATTCAGTAAGTAAAGTAAAGTTTAAAAAAGTAATTTAATGTTATGAAGAACATACTAACATCAAAACAATAACACCAGGGCTAAAACTAGGAATAGCAAAATGTTACATATTCTCAATATTCCTATATGGTGCAGAAACATGGACATTAGACAAGAAAACAGAACAGAGAATTGGAGCCTTTGAAATGTTGATATATAGAAGAATAGGTAGAATTGGATGGAAGGAAAAGAAAACGAACGATGAAGTCTTAAAACAACTAAAAATGAAAAAAGAACTACTAAGCACAATTCAAACAAGACAAATGCGATTTTTGGGCATGTTAAAAGACACAACAGCCTACTAAAAGTAAACATGGAGGGGAAAATACAAGGTAAAAGAGGCAGACCAAGACTGACATGGACGAGTAACATCAAAAGATGGACAAATCAGCCTATGCCAACCTGCACCATCAAAGCAAGAGACAGAGCAGAATGGTGCTCCATGGTAGCCAACCTTCGTTGCGGAGACGGCACTCGATGATGATGAAAGTAAAGTAAAGAGTCCTGTCACGCCAAGTGGCGTATAGGGAATATGGTGTGTTAGCGATCATCATTTGTATAGACCTTTGGCACATGATTTTTGAGATAATGTGGTCGGTATTACGCCTCTGCCGCTTTACTTTCCTAGGAAAATACCCCATACCCATTTAAGACTATACCAGACTAACGGGTATTTCCTTCCCGGGTTATGTATTTAGTATTCCTTCTCTTAGGTGGTTAAAAATTCCCAACATGGGATACAGTTACTCTCAGAGGTACAGACCAGGATATTTGAGGATATGTTATGGGTGTAGAGGGAGGGTGTGATAATTGCGGGAAAAGGTATATGTGTTAACATTGTCGGACAAGAAATATATCAGTTATTAACTCATCATCATCATGATGTACCATACCGATTGGCGTAGGCGATCATGTCCTTCCACAATCTTCAATCTACAGTGCATCGTATTTTCTGCTGTTGACTGTTTTTCATGCCATGACACTAAGTTATCCAGTATTTTCTTTCTTTGTCGTCCGCGATCTCTCTTTCCTTTTATTTTGCAAGTTGTAACCAAGTATTCCAACTTTCCTTTTCTCATAATGTGCCAGAAAAATGTTAATTGTATCTCTGATGTTTTTTATGAGTTCACTTTTTGTGTTGGCCTCTTTGAGAATTTCCTCATTGGTCTTTTTAGCAGTCCAGGAAACGTTCAACATTCTTCTGAGAAATCAATGTTCTATCAATGTTCTTAAGATGTATATTGCATAATTGGTGTCCTTTTCTTCCACAAATCCACATTGTTCCTCACTTATTTCTGGTTTTATTTTGTTCCTTACGCGTCTCATGATAATTCTTATTAATATTTTAGTCATATGGCTCGTGAGACTAATAGTGCGATGGTCTTCACAATCAGTGGCGCCTGACTTCTTCGGTATGGCTACAAAGATAGATTTTAGTAGATCTTTGTGCATGTGTCCAGTGTTATATATGTTATTGAGTAGTTTTGTTATGACTTGTACTCCCAGCTCTCCTAATGCATTGATCTCTTCGATTGTTATATTGTCAGGACCCGGAGCTTTGCCTCTTTTCATGTGTTGAATTGTCTCCTCCACCTCACTCTGCATTATTGGTGGTCCTGTGTCAGTTGTTAACTACTTACTGTTATTAAGTTCTTGTCTATCAGCGATGAGAGTATTATTAATGACTTATATAAGAAGTATGTTAATGCATGCAATTTATATAATGTAGAATCTTAACGGTCCAGAAATGCCTATTATAAAAGCCGTTGAAAATCGTGATTGCTGTGATCGTATTTTATGATAAGCAACTACTGTAATGATTGCTTTGGTGCCAAATTTGTAATAAAAATAAGTTATGTTGTATGAGGTAATCGATTCCCTTGATTTAGAACACAAATACAAAGTCAATCCTCGCTTCCTTTATTGGGTTATTCTTCTTCTTCTTTCCTTCCTCATTTGCCTTTCAGCGTCGAGGGAAGATGTAATTTGCGGTCTTTTGCTCTTTTGTTCGCCTCTGCTGCTGTTATGTTTCCTAATGCTTCTAATATTCCATCGATCCATCTTTTTCGTGGTCGACCCTTGGGTCTGGTGTTCTCTCAACGTTTGTTGAAGGCTCGTTGTGTTGTGTTTTGACCTTTCTACCTTGTCACGTGGCCAAACCATTTTATCTGTTGTTTTCTTATATTTTCTAGGGCGGGGGCTATTCCTAGCCTTTGGGCTACTCGAAGGCATGAACATGGATCTTTAAATTGAAGCTGTACGAGAGTTGAAATTGTGAACTTTAAAGGGTTGAAATTTAGGAATTTTAAGAGTGACTTTGGAGAAGAGAGTAGACAGCGATAACAATGTGAATTATTTTCTGAATCCTGCAAAGTTTTATGACAGCTTGAAATAAGCAAATGGAAAATGCTTGATTCTGAAGAGTATAAACAAATCTCAGAGCGAACAGTGTTATTTTCTATGAGACTACTGTTAACAGGAGCCGCGATAGCTTAGTGGTTAGTGAACTGGACTACAAAGGACAAGGGGTAGGGTTCGATCCCAACCGACGGCTTCCGGGTTCACCCAGCCTTTAATGGGTACCTGATTTTTTTCAGGGAAAGTGAAGCGTCACGGGCGTAATACCGACCACATTACCCCAAAAATCATGTGCCGAAGGTCTGTAAAATATATGGTCACTAACACCATATTCCCTATATGCCACTTGGCGTGACGGGGGTACTTTACTTTTTTTTTATTTTACTGTTAACAGATTTATAATTGTGTCGTTAGAATTTCAAATGAGAAAGACATTCAGTATGAGGTTTTCGTTTGGCTTCCCCATACGAACCTAGTTTTCACACCAACGAGTGATTCTCAACAAATGAAGTCCGTGTGTACTGCTGTGGTTTTCATAAAGCTAGTCTGCTATAGGTAATGTTGTGTTATAGTGTCCATATTTTGCAATATTTAAATTATGGGTAATGTTGTGTTATAGTGCCCATATTTTGCAATATTTAAATTATGGGTAATGTTGTGTTATAGTGCCCATATTTTGCAATATTTAAATTGTTCTCTCATGTATAGGCACATAGAGACCGACTCTGAGCGCAAAAAAAACGAAGTTGTGTAAATAACGTAACCAACATGATGAGGGGTCCAGTTTGGAAACTTTTATTAAAGGTGTTCATTTAATTTGCTAAAACGGAAGCCAAGACGCCTGACAGCAACAGAGGTAAGTTGCTAGTGAACCATAGCTGATGGTTTGCGCTGTGATCGGTGAGCCAGAAGCATCCAGATTCTACTCCGCTCTTCGTGGTGCCTCTAGTAACAGACTAACCAGTCTGGTCTGACCAAGTGAGTAGGGATTGAGAGGGAAGGCAACCCGGTACTAAAAAATGCCGTGCTGAAATCGGATGTGTTGGGCAGGAAGGCGCACATATCACATTTCTACTGCAAGCTACAACACAACTCATACATGCCTACTTAATTGCCACTTAAGGGCGGATGACGAAGAGGTGTATTCCTTAAGTGCATCCGTTCGGATGAACTCAAGCAAGCATTTGTTAAAATGTATAGTGTTTTATAAGCAAAATAATTTTATCTGATAACTGGCTCTCAACGATATAATTTTATCTGATAACTGACTCTCAACGATATAATTTTATCACTGTAATATCCCATTGAAAAATGTAAATACAACAGTGCCTATCTCCAGTGCTTCAAAGATCTGGTATATCACGATTTGTCTCAATATATGACAGACATTGCTCGATAACCGACCTTATTAACAAAAAGTGCCAACGCCCTTTGGCATGAGTTGTGAAATAAGTGGAGCGGATACGGGAAATTCCTGAATGCAGCGACAC
The DNA here is from genome assembly GCA_032433765.1 of Megaustenia siamemsis. Taxonomy (NCBI): domain Eukaryota; kingdom Metazoa; phylum Mollusca; class Gastropoda; order Stylommatophora; family Ariophantidae; genus Megaustenia; species Megaustenia siamemsis. The sequence continues at coordinate 58,242,315 of JAVIAB010000124.1, forward strand.
TAATTCCTTGAAAATAACAGATATATATCCGGTAAAAAAATTTGTAGAAAAAAAAAATCTATCTGTGGGTGCGTGTTTATATGCATGTGCGTGTGTGAGCAAACCCAGACAGGAAATTCCGAAACCTTAACTCTTTCAGTACGGAAAGTTTTTATCAGTTCAGCGGTAGAGACTTTAGAGATAACAATTTTTCATGGTTTTAAACATCAATCTACATGTTTATATTTATCTAACATATAACATATTATAGATGAATTTTTAGATAATTGAACAAGCAATTATATTTCATCAATACGAAAATGATACAAGACTTGTAAAAATAATTTGGTTTGATGACAGTTTACATTAATCAAATTGACGGTGACGCACTGTGCGGCTGAAAGTGCGGAAAGAGTTAAGGGGGTTAATGATTGTTACAAATCCTTTCCGTATTCTACAATCATACTGGTAACAAATGTAACAATTGTATTCCTTTGAGGGAAAACAACGAGACCGAAAGAAGAATTTTGAGGACTTCAAAACACAGTATCTCAATACACATACCACAACTTTTGTTATAGGTATGTAATCTCTGTGCTTTGAGGAACAGGTAAATAATTGCCGTGCTGTAGTAAAGCTGGTATGGTTATGGTTATGGTTATGGTTAGTCGAAGGCTCCGGTATCACCGAAAAAGAATTAAAATCAAAAGAAATTCAAACAAAGAAGAATCCAAACAAAACGAAAGATAGGCAGCTGTAGACCCCATCATAGCAGCTACAGCACACGCCAAAAGACGTAAGGCCAAGCGGCACTGAAAGTGAAGTCAGCTGAACAGTTTTTCGTTATACGGTATCATCATTCATCGTAAGCATTCGGAATACCGAAACACTGTAAAACATAAGAAAAAGCTACATCATGAAACATAAGAAAAAGCTACACCATGAAACATAATAAAAAGCTACACCATGAAACATAATAAAAAGCTACACTGTAAAACATAAGAAAAAGCTACACCATGAAACATAAGAAAAAGCTACACTGTAAAACATAAGAAAAAGCTACACCATGAAACATAAGAAAAAGCTACACTGTAAAACATAAGAAAAAGCTACACCATGAGACATAAGAAAAAGCTACACCATGAAACATAAGAAAAAGCTACACTATGAAACATAATAAAAAGCTACACCATGAAACATAAGAAAAAGCTACACTGTAAAACATAAGAAAAAGCTACACCATGAAACATAAGAAAAAGCTACACTGTAAAACATAAGAAAAAGCTACACCATGAAACATAAGAAAAAGCTACACCATGAAACATAAGAAAAAGCTACACCATGAAACATAAGAAAAAGCTACACAGTAAAACATAAGAAAAAGCTACACCATGAAACATAAGAAAAAGCTACACCATGAAACATAAGAAAAAGCTACACCATGAAACATAAGAAAAAGCTACACCATGAAACATAAGAAAAAGCTACAATGTGAGACATAAGAAAAAGCTACACCTGAAACATAAGAAAAAGCTACACTGTAAAACATAAGAAAAAGCTACACCATGAAACATAAGAAAAAGCTACAATGTGAGACATAAGAAAAAGCTACACCATGAAACATAAGAAAAAGCTACACTGTAAAACATAAGAAAAAGCTACACTGTAAAACATAAGAAAAAGCTACACCATGAAACATAAGAAAAAGCTACACTGTAAAACATAAGAAAAAGCTACACTGTAAAACATAAGAAAAAGCTACACCATGAAACATAAGAAAAAGCTACACCATGAAACATAAGAAAAAGCTACAATGTGAGACATAAGAAAAAGCTACACCTGAAACATAAGAAAAAGCTACACTGTAAAACATAAGAAAAAGCTACACTGTAAAACATAAGAAAAAGCTACACCGTGAAACATAAGAAAAAGCTACACTGTAAAACATAAGAAAAAGCTACACTGTAAAACATAAGAAAAAGCTACACCATGAAACATAAGAAAAAGCTACACCATGAATCATAAGAAAAAAGCACACCATGAAACATAAGAAAAGACTACACCATGAAACATAAGAAAAGTTTACACCATGAAACATAAGAAAAAGCTACACAATGAAACACTAAAAAAGCTACACTGTGAAACATAAGAAAAAGCTACACCATGAAACATAAGAAAAAGCTACAACAAGAAACATTTAAAAAGCTACATTATGAAACATAAGAAAAAGCTACACTGTGAAACATAAGAAAAAGCTACACCATGAAACATAAGAAAAAGCTACAACAAGAAACATTAAAAAAGCTACATTATGAAACATAAGAAAAAGCTACACTGTGAAACATAAGAAAAAGCTACACCATAAAACATAAGAAAAAGCTACAACAAGAAACATTAAAAAAGCTACACTATGAAACATAAGAAAAAGCTACACACTGAAACATAAGAATAAGCTACACAGTGAAACATAAGAAAAAAGCTACACTGTGAAACATAAGAAAAAGCTACAACAAGAAACATTAAAAAAGCTACATTGTGAAACATAAGAAAAAGCTACACTGTGAAACATAAGAAAAAGCTACACCATGAAACATAAGATAAAGCTACAACAAGAAACATTAAAAAAGCTACACTATGAAACATAAGAAAAAGCTACACACTGAAACATAAGAATAAGCTACAACAAGAAACATTTAAAAAGCTACACTGTGAAACATTTAAAAAGCGACACCATGAAACATAAGAATAAGCTACACAGTGAAACATAATAAAAAAGCTACACTGTGAAACATAAGAAAAAGCTACACCATGAAACATAAGAAAAGATTACACCGCGAAACATAAGAGAAAGCTACACTGTGAAACATAAGAATAGCATACCTACCTTGTGAAGCATAAAGGGAGGTCATGCAGTGAAACACAAGAAAAGCTATTTTGAACCAAAAAAAATAGTGAAGGTCGTGATGTGAAAGACTAAAAGTATGCACGTGATGTCACACTTTCCTGACCGCTGTGTCTAAGAATAATCTTTGATAATTTGAAAAAAACGTGAAAACAATTTGAACCGAATTCTTTTTAAAAAAAAAATAATTAATTATATATACATATATAATATATCATCATCATGGAGTGTGTCTCTGCATGAAAGGTTGACTACCATGGAGCGCCATTCAGCTCTTTCTCTTGATTTGATAGTGCAGGCTGTCATAGACTGACTTGTCCATGTTAGTCTTTGTCTGCCTCTGCTTTTTTCATCTTGTACTTTCCCTTCCAATATAACTTTTAGTAAGGAAAAATTAAAAAATACAGAAAAATGGTATGTTAGAAGCTTTACGTGATAAGTGGACGACACAGACTAAACGACGTTTCGGCCCAACTTTTAGTAAGCTGTTGTGTCTTTTAACATGCCCCAAAAATCTAATTTGTGTTCTTTGTATTGTGTTTAAAAGTTCTCTTTTCATTTTTAGTTGATTTAAAACTTAATTGTTTGTTTTCTTTTCTTTCCATCCAATTCTTCCTATTCTTCTATAAATCCACATTCCAAAGGCTTCAATTTTCTGCTGTTTTCGTGTCTAATGTACATGTTTCTGCACCATACAGAAATGTTGAGAAGATTTTGTTACTCTTAGTTATTGCTATTCTGAAATTTTGCTACTTTAGTTTTAGCCCTGGTGCTATTTGTCTTGATGTTAGTATATTTTCATGACATTAAAATTAATTTTTGCCATTCCTATTCTTTTGTTTATTCCAGTTTTACATTTATCATCACTGGTGTGTACGTCCAAGGTAATTTGCAGCACTGAACTGGATTGCAGATTATATATATAATTAATATATTAATTTAACAATTAACATGATAATGATCATTAAAAATGAACATGATGATTAATTAAGATTAATATAATGATATACATATATATAAATATATATATATAAGAAGAAAGGATACATGGGGATGAGGTTGCGGGAAGGAGTGTGAGACCACAGATCTAAAAAATGTTACTGAAGCAACGAAACAAACCTTTTCTTGCCCCCTCTTTCCGGTCCCCCCTTTTTTCGCAATTCATTATAACCTTGTTAGCAAGAAATTCACGCACTTCTGTGTAGGTAAGCCTGAATAATACAATATACCACTCATTTCATTATAAGCAATATCGAGCAGGCCTACTACAAATAGTCGTTAAGCTCAATACGCAGGCTCCCTCTGCGGGTTAACTGGATTTCATGACAACAAAACAGTGACTATCGACTGATCCGTGTTCTACAAGATTACCCCCCAGTACACATACATGAGAAGGACAATATGGTGCATACCCACCTCCCTGGAAGAGAAACTATACGGGGCAACCGAATCACTTAAAAAAGCTGCCTTCATAAGAGAGTCCGGAATCTTAGTCTGAATGAGCCATGATCGAAGAAGACGATATTGGTTAAAAAGTAAAATTATTAAAACTAACAGGGAATAACGTTAAGAATAAAAGGACCCAAACACGAAGCACACTGCCCTTTATTTTCTTCACTTCTTGAACAAAAGACTATATACTGTTATATTATTATTTTGGATAAATTGTCACTTCTAGCGCCAAAACACTGAGCGATGTCTGTCGCATCTAGGCTTACTGGGCGTCTTTATAGGCGATTAACCAGGGTTTTATCTCGGATTAGGTCCCTTGGGTAACGTTAGGTCACGTCGACAATGGGAGACAATTTACCTTAGTATACAGGAGACGTGAACACGGTCACGTTCATCCAGACCTTCTGTCTTGATGTTGTTATGTCAAGTTTGTTTACCCAAAAACTAAAAAAGCTAATAGAAGAAAGAAGAAGGTGGTCGCCTTTTTTCTCCATGACTAAAAACATTAATTGGGTAATAGAAAAAGTCCTGGCATCTATAATTTTGTTGTGTAACGTGTTTTTTGGGGAGTACAATGTTGAATTTTCATTCCTTATTTTAAATGATTATATAGTTTCAAATATATATACATTTTTTTTCTACTCTCTCTCTCTCTCTCTCTCTCTCTCTCTCTCTCTCTCTCTCTCTCTATATATATATATATATATATATATATATATATATATATATATATATATATATATATATATATATATATATATATAAACCGTTCATTATGTTTCATACTTTAAACTTATATTATGTTTCATAGTGCAACCTTTTATTATGTTTCTTAGTGCAACGTTTCATTATGTTACATAATTCAATCTTTCTCTATGTTTCATGATCACAGTTCAACCTTTCATTATGTTACATAGTTCAATCTTTCTCTATGTTTCATGATCACAGTTCAATTTTTCTCTATGTTTCATGATCACAGTTCAACCTTTCATTTTGTTTCATAGCTCAACCTTTCTCTATGTTTCATGATCATAGTTCAACCTTTCATTATGTTACATAGTTCAATCTTTCTCTATGTTTCATGATCATAGTTCAACCTTTCATTATGTTACATAGTTCAATCTTTCTCTATGTTTCATGATCATAGTTCAACCTTTCATTATGTTACATAGTTCAATCTTTCTCTATGTTTCATGATCATAGTTCAACCTTTCATTCTGTTACATAGTTCACCCTTTCTCTATGTTTCATGATCATAGTTCAACCTTTCATTATGTTACATAGTTCAATCTTTCTCTATGTTTCATGATCATAGTTCAACCTTTTATTATGTGTCATAATTCAATTTTTTATTCTGTTTCACGGCGCGACCTATTAATATATTTCATAGTACGACCTTTTAGTATGTTTCATAGGCCAACCTTCCATTATTTTTCATAATGCGACTTTTCATTATATTTCACAGCGCATCCTTTCTTTATGTTTAACAACGCAACCTTTTGTTGTGTTTCACAGCGCAACCTTTTATTATATTTCAAGGTGCGACTTTTCATTATGTTTCATACATTATCTATTCACCTTATATTCATCTTCATCATCGTCCATCCTATATAGAAGACTTTATTGGTGTATTGAGTTGTCGCTTGCAGCAAGTTGTAATATATGTATGCCTTTCAGCCTATCACCCTCGACGTTTGTTGTTGTCTCTGTGGTTTTGTCTACTTCTTGGCGAGATAACCTTGTTTTCAACCTCAAACAAGGTATGTTATGCTGTATTAGATCGCAATTGCTATCAAAAAATGACTGAAAATTACTTTTGTTGTTTATATAATACTTAGTGATTTCAGAAAGTAATGCACCACATCGGTTTTCTCAAGAACCGCTAATTCAAAAAGTGTGCCATTTTTTACACAGTAAATATGGACATATCGTGTAAACATCGGTATCATTCAACCCAATCTCCATCCACTTGTACAGCTTTACGACAGCGCTCAACAAGTGCATGTATTCTTAGACTGTACCAGTTTTTGACTTGATCGTGTAACCATTTCTTCGCTACATGAATCACTCATTCATCCTCTTCAAACCTTGTTCCGCGGAGGGCAGCTTTAAGTGGACCAAAGAGATAGAAATCAGAGGGTTCCAAATCAGTACCGATGGTGTATGAGGGAGTACAGCCCAACCCAATCTGGTGATTGTTTCCCGTGTTGCCAGATTTGTGTGAGGGCGCGCATTGTCGGGAAGGACAACCAGGTCTGCTGGATTCTTGTGCAGCTGAACTCTGCGAAAACATTGATTGAGTTTTTTTTTTTTTTTCAGTGTTTTAATGTAAGTTTGCGAATTGATTGTCTCTTCTCTTTGCATAACATCCGCAACAATCACACCTTCAATGTCCCAAAAGACAGTAACCATGATCTTTCCAGCAGAAGGAGATGTATTGAATTTCTTTCTTTGTGGTGAGTTCGGATGATGCCACTCCATTGACTGTCTTTTTGTCTCAGGTTCAAAATGATGTGCCCAGGTTTCGTCACCTGTAACAATCCTAGCCAAAAATGTATCTCCATCAACATTGAAACGCTCCAACAGTTCAGAAGAAACTGTTTTTCTTTGCGATCCGTGATCATTATTTGTGCGATTTCGTGGAACCCATCTTGCACAAACCTTAGAGAATCCTAGATGTTTTTATGATTGCATTTGCACTACCAATGCTGACTGACAGCTTTAGGGCCAATTGTTGAGAAGAGAAGCGCCTATCAGCAAGAATAATGTTCTCGGTGCATTTCAACATTTCTACATTGGTGGCTGTGGTAGATCGTCCACAGCGCGACTGATCAAGAAGCTCCGTATCTCCCCTTTCCGAAACTTTTATTATCTGAATGCAGCGACATACTGTGCTCTGTCGACTACAAAACGTCCATACACATCACGTAGGTGCTAGTAAATGTTGACCTTAGTTTCCTCTAAAACGAGAAATTCTATCACAATTCGCTGCTTATAACGCATGTTGCTAACATGCTTCATTTCAACGGTCTAGGGCAGCCGTATTATTTTGCATATTGCAGTGCAATTTGGTGCACACAATCGACACATGCCATATTTAAAGTGGGAACAATGTCATGCATCTATTTTTATTTTTAGCTGAGAAAACCGACGTGGTGCATTACCTTTTGAACGCCCCTCGTAGCTTCTCGAAAGCCACCCATTTTTATATGTTGAGGTACATTTAAAGCGTTCATCTTAGACCTCTGCCCTTTGGTCAGAATAGTTAATCCTTTTCAAGGCCTACTACAGATAGGTGTCCTTGGGTTTTGATCAGTTATAATTCGTTGAACCTGACGCAAGCAATCAGCAATAAGTCACTGTTCACTTCCATCCCAGGTGCTGATGATCGTCTTTGGCACAGTTTCATTATATCTTTCTTTTTTTTTTCTTTCTGTTCTCTTTCTCACTGATACCGAAAAGGTGTCATGGTTATATCATTGTCGTTCTTGAGCTGCTCGAACTGTCTAAATTAGTGATATTCCTTTGTTGTTACATGTCTCTATCACTTGGTTATTTGGTTATGAAAGGCCCCGGTATCACTGCAAACGAATTAAAATCCATAATTGCTCAACCGCCCGTGCTAGCGTAATCATCCGAATTAATATATCATCTCCCAAACAAAGAAAGGTAACAGTAGTCCCTATCGTAGCAGTCTCAGCACACGCCAAAAGACATAAGGCGAAACCGCACAGAAAGTGAACACGGCCAACTGTTCCCTATCATACGATATCATCATTTATCGTAAACAATTGGACTATCGAAACATGATCAAAACGTGTGAGACACACAGCTCACGGTGTGCACAGAGCACTTAACTCATTAGCCAGTGCGTAGGTGAAGAATGATGACTGGATCTCTCCTTGATAGTTGGAGGTATCCGTCCCTCTCGTTATACTTTGGGTTTTGTTTCCATTTTTCATTGTACTGGCCTTTGATGATGGATTTGGCTTCATTGTAGCTGACCAGAAGGTTCAAGACATCTCCTTCAGCTGGAAAGACCATCTTCTTCTAGGTCTTCCTCTTGGTCTTTTTCCATGCATTCTCGAGAAGAATACCCTTGATGGTGATTGGTGAGTTTCATTATATAGTTAAAAAAAGTAAAGTACCCCCGTCACGCCAAGTGGCGTATAGGGAAATATGGTGTTAGTGACCCTATATTTTACAGACCTTCAGCACATGATTTTTGGGTTAATGTGGTCGGTATTACGCCCGTGCTGCTTTACTTTCCCAGAAAAAAATCCGGTACCCATTTAAGGCTGGGTGAATCCGGAAGCCGTCGGTTGGGATCGAACCCTACCCCTTGTCCTTTGTAGTCCAGTTCACTAACCACTGAGCTTTCGCGGCTCCCTGAGTTTCATTATATAATAATTATTATTATTACGTTGTCTATTTTTAAACGGTTACAAACAGTTTGTTATTTTTATTTTCAGGCAGAACGCAACAGTACACACACGTCACCCCACTCAAGATTTGCGATTTATTTCATATAAATTCCTCCACCTTTTCTTTTTATAGAAAACACAAAAACACCACTTATAGATTTGAAATAACATCACCTAATTGGGTATAAAGGGAGCCGCGATAGCTCAGTGGTTAGTGAACAGGACTACAAAGGACAAAAGGTAGGGTTCGATCCCAACCGACGGCTTTCGGGTTCACCCAGTCTTTAATGGGTACCGGATTTTTTTCTACGAAAGTAAAACGGCACGGGTGTAATACCGACCATATTACCCAAAAATCATGTGCCGAAGGTCTGGAAAATGTATGGTCACTAACACCATATTCCCTATACGCCACTTGGCGTGACGGGGGCTCTTTACTTCTTTTAATTGGTTACAAACGTTTTGTCAATGTGAAGAGTGTTATACGTAAAGATAGGCTGTCCACAGCCAAAAATAGTTTTACTAAGGCCAACGGGCTGAGAGAGAAATCACAGAATCACCTAGAGTTCGTGACGTCTTCAGCTATTTGAGCTACAGATGGATGACGTCATTTTACCCACAACCACCCCTGAAAACGTAACAAACTTTTAGTGATTCCTTTCAGTCCGTGCGGTTTATTAATACTATAGATGCCCGTGGGCTGTCACGTGATATGCATTTGAAGATATTATTTGAACAACTGTCTTGGGTGTATTACCGTCATCCGGGGCAAAGCAAGTATGTAGTTTGCAAAGGATCAGGGGAAAGCAAATATTGTGTCCCTTAACCTCGTTTATAAATTTAGCATCACTACTTCCTTTTTCTCACATTTATGTGACTATGAATTTGCATCTGGGGTAATCACTCTTCAAACATACTTCGCTACTTCCGCCACAACTATCATGTTCCTCCTGCTTGTGACTGTGTTGTTTCCCCAGCTTTCGTTCTGCTCGTATATGCTTTATTAAATCCCTTTTTCTTGAGATATGAAATTATTAAACGCAGAAGAGCCAATTGTTAACACGGGTATTAGAAACGAAACAATATATTTGGAAATAAGTACCTTGTAGTTCTATATATTTCCCGTGTGTTACTGGGGCCTCATTATGAGGGAGGTAAAGAATAGTGACACTGTGACCTTCCAGGCATGTCGTAAGAGGCAACTAAGGAGGTTGACCGATGGCTTGACAAGCTATCATTGTAAAAAGTATTGTTATGGAAACAGCGCCATAGATTTTAGAGCAGTGATCTTTGCAATATGTGCTATTTTGGCACGCAAGGCTTCTATTTTTGAGACTGTGGTTCTGCCCTATGTGCCGTCTTCGACTCGAAAGGACTTTAGATAGATAGTTCTATATATATTGTATTTGTAGTCTTTGTGGCTGTTAGCAATCCAATTAAAAGTTTCCGAATCAAAAGAAATCATATGCGATGAGACAAAGCAATAAACATATTTAGTAAATCACGAAGCGTCGTGTTGTTATGTTGAGACGAACTAAAGAGCACAATGTTTTCCATCAAAAGCAAAAGAGTATAGAGAAACACAAAAAGGCAGCTAATAAAAAACATCAGAAAGAAACAATCAACATTTTTCGGGCACATCATGAGAAGAGGAACGTTGGAATACTTGGTTACAACTGGCAAAATAAAAGGAAAAAGATATTGTGGACGACAAAGAGAGAATATACTGGATAGCTTGGTGTCATGGCATGGAAAACAGTCAACAACAGAACTGATACGATGCACTTTAGATAGAAGATTGTGGAAGGACATGATCGCCTACGCCAACCGGTATGGCACATGATGATGATAGAGAAACAAGACAATGCAAGACCAAGCAACATCTATATCAATGATTACAAAGAAGAATAAATCGACATACATCGGAAATGTATTCATAATGAAAATATAACTAGTGCCAAGTGGTTGTCTCTAGACTACAAATGTCGACTGGCATCGAGGTAAATAAATCAAGGATAATTGACTTCATTGTCTTTCCTTTATTAAATAAAGTCATGTCTTCGTGTGACCTACCAAGCGTCTTTCAAATCTGGTCTGGAATATTTTTTTTTTATTTTCAATTTGCTCAGTAAAAAATAATAGCCATTACCTTTTCTCTCTCCTCCCCCACCCACTTTTTTCACGAAAAAAAAATATCGCAATTTTTGTTTGAGACACTTTTTCTGTCCATGTTTATATTGTTGACATTTTCGAGTACATTTGATATCTGCTTCTTTGCGATCATGGCTCATTCAGACTATAAGACTCCGGGCTCTCTTATGAAGGCAGCTGTCTGTTTAAGTGATTCGGTTGCCCCGTATAGTTTCTCTTCCAGGGAGGTGGGTGTGGGCCACATTGTCCTTTTCATGCCTGTGTGCTGGGGGCAATGCTGTAGAACGTGTTTAGTTGTCATGTTATGCAGGGTACAGTGGCATTGCCTCAAATAATTCCTATTTTGAGTTTGGTGAACATGTGGTTTCTCATTCTGTTGTGGCCAGTGCGTAAGCGAAGTATGATGACTTGATCCCTTCTTGATAGTTGGAGGTATTCTGCCCTCTCATTATACTTTGGGTGTCCTTGTCTCCATTTGTCATGGTACTGGCCTTTGATGATGGATTTGGCTTCGTAGCTGACCAGATGGTTCTCTTGTGGTAATCTCCCTTCCCCCTTAGCTAGTTTGTCTGCGAGCTAATTTCCGTGTATATTACAGTGTGATGGTATCCACTGGATGACCACTCTCTGGAAATTATTGCACAGATGATCTAGAGTCGTTCTCAAGTCATCTAGCTCAAAGTGCATTTGATATCATAATTTTGTTAAAATTAGACCAAACAAAAAGTATTCGATAGCGTTAAGAGATAATAGTTACGGAAGAAGCTAACAGCACAACTGAAGAGAACTCCAATCTTATGTAAAGTCACTACATCAACAGTAGCTTCATGGTCAGAACAACAGCAAAGTCTAGTTCCATCTCGATAGAGTATGTTATCCCTGCTTTAAAAATGAAGTGCTGGATTCTTCTGCGCAAGAAAATTAAAATTGGCTTGATACTACCATGTTACACAAAAATGTGTCGGTGATTACAACTAAATTTGGCTACTAGCGCCATATTTCCTAAACGTCACTGAACATGGCAGGGCAGGGATCTTTCTTTCTTGTTATATTTAGTTCGCAATTAACAAATTGTATACAGTGGCTTAGTGGTCTCGTTTATTGATAAGAAGGGTCCGAATTCAATTCCCAAAAGTAGCGATTTTTTTCTTCAGATATTCACCCAGCCTCTAAAATGGGTACCATATATATATTTTTTTCTGGAAAGTGAAGGCAGCCTGGCGTGATACCTACACCATCAACTACAAAATGTGCCGTTCTTATGAGTAAAGTGTGGTCACTATCGGCACCATATTCCCCATACGCCTAGCAGACGTGAAGTGAACCTTTACTTTACCATATGATATATAAAATACTATCTTGTGTAATTACAAAGTGTGTGGACATCATGGAAAGTGAAAAAAGCTAGAGATTAAGAATACATTACATACTTCTGACTATCTTATTGATACTGCGAAGCTCTGTATAAAGAGTCTCCTATTACTGTCATTGCACATCAGTTATTATATATATATATGTATATATATATATATATATATATATATATATATAGCATGCACGTTTATTTACGACAATCTCAACTCTATTTGCCATATAAATTGTTATTTTTCGTGACATAAAGGTCTCTTCACATATTGCAAATAGTGAGAATTTAAGCCAGTCTTGCCTTTTCTTGTTATTGTTCAGAATTTTTTCTTCTTTTGTTCGAGATAATGACATTGACATGTCTTCGTTTAGGAATATCCAAACTGAAAAAAATACCGATTACTTTCAAAACTTTCCTTAACAGCGGGGATATTTAGTTCGTCATTTAGCCTTGCACAAACTCCACCAGGCGCATTGCCTTATAAAGTAGGCCTACTTTAAATGTCCTCACACCTACCTGACGATCTATAGTGACGTTGAGGAATGAGGAGCAGCGAGTTAACTGTTTCTGTTTGAAAGGTAGGGGGTGTGGCCTCCGCAAAGCAGCGGTTCCCCGTATGACAGCCACGCCCCATGACGTAGCTGCATAGCGATATGGTGTTGTTAACGTCATAATTTTTTCTTTGAGACCCATCAGCACATTTTTTTATCAACAACATATATTAAAGAGAAGAAGGGAGACGTCAAGAGGCTGACCCCGAGTAAGATGGACTGACAATATTAAAGAAGCGCTACATCACTTGATACTAAATCTTCTTCTACTTTTCTTCCTCATTTGCCTTTCAGCATCGAGGGTAGATATAATTTGCGGTCTTTTGCTATTCTGTTCCCCTCTACTGCTGTTATGTTTCCTAGAGCTTCTAATATTCCGTCGATCCATCTTTCTCGTGGTCGACCATTGGGTTCGGTATTCTCACAACGTTTGTTGAAGGCTCGTTGTGTTGTGTTTTGATCTTTCTGCCTTGTCACTTGGCCAAACCATCTTATCTGTTGTTTCTTAATATATTCTATTGCGGGGGGGGGGGGAGGAAGCTATTCCTAGCTTTTTAAAATCAGTTCTTCATTCTGATCTTATCTTTCAGACTGTTTCCTGTCATTCGTCTGACACATTTTATCTCAATAATTGACGCGGCCAAAGGGCGAGAACCAGAACTTTGTATCTCCCTCGACATCTGAACGGGCACAAGAGGAAGTGGACACAGAGAGAGAGAGAGAGAGAGAGAGAGAGAGAGAGAGAGAGAGAGAGAGAGAGAGAGAGAGAGAGAGAGAGAGATTAACACTATGTCAGTGCTGTATTTCTTTTCAGAATTGGGATTAAGTACCTATTTAAGGCTTGGTGAACACAAAAGCTGTCAATCAGGATCGAACTGGACCTATTGTCCTCGGTAAACCAGCTCACTGCCCACAGCATTTTCCGGCCGCTAAGAATACATCGCTATAACACGCTGCATGACGTAAAGAAAACGGACGAGAAGAACACCCGTTAAGCCTTGCCATGTATGAAGATATTGTGCTATCGCTCCACGACCACCAGAACGTGACGCTGTAGGCATCACACCAAGCGGCCATAGGCTTTAGGAGAATATTAACTACAACAGCCAATTGTCTGCGGTTGGGCAAGCCTCAAATCCAAGGGGCTAAACCCAGCTGGGAGTTGAACGGCGACCATCAGGTATGTATTTGAATGTACTAATCATTCCACTGCCACAGCTTCAACAAAGTGAAGGGTTAACAAGAAAATAAAAAGGTGTGGCAGGAATGGGTGTCAACCAAACTGAAAGAGAGCTGATGTTAAGGCAAAAGTGGGTCCAGAGTGACAATCACCTTTGATTCCGCCCCTGTTGCTTCTCTATAAATAATGTCCTTTACAGAACCCACTCCTGAACAATAAATAACACTGAAGTAAGAGAAAGTGCCTTTGATCAAAGAGCTACTGAAACAATCAGCTTGCAAATTATGTTTTGTTGAAAAGTAGCGGGGAACCTTTATGGCCACCCAGAGTGCATTTAAAGATCAAAGAGATGAAAGTAATAAAGAGATCCATTTTCTGTATTTAAGATATATATATATATATATATATATATATATATATATAGAATGAGAGAGAGAGATAGGGGGGGGGGGGACAGAGAGAGATAGAGAGAGAGAGAGAGAGAGAGAGAGAGAGAGAGAGAGAATATTAAAGTAATTAAAGTTTATACGATCAATGTGCAAAACAAATTTCTTTTCACGGAAAGAACGTGATCTAAAGGCAGTAATTGTTACAAAAATAAGGAACGAAAAGATTTGCAACAAAAATAGAACAGGTTAGAAGCAAAATAGTTTTGACAGGAGGTAAAGCGCAGTGAAAATATGAGATCGTATAGAAGCTTTAGATGGTAAGACAATGAAGGAATCTAAAATAATAGAAATACTTTGAGTCTTAATATAATAGTGACCGAAGATGTAAATTAAGAACAGGATAACTCTTTGCGTTATACGCGAAAAAAAAAGTAAAAATGTAAAGAAAGTTGTGCTCGAATGCTATTGAGTTATTGAGTTATTTACGGGTCACCATCATTGCGCTCCGAACATGTCCATAGGTGCTCAGATCCCCTCCTCAGCAATTCCCGCAGTGTCCAGCGACTGACGAATCCAGTTCTATGTTGGTTGATAAGTCTTCTTACACGCCCACTAAGTTTCTCATTTCTGGCTGTGCCCACCTTAACTCCCATTTCCATCATCCGAAGAAGTGACGTGGATCTGTGTTTGTCGAAGTCATGTCTCTTCCCACTTCTCGGAGGGCATTTATGTTGTCCCCTGATCCATTGGTTGCCCGTCCTCAACGACAGCGCAGCTAGCCAACCTGTCCGCTCTTTCATTTCTCCGTACTCCGGCATGTCCAGGGACAAAGACAAAGGTGACCTTACGTATATTGGATTTCTGCAACGACTCTACCCATTGCATGCGTACATAGCCCGCCTCCACTTTTTGATCATGCTCATCGAATCGCTCAGTATACAGGCGTGGGTGTAGTCTTGTGACTCTAACCATTTGAATGCCTTGGTCACTGCCATCACTTCCATTGTCATGCTACTCGTGGTCATGACGTATGCACCACTGTCTTCGTAGACTATTCTGCCTGCCGAGCGTGCTGTAAATGCCCATTTACTTCTTTGGTGTCGTCTTACAGATCCGTCTGTATAGATGACTGCATCTTTCTCATCAGTGTTATCGCAGATGAGACCGTTGGCCTCAGCATTAACCACGATCAGGTTCTGTTCCCTACTTTTACTGTAGAGTGTGACAATATACGAGAAAGTCCCCTTGAAAGACGTAGGCACCGGTATCCACTCTTCACCAACGCTGATATTGGTAAGCCCACAGACATGTTTGATGACATCTTCTGCTCGGCCTACCCATGATTGCCTCTTTTTAGCCTGGAACCTTTCCCTGTGTTGAGCACGTGGTGCAATGGATGCTCTTTATCTATACTAATCTTCAGGTATGCTCGTGCTCTCCAGATCTTGATTCTGTCATCCATGGTTGGAAAGTCAAGAAGATACCTCAATGCTACACAGGGAGTGTCCCTTGTACATCCCAAGATAATGCGCATGGCTTCATTTTGTATTTTCTCCAGCCTATCAATTTGAGTCGTACTGACAGTAAGAATTGCCAGGGCATACTCGATTGGTGCGAGGACTAATCCCTGGAACGGAAGAGTAAGTAGCCTGTGCTCGATATTGGCAGCTGCCATGACCTTCAAGGCGGCTAATCCTTATAATATCTAATTTATATTTCTCTAATGTTTGAGAGCAGCAGGAATCGGCTCCCTCAATGAGATAGAGCTGCTTGTACAGAACAGAGACAAATGGCAAGATTTGATAAAAATATCTTTAAAAGAATTGAAAACTGCTAGAACAAAAATTCAGATAAGAGAGGGAGTATCTTGGTCTACGCCCTATGGGCCGGCTACAGCTCGAAAGGTCAATAGATAGATAGATAATATTTGTGAGATTAATGTCAGACTTACTCCTTCTCTAGAGCGTAGAAAAGAAAATGAAAACGATTATAACATGTTAGATAAGATGTATGCGGCTATAAGTCGCGTCACTTAAAATATACATTAAGACAAGGATGATAAATAATAACTTGGGAAACATTGTGGTGATCCTGTGTTGAACACAGAGGAAAACAGAAAATAATGTGGTTCGGCTATGTCATTAAACAAAAAAGTAAGTACCCCCGTCACGCCAAGTGGCGTATAGGGAATATGGTGTTAGTGACCATAATTTTTACAGACCTTTGGCACATGATTTTTGGGGTAATGTGGTCGGTATTACGCCCGTGCCGCTTTACTTTCCAGAAAAAAAATCCAGTATCCATTTAAGGCTGGGTGAAACCGGAAACCTCGGTTAAGATCGAACCCTACCTCTTGTCATTTGTATGTCATGTGTTCACTAACCACTGAGCTATCGCGGCTCGACTATGTCATTAGAATAGAGCATAATCGACTGTTTTTATTATTTGCTTATTACAGTTCGTTATCTAGTTTCAAAAAGAGAGCTAATTTCCAATATTAGGAAGAGACAATCATCATTTTTTTGGCCATGTAATGAGAAGAGAACAACTGGAATATATTGTAACAACTGGAAAAATTGAGGGAAGCAAAGAGAAAAAATAACAGACAGCTTAAAGTTGTGGAGAGACATGATCACCTACGCCACTAGGCCCGGTACTTGATGATGATCTAGTTTCAGGACTGGAGAAAGACCAAGAGTCAGTCTGATGATATGATATTGTTTCTGAAATCCTGTCTGGGTTTAATAATTACAAGTGCGTCACACATGACCCAGCAGGATCTAGAATGGTATCTCATTACAACGCCTCTCAACACATGTGGGCAGTATGGACAAATAATAAGTAATGAAAATGTTATAAACATTCAGTGATAATTTTTTGGATAAACATTGTGAAGAAAGGATACAAAATAAATCATTACTGCAACAAAAATCAGACATTTGAGACAAACGATGTGTGTACAATATACAAACGAAGAAATCAAATGTAAAGGAAGACCTGTAATGTACAACGAATATCGCCAATGAAGTGGAATATTACATTACACATTATCTTATCGTAATAGGCCATACAACATTTAGGAAATCAAGAAAATATTTGACACAGGAAATCAAAGTTATATAAATTATAAACAAACATATTTTCGGTGGGGTTTACACAGATTCTGACGCCGAAAAGACCCTTTCAAAATAGCTTGTTATTTTTCCTCATTAAAAAAAAAAAGTTTTAAGGGCGAAAAATTCCGTCAGCTGAGCCTCAAAATAACTCCAACAAGCTGGGCATGGAAAAATAGCTAGCTCTTGAATGAACAGATAGAGGAGATAAAAAAATTCGGTCAGAATTTGCGTTGATGATCCTGCGTCAGCCCAGGCAGTAGGGAAATCCCCTGCACAAAGGCGGTAGTGGTTGCTGATTGGCGCAGCCCGGTCATGTGACCGCTGTATGGCACAAGGGTTGGCCTAGGCAGTAATGTCTCCCTTTGCGGTTGTCTGGAAATTCCGTGAAAGCTCATTATAACCTCAGCTGCGACTGTTATATGTGCCAGTTTATATAAAATTACGCGACGGCCTTTCACTTCAGTTTTGTGTGCAGTGTCCTGGAGTATTGATTGTGAGTTCAGAGCTGCATAAGGTTGTATTTACACATTTATTCATTGTGCATTGTAATTTCACGTAAACGTGCCGGATCGTCATGATGGAAGATATCGAGATCGACGGCTGTATTGGTTACGGTTATGAAAATCACCGAAATTTGCAACATCTTCATGTATCGTCGAAGAAACATAGTTTAGAACTAGGTTCAGATCCACCTTCTCTTGGCTATTATTCAGGAGAACATAATTTAGCATCACTTACTTTAAACGAAGACTCTTCTACAGCTGCAGAAACGGTTTCAGAAGAAAGTGAACCTCCACAAATCTTTTCATTGGAAAGCTCGCTATCAAAATTAAATCTTTCCAGCACATGTGGGAACAAGTCGTCCGATCGCTGTGATTCAGGTGTAGAAGACAAGCAGGCTGAATCAATACCTTCAATAACCATAAATAATTGCTGGGTTTCACCACAGTTATCACCTCAGCAGATTATTGATATTTTCAGAGGAGACGAGGATGGAGACAAGTAAGTTTTGATATGTTGTGCATGTTTTAAATTAAAACATTAAATTATTTAACACCAGGACGAACACGTCCTCGACGATGTAATGCAACAAATTAATAATGCTCTACTAGTACTAGGAAAAGAAAAAGAGGAAGACCCAGGGAGACACTGAGAAGAACATTGATGAGAGAGGCAAGAGCAGCAGGAATCGGCTCCCTCAATGAGATAGAACTGCTGCACAGAACAGAGACAGATGGCGAGATTTGATAAAATATCTTTAAAAGAAAACTGCTAGAACAAAAATTCATATAGGAGAAGGTGTATCTTGGTCTACGCCCTATGGGCCGGTTACGGCTCGAAAGGTCAATAGATAGATAGATAGATAGTACTAGGAATAATAAATTGATGATGAAATAAAATTATATTTGCTATTTAAAATTGGATGCTGACGCTATTATTATACTCAAATGTGAGATTGACGATTGTAGAAGACAAAGAAGTGCTTACTTTCAAACATAAACGTTTTTAAAATACGCAGTAGTCAGTGGCTAGCAGCAGCCTTGGTGTTAATTATTAGATCGTGATTCAGTCTTTTGTCTGACACCCAACCTAGAATTAAAGAAGGATGATGAGTTAGAGTATCAGCTTTACTCGCTGATTTAGAGATGGTATATTCAGCAAGTAAGAGTAAGAGCACTGGCCTCCTCACCCCCAAATAAATGCTGCGGCCAGTGTGGCCTACCGATCGAGGTTTTAATTATTCACTCCCACGCGCTGTGACCACATCGTGATTGAATTGATTGTACAACATAACCATTACTAAATCTTTCTTGTGTAGTTACTCATTACCATCTCTATATAACACACACAAAAATGATATCAATAATTCTAACTTTTAGATGTGCTTTTACATTCAGCACTATAATTAATGATGCCTTAAAACGGCGTTAATACTGGAGACCATCTTCTTTGTGCATGCCAGTAAAAGGTCATCGATCTTTGAACTAGGCAAGTCTAAATTTAAGCTTTCTGGAAAGTACGCAAGGCTAATTTCGAAATATCCCAGTGCGGGCCCCAAGCTGTATTGTAGGCGGGGCTATTTGACCCACTAGTACAGGCCTAGCGCACTGCGTCACAAAGTCTCATCATCCGTCAGCTCTGACCAGGGGGATTTCCCCAGTCCTGACCCAGTTTTTGGTAAAAGGGCAAGTTCCTGTTTTTAACCTGTCTGGGTTTTACGTGCTTGATTGTTGACAAGATCCTTGAGTTAGTCTTACTAATTAGTGTCATGTATGTGTGAAGTAAATATAAGTGATTGATTTTGTGCACATTTCCATAAAGTTTTACCTGAAACCGTACATTTTATTTGACGTGAACTGATTTTTTTTTTTTTTTCAAAAATTAAGTCTTTACTTTTTCATTTTTACTGTTTTAAATATTTTTTTGTTAAATACTTAACTTAAAAGTAGAACTAAACTTAAAACTAAACTAAAGCTAAACTTAAAAGTAGACAATTATTATTTTTTGTTTGTTTGTTTTAAAACAAAATTTTAAGTTCAAGTGAATTTAAAAAATAAAAATAAAAAAAAACTTTAAATTCATGTGAAATATTTTTGAGTTGTTTAAAAAAAAAAATAACATAATTGTTATATTCATTGTTGTTGTTTTTTTTTGTGTTTGCAGTCACCTACACATGAGCATCATACATGGAATGTCTGAAGTCACGATGCAGATCATCGGGCTTGCCCCAGAATGGGATTGGCTCAATCAAACCAACAACCTGCTACAGACACCTTTGCATATTGCTGTAATTACAAGACAATTAGTGGTTGTGCGGAGACTTATGTGTGCTGGAGCATCAGTGGATGTACGAGACCAGATGGGGAACACACCTCTTCATAATGCTTGTAGGCTAGGCTATGAAGATGTTGTGCGGACACTTCTCAGACCAATAGAACACAAAGAAACTCTACAGAACAAATATGAAATTCCATATCAAAGGCTTCCTCAAGATCTTGAATCTAGAAATTATGAAGGTGAATTTTCTTTTCCCTACTTTGAGAATAAAGTAATGGCATTAAATTAATTTTATAATTATACACCTTTAAATTAATGCTCTTTCTAATAATAGTGTGAATTTATATAAATAGATACTGCTTTAAAATATTGCAATGTAATTAACAAAATATTGTTTTTTATATGTAAGTAATCCCGTAATAAATGACAAAATTACATCACATTACTAAAATTCTTTTGTAAATAAATTAATCTTACTCAAGTTTCTTGTGTAAAAATTATTGTATAAAGTATATTCTCTTTTAATTTACTATTTAATTATTTAATATATTTTAATATTTTTTACTTAATGTTTACTAAACTGTGTTACAAATTATCCATCACATAAAGTAACTATCTATCTATTGACCTTTCGAGCCGTAACCGGCCCATAGGGCGTAGACCAAGATACACCTTCTCCTATATGAATTTTTGTTCTAACAGTTTTCTTTTAAAGATATTTTATCAAATCTCGCCATCTGTCTCTGTTCTGTGCAAGCAGTTCTATCTCATTGAGGGAGCCGATTCCTGCTAAAGTAACTAGCAGTAGTAAACTAATAAGTGATTTGAAAATTCAAGTTTCATCTGTCATCCTTAAATTAGTAATCATGGTGTAATTTTTTTATATCATTAATAAAGATTAATGGAATATTAATTAATGTCGATTTTTTTCTGTTTTTTTTTTTATAGGTTTGACATGCTTTCACCTAGCAGCACTAGGAGGTCACATCGATGTGTTGAGGCTTCTTTTAGATGCTGGAGCTAATGTAAATGCTGCTGATGGAAAGAGTGGGAGAACTGTTCTACATTTTGCTGTGGACTGGGGCAATTTGCCCATGATAACATTTCTTCTGTCACGACATGATACAGATATCAATGCTAGAACGTATTCAGGCCTAACTCCAATCCTATTGGCTTATGGCCGCAGAAACCTGGACTTAGTGGATGAGCTGTACAGCAGAGGTGCTTTATGTGAATCTTTGACATTAAGTGAAGATTCAGATGATGATATTGCTGATGAAAAAATGGTAAGATTACATCATATTTACATTATTGTTATGAGGAATAATGAACACATAAAGATATATTGTATTTTTCTTGTAAATTATGTTCATTGTAATTGATAGATATAATTTTTTCAATTTTTCTCCCCTCCTTTTAAATGATAATCCTGTTGTATTAAATGTAACATTTGTTATTTTAAGCATAATACATTATCCGTGTTCTTTAATTCTACATTGTTTGACCTCTTAAAGTTCAGATGACTAAGTGTTGAAGCAGATAAAAATTTCGTATTCGATAATTAATTTATTGATATTTTGCTACATCCCTATGACTATAAAGAATTGCACATTTTTAATATTATCGTGATATCACTTGAAAGTGATGTAAGTACAAGTAATGGTTGCTGAATTTAATTTGTGAAATATGCTTTAATTATAAAGTTGTGCATTGTGTATTTATGTTCCTTTTACTTTTTTGTCATTTCAGACAGATGAATCAATCTCAAACAGACCTTTTGCAGTGATGTCACACTGAGTTTTTAGGAGATATTAACTAATTATGTGCAAGGAAACGAAACAAATGGCAACATATTGCATAATAATGCTAACAAATGGCATCTCCAATAAGGCAGCACGTATGTCCACCAGACAGAAGCTTCTGAAGTAAAATCCTGCAACAAATGCTATGTTGGAGTTGCCTTTAGCTGTCATTTAGAATTATCCAGTGATGTTTTGTCTCAGTTCTTGGAATGGATTTCTTTTTGTCAAATTATTCATTTCTTAGAACAGTACAATGTGAATCAGTTGTTGAGACAAACATCAGTATTGTCTATATTAGGCATACAATAATGGCAGTTGTGTTGGCATGTTGTTGTAACAGAATGTATCTGTTGTCCATCATATACTAAACCTCAGGGATTCTAGTGATATAATAATGTACGACTGTTTGTGTGGTAAGGCGTAACTGATGAATGGGGAGAAAGTAAGATGTTCAAAATAACGAATCTGTTTCTAAAAGCATTTTTAAAACAAACTGAATGCAGCAAAATGTCACTGATTGTCGTCCACATTTTGTAGTAATTTTTAAATCAAGAACTAGCAGCCTCTTTTGTCATCAATTATATATTTAAAAATCTCTTATGGTTGTGACCTGTTCATCAGTTATTGTTAAATATATTTCCCATCATCTCATTCTTTATTCATTATCTGTGAAGAAAGTACATGCTTAGAGCAATGTCAAGCTAGAAATGATTACAGGTTAACATTAATTGATTTTGTTTTGTTAAATTATTAAAATGCTGTTGTGTGCCTACGGCATGACAAAAATATATCAAAGTGTAGGCACACAGACTTCATTAATCACAATTTAGACACACAGACTTCATTAATCACAATTTAGACACACAGACTTCATTAATCACAATTTAGACACACAGACCCAATCAACTAGTCTTAATTTAAGTGTAGAAGTCAAATACACCATTTATTATCTATGTATCTATTGTCCTTTCAAGCCAAAAATGGCATGTTGGGCAGAAATGTTAAACTGTTTATGTCAGACGATCTTTGTTATCAAGTATCAGACCTTGCACATTGTAACTCACCACATACCCATGTAACAATGATTATAACTTATGATTAACAGTTGAAACTTACAAACACTATGATTTATTAACAGTTGAAACTTACAAACACTATGATTTATTAACAGTTGAAACTTACAAACACTGATTTATTAACAGTTGAAACTTACAAACACTGATTTATTAACAGTTGAAACTTACAAACACTATGATTTATTGACAGTTGAAACTTACAAACACTATGATTTATTGACAGTTGAAACTTACAAACGACTGACTTTATTAACAGTTGAAACTTACAAACGACTGCCTTTATTGACAGTCAAAACTTACAAACATCAGGATTTGGTAATTTTAAACCTAATGGCATAAAATTAAAACATGAACTAGGTTTTGTGGGATGCAAAAGAATAATTACCTACTACAATGTTGTTTTCTTGTTATATTTTAACTTGTACTTGAAAGGATTGAGCCAAATAATGACAATTCTGTTGTTATCTTACACTCAAAACAATGTCATTTATCATTGCCTAGAGACTTAGCAATTATCTTTGTTTAGCAGACAAGATAATCTATATCTCTGCGTGCATGAGAGATAGTATGTGGTAGCTAGTGGTCAGTCTGACATGACAGCTTGGTTCATTTATATGAAAATAATATATGGGTCTTCATTACTGAAGTAGCTACTGGTGTGCTTGTATTCCATGAGAGAGTCGTAAATGTGAGAATTATAATTGTTTATTTATTAATGAGAACATGGACCATTATATTTTGCATAGAATTGTTGTAAGTCATGTAAATAATGTAGATAAAGGCAGAGAGAGAGAGAGACAGACATATTGTGCTGAGTGCAGTCTATCATAGTGAGGACATCCATGGGCGTCCATTGTTCCCCTGGGTTGTTCACATTAGAACTTTTTCATTATTCTCTGTGTATCCTTATTTTTCTGCAGTTGCAATGTCAGCCAAGATTAAAGTCTTATATCAAAGTTATTTTGCATTTTTTTTATTCATTTAAGTTTGTTTTAACTGTTTTGTTGATTGTGACTTGTTTTGCTTGTCAGACGTTTTTATTTGTTAATATAATTTCTTTGTTTTGTTAAGTATTTTTTTGTTGCTGCTATAATTATATTTTGTCTTACTATTGATCTTGCATACAGCAATATTTCTTCTGTGTAACTGCTGTTCTTGCTTACTAACTTAGCTATTTTATTGCTACAGTTTTTTTTTTATGTTGTCATCTTTTGTATAGCTACAGTTCTTGATTTCTGTAGAATCCTTTACTCTTGCAGCTTTTTTAAGTCTACTGCTAAGGTTCTATTGCTTATTTCTAGGAGAAGAAATTCACGCTGACGTAACTACTTGACACATCCAGGTGAAAGTCTGAAAGATCAGTGCTGCGAAGTGTATGTCACGGGAAATCATGTTGTCTTCACTTTGCCATCTTCTACACGAAATTGTCTAACCTTGTGTATGGACATCCCTTCGATCAGTACAATGATTGATAAATTTGAGCAGTGTTTTTTTTCAACGGACTTTATTTGTGTGTGTGTGAATCAGCTGTCGAACTAAAAAAAAATAATTCTTCTGGTCTTTGGTTAACGTTCCTAAAGTCAAACACTAGTGCTTGCTTTCGTTCACGCGATAACTAAAAGAATACAACTCTTTGTCATCAACTCTTTAAAAAGACGTGAGCGTGTAGACGTCCTGTTGTAGTTTACAGTAAAACTGATATTTGTGCCTTCGGCGAAACACACCCGACCCCAACATGTTATTTTTAAGTCCCGGGTTGTCTTCCCTCTTGGATCCCTAATCTCTTGGCAAGACAGGTTAGTCTGTTTCTGGTAGGCATCCAGGTTCTGGATGGTTCTGGTAGAGGCCATCAGCTGTGGGTTGTCTCGGGTGTTGTGTGGCGCCTTGCTACCCAAACACGTCTTGACTGGTGCGCACGTTCATAGACAGATCAAGTGTTTGTTCTAGATGACCAGTGTGTCCTTTAACACCAACAAAACACCAGATGGGTGAAAAACAATTTTCTGAAACTGATCAAAGGAGACCGTCGCTGAACAATCACACGTGGTTGAAATTAGTTATGAAGTCAATTGAACCATCCAGAAAGTTTGAGCATGCATTGCGTTGTTTACGAAGTTCGTTCTCATGCTCTTGAAAGAATCATTCTCGGAGTCTCGATATGTGCCTTTTGTTTCTTGAGATTGTTAATGACGACTCATTCTAAGATAATCTGGCAAGATGAAAGTTGGATTTACAGTTACGAGACGGAGTCAAAACAACAGTCGCCGCAGTGGATTAACTTGCGTTTACAAAGATCAAAGAAGGCGTGGAAAGTACCAAAAAAAAAGAAAGAAAAAGCACGCGATATAATTTGCTGTCATTTGTTGGCATGTGCTGCTGTTATGTTTCCTAGTGTTTCTAATATTCCTTCAATTCATCCTTTTCGTGGTCGACCTTTGGGTCTAGTTTTGTCGCAACGTTTATTGAAGGCTAATTGTGTAGTCTTTTGATCTTTCTGCCTTGTCACGTGGCTAAACCATTTTATCTGTTGTTCCTTTATGTACTCTGTAGCAAGAATTACTCCTATATATTTTTATAAGTTCTTCATTTCTGATTGTATCTCTCAGACTGTTTCCTGTTATTAGTCTAATACTTTTATTCTCAGTAGTGGTTATTCTTCTTTCAGGTTGTTCTTGCATCTAGAGTCCAGCATTTTTAGCAGATTTCCTTGTTTTGTTAATATCGAACTTAAATTCAGTCTTCTTGTTTTTTTTAAAAATATATTTTTCGTTGTTCTTTTAATGCCAGCGTTATTTCTTTCTGTTCATGTCTAAATCAACTTTTATTAATTTAACATGTCATCTTCCAATGTGAGCTTTTTTTGGGTTCTATTTATGATAGAATTCATTGTTCTAGTAATCACAGTTTCCTTGTTCTATTTATGATAGAATTCATTGTTCTAGTAATCACAGTTTCCTTTGTTCTATTTATGATAGAATTCATTGTTCTAATAATCACAGTTTCGTTTGTTCTATTTATGATGGAGTTCATTGTTCTATCAATCACACAGTTTTCTTTGTTCTATTAATGACACAGTTTTCGTTGTTATATTTTTGATAATATTCTTTGTTCTATTAATGACATACATTTCTTGATTCTATTTATGACAGTTGTTCTATTAAAACATCATATTATCGGTTTTATTATCAACTATAAAACAGCAACATTGCCGAAATGTTGCCACGATAACAGTCTTAATAAATAAAGAAAAGGAAAGACATTGTTATGCCCTATAGAGTATATGGAATATGGGTTTAATGTCCAAATTTATTTGTCTACATTTAAGCTGGCAGCAATATTTGTGTAATCAATGGAATATGTTGATATCAGGCATGAGATACATTTGGTTCATTGCCTTGGGTGGAGATTCAGATTTATAAATATGCATGGGTGGCAATTCTACTATAACATTCTTTAATAGTAAGTATTTTGTCAAAATATGCATCTGAACCTATTTAATAAGAAATCGGAAATGACAAAATAACCTCTCAATCGCCCGTCTTACAAACTACGGTTGAGTAGGTGGGAGCTGGTGCTAAGATTGTGTGGAGAACAAATGAAATTTGCTTTTTTAACCGATGAGTTGATTACAACAAATATGGACATTGTAAACTCTTAAAAATTAGGACAGCCAAGAAAATAATATTTTTTATATACGTCAAAGAAACAAAAATCTTTCCTAAATGCATGACAGTAGAAGAAGAAAAAACAGACTTAATGTCGGTGAAAAAATAAGATTGCGTGACAAAGAATTACTGAAATTCATCAAAAAGTTTCCGAGATAACTAATAAACTCCGTGGGCATGAATTTCAGAACGTACTATAGATGGCAGGCTGCACACAGGTTGAAAGTGGTCATTAACTCATGATGACAATTTCCGTTATAGGGTCAGGCATTTGTCTGACAATTTCTATATTTTACGCTTCTGCTTTGTGTCCACGGGAATTTAAACATTCGTTAAGAATTTTAGGCTTCTGTTTTCCTGTTTCTGTTCTGTTTAATACTTACGTTTTTTTTTTTATTACTGAGATTGCACGTGACTATAATCACTCATCTATCTGCGTACCTGGGGGTTTAACCCAGCTCGTACCGGAGATTCGGTGACTGAGTCGTTAGTGCGCTCGCTTCCTGATCAGAAGAGTCCGGGTTCGATTGTTAGAAGTGACGGATTTATTTGTTCGCACCAACAAGGCCAACAACAATGTGGTTTTACAGAAGAATGTTGAGAATAACATGGACAGCTAAGAAGAGTAATGAAAACGTTCTGAAAGAGGCCAAAGCAAAAAGAGAGCTAATCTCCAATATCAGGAAGAAACAATCATCATTTTTTGGCCATGTGATGAGAAAAGAACAACTGGAATATATTGTAACAACTGGGAAAAATTGAGGTACGAAGAGATAGAGGGAAGCAAAGAGAAAAGATACCAGACAGCTTAAGAGAATGGCTTGGCAGGAAGTCAACAACAGAAATGATAAATAACTGTCGAGATCGAAAGTTGTGGAGAGACATGATTACCTACGCCTGTAGGCCGGTACTTGATGATGATGATGACCAACAAGAATCCGGTATCACCCAGGTTCCAAAAATGGGTACTCTAGATTTTTCGGAAAGTAAACATGTGCCATGGTCATGGGAAAATATGTTCCCTAACACTATATTGCTAATGGGTCGAAACACTTGCTCGACTTTATTCTTGTCTAATGTCCGTTTTTCTGCACAATATAGGAATATTGAAAGATGTAACATTTTGCTATTCTTAGTTTTAGCCCTGGTGTTATTTGTTTTGATGTTAGTATATTTTTAATGACATTAAAATTACGTTTTTGCCATTCCTATTCTTTTGTTTATTTCAGTTTTACATTTTCCATCACTGGTTACAGTGTGTCCAATGTAGTTGTAGTTCTGAACTGTCTCCAGGTCTATTCCTTCAGTTTTGATATCCACTTGTGGGTTCTGAGTATTCATTATTATAGGGTAAGATTTAATTGACAATAGATAGAGCTATTATTTTCCCCCAAAATATTCTTCTTAGTATTCACCCGTGAAGTGCATGTGAATGCGTTAGGTCGCTAGTTTACGGCAAAGTCGTAATATCTGCGTTTTACGGCTTGACATATTCGTCTTCGGCATGGGTGAGTAGATTAGCTTAACAATTTTTGTCCGGACGGCGGCTACTTTTGGCCTACTCATTTCGACTTGAAACTGCCAAAAGTTCTATGATATGCGTAATTGCACACGGGGCCCCCTGTTTCTTCGTCGTTTTCCAAGAAGGGCTAGATGTCGGATCCCACTGCGCAGAGATCGCAAGGAGGGTAAAGCCAGGAAAATACTGCGGATTCAATTTTTGACAAATTCAAAAAGTATTTGTCTCTAACGTACTATTTCTAGTTTCCTACTTCTATTCTAAGTAGCACTGCAACAACTGAACGTGTTTTAGATAAGAAATGCTCAGTAGACAAAAGAATGAAAAATAAATGCTCAGTAGACAAAAGAGTGAAAAATAAATGCTCAGTAGACAAAAGAATGAAAAATAAATGCCAAGTAGACAAAAAAATGAAAAATAAATGCTCAGTAGACAAACGAATGAAAAATAAATGCCCAGTAGACAAACAAATGAAGAATAAATGCCAGGTAGACAAACGAATGAAAAATAAATGCCAAGTAGACAAAAGAATGAAAAATAAATGCTCAGTAGACAAACGAATGAAAAATAAATGCAACGAAGACAAAAGAATGAAAAATAAATGCTCAGTAGACAAACGAATGAAAAATAAATGCCCAGTAGACAAACGAATGAAAAATAAATGCCAAGTAGACAAAAGAATGAAAAATAAATGCTCAGTAGACAAACGAATGAAAAATAAATGCCAAGTAGACAAAAGAATGAAAAATAAATGCAAGTAGACAAACGAATGAAACATAAATGCCCAGTAGACAAAATAATGAAAAATAAATGCACGGTAAACAAAAGAATGAACAATAAATACACAGAAGAATGAAATCGTTTCGTGAGAAAGTCAATTAAGAAGAATCACATTTGTCAAAAGTAATTGTTAAATCATGGCTTGTGAATAATTGTACAAATACGCGCTTCAAGAAAACAGTTCGACATTTCTTTATAGAAAAAGTTCCGTCGTGTAATATCGGCATGAAATGGTCGCTACAAATCTAACATTCTCATTTACGCGGCAATAACAGGAAAAAATGGTGATGTTTACTTAATAAATATTTTATTGTCTATTGTTTTTTTTTTTTTGGGGGGGGGGTAGGGGAGGGGGGGGGGGTGGTTAGAGGTAAAACATCAGTCTCTGGACAGGAAGAAAGGTATCGGGTTCGAATCCCGCCAGAGGTAGTGTGATTTTTTACATCGAATCCGTGCTATCATCGTGGCTTCACCCTTACCCCGTGCACACTAACGTTCACTTTCGTTCTGGCCACAGTGCAGTGTACAGGGAGAACATTTTATTCTTATTTTTATTTCTCATTCTAGTTCGACATTGTTTTTTATTTTAATATTATTAACATATCTGTGTGTGTGTGTTATTTGTTTGTTCTTGCTGAAGGCCTATTGAACCGAAACGTTGCTCTAATTTGTGTGGTCCATTTATTACGCTAAGCTTTAACCATACCGTTATATATTTTTTCTATATATATTTTTCTATATATTTTTCTATATATTTTTTCTATATATGTTTCTATATATTTTTTCCTCTATATTTTTTCTATATATTTTTCTATATACATGTATTTTCTCTATAAATTTTTCTATATATTTTTTCATTGGCTTTACCCTCCCCTGATCTTTGGTCATTGAGACTCGGTGTGGAACCCTCTAGAATAAGGTCGATAAAACAAGAGGTCCCGAGTGAACTCGCGCACGTTAAAGAGCTATTGACATTTACAAGTCGAAAAGAGTAGGCAAAAATGTCTTCTGACCGGGCAAAAAAATATGCAAATCTACTCGTGCCGGAGACTGATATGCTCAACCGAAATTCCTTAAGGATAATACTATATGTTTAAATATAAACAAGGAAAAAAAAAGCATCCACGTCTTTTTAAGGACGGATGATAATAAGGAGTGACTGTTTGGGGAAGTGCAGATGAAACGGATCGTGAAATTCCGTCAGGAAATCATAGGCTTGAAAAGGATGCTGCAAAACTGGTACGTAGAAAAACCTAAATGAAATGGGAAGATTGCAACAAATAAGAGGGAAAATGAAGAAGTGTAAGAGCAGCATACTTGAAGTGAGTGAAAGAAAATGGATAAAGAAACCTTATACGGGTTAACGGCAGTCTGGGATTAAGAGTAATTTGAAGACAAATATCATAATAAAACGATATTTAATGCAGTTGATAATAAAGCAGATTTCGCTTTGATATATACCTGGACGAACTCCACAACATATACCCACCTACCTAACTAAACCCACTCACCTATCCATCTACATACCTATTTACCTACATGCCTGCCGATCTACCTATACATACATGCTTACTTAACACATACAAACATACATAAAAACATACATACATACACACACACACGCACATACATACATACATACATACATACATACATACATACTTACATACATACATATATACATACATACACACATACATACATACATACATACATACATACATACATACATACATACATACATACATACATACATACATACATACATACATACATACATACATACATACATACATACATACATACATACACACATAAACGTACATGACTTTGACATTAGAAAACGGAGGAAGTAAATCCTCATACGAAAATTTGTGTATACATATCGTTGGGGGTGGGGGATGTTTATTTGAAGGAAAGGCACACTTGTAAAACACATTAAGAAGGGCGGTGTTGTTTGTGATGTCATTGTTATGGTGTCACCAAGCAACCAGCTACTTTGCCTGGGCGGGTTACAAGATTTGTCAGTTCGGGCTTAGCTCATGTCGCACCAACCCCCCCCCCCCCCCCCCCGATCCACTAAAGGAGGGACAGAGTCCACATATTCGAAAGAAATAACAAAACCAACTGTGGAAGAAATAGAAGTCGCCCAAGGCACAGCAAAATTGGGGATCTTAACGTTAAATATGAAGAAAAAGTAATTGAAAAAATATAGAACAGGCACAACCAGGACCAGTTTTTGGCCATTAGCCTAACCTAGGCAGTCGCCAAAGGGGCGTCATGATGTAGGGAGCGCAAATCTTGCAAGGAAGAGAAAGATAACTAAATCTTTTAGATTTGTAAATTTAGCGAAAAATTGTTTAAATGTATATTAACTGTTATTTTAATATTGTAAATAAATATAATGTATTTGTGTTTTAATTGATGTGTAATCATAATTAAGACAACAACAAAAAAAAAAAAACAAGTAAAATGCCATTATAATGTACATAGACCTACATAAAGTCATTTTATAGAGGCATATAAATAGGGGCGTGATATATTTTTGCTCTATCGCTGGGTACGATAAACAAAATTGAGGACAGTGTGATCAACTTATGTTGTTTATGCAACATGATACTAATGACAGGAAGCGCATACAATTCACAATACGTGTTTTACAAACATGAGAGTCGTCAGAAAAGTCCAGCTTATATATATGGGCGATAGGCAGATTGGCAGATTATCTGGAAACTGTAAAGGTGAGAGGCAGCATTGGAAGATTGGTCAGGTTCAGGGCAACCACTAGAGCAAAGATGTTAACAGCA
Source organism: Megaustenia siamemsis (assembly GCA_032433765.1). Taxonomy (NCBI): domain Eukaryota; kingdom Metazoa; phylum Mollusca; class Gastropoda; order Stylommatophora; family Ariophantidae; genus Megaustenia; species Megaustenia siamemsis. The sequence continues at coordinate 58,274,252 of JAVIAB010000124.1, forward strand.
CATTAATAACGGCAAACCGACGATGCATGTACCTACTAGAACTACTTTTGTACTGGGCATGTAATGGAATCGTCTTGCAGTCAAGAGGAATTGGTTCTACGTGATGTCAGTCGAAAATTGTTGGGAAAGTGTTATCCACGCACACAGCTGGGGGTCTCGGTAGCCTAGTTGGGAAAACCATCCGACTGGGCTACCGACGTTCTGACAACCCGTGTTCGATTCAACCATCCGACTGGGCTACCGACGTTCGGACAACCCGTGTTCGATTCAACCATCCGACTGGGCTACCGACGTTCTGACAACCCGTGTTCGATTCAACCATCCGACTGGGCTACCGACGTTCGGACAACCCGTGTTCGATTCAACCATCCGACTGGGCTACCGACGTTCGGACAACCCGTGTTCGATTCAACCATCCGACTGGGCTACCGACGTTCGGACAACCCGTGTTCGATTCAACCATCCGACTGGGCTACCGACGTTCTGACAACCCGTGTTCGATTCAACCATCCGACTGGGCTACCGACGTTCGGACAACCCGTGTTCGATTCAACCATCCGACTGGGCTACCGACGTTCGGACAACCCGTGTTCGATTCAACCATCCGACTGGGCTACCGACGTTCGGACAACCCGTGTTCGATTCAACCATCCGACTGGGCTACCGACGTTCGGACAACCCGTGTTCGATTCATTCATCCGACTGGGCTACCGACGTTCTGACAACCCGTGTTCGATTCAACCATCCGACTGGGCTACCGACGTTCGGACAACCCGTGTTCGATTCAACCATCCGACTGGGCTACCGACGTTCGGACAACCCGTGTTCGATTCAACCATCCGACTGGGCTACCGACGTTCGGACAACCCGTGTTCGATTCAACCATCCGACTGGGCTACCGACGTTCGGACAACCCGTGTTCGATTCCCGCTGGATGCAGTGTGTGTGAGTTGTAGTCGTGGTTGGAAAAAAAATACCCCACCCCGGTCGACCCAGCCACTGGCAGAAATGGGTACCAGGATAATACTCTGGGAAGGTAACAAATGTCTCACATCGTGAGTTTCGATGCTTGAAACGACACTATCTAGAAGTTTTCGAACACTTATGGATAGGCGACCGAGCACATATTGGTGGAAACTCGCGTACTAATAAGACGCCGATTCAAGTCTCGTACCTTACCTTTTACACACACACACAGAGAGAGAGAGAGAGAGAGAGAGGGAAAGAGAGAGAGAGAGAAAGAGAGATAGAGAGAGAAAGGTTTTGGAGATTCCAAGGAAAGAAGAAGCGAACAAAAGTGGGTATCTCTAGAAATATTGTAGACCGCAGATACGAGAAAACATGATTATTTTAGGAGGAGAGAACGGAAGAAGAGAGAAATGGAGGAAGAGAGAGATGGAGGAAGAGAGAAATGGAGGAAGAGAGAGATGGAGGAAGAGAGAAATGGAGGAAGAGAGAAATGAAAGAAGAAAGAAATGGAAGAAGAGAGAGATGGAAGAAGAAAGAAATGGAAGAAGAGAGAAAGCTGGCTAAAGGTATAAGTCAGCAACCAATGTCCTCTGCTTACTGTTTCTATAAACAATGTTTAATTACAAATCATGAAAAGACATTAATGAATGACATGGCAATATGGGCAGAGCAGCACAAGGAGTGACCACTAGTCAAAGTGGATACGTTTTATTTTTACTTTAGAACGGTGTGGTCCAACCTTTTCTTACCTGAGGGCCATAATCAACTATCTGCAAGGGGTCGCGGGCCATATATATAAAGCCGTAAATTGATTCGTGCACAGTAGCCATTAGCTCCCTACCTCATAAAAAAAAAAAAACACTGGGAAAGGCTATTCCCACACTTACATTTACATTTGACACTCTGTTCCTGGTTCTGCAAAGTTGTATATTATTAATGTGCTTCAGTTTATATATATCTCCCCCCCCCCCAATCCCCAAAATAGGACAACAAACACAAAAATCACTGGAGTCTGTAGAAATATGGTTTTACAGAAGAATGTTGAGAATACCATTGACAGCTAAGAAGAGTAATGAAAACGTTCTGAAAGACGCCAAAGCAAAAAAAGAGCTAATTTTCAATATTATGAAGAAACAATCACAATTTTTTGGCCATGTAATGAGAAGAGAACAACTGGAATATATTGTAAAAACTGAGAAAATTGAGGGACCAAGAGATAAAGGGAAGCAAAGAGAAAAAAATAACAGACAGCTTAAGAGAATGGCTTGGGAGAAGGTCAACAACAGAAATGATAAATAACTGTCGAGATCGAAAGTTGTGGAGAGACATGATCACCTACGCCAGCAGGGCCGGTACTTGATGATGATTGATATATATATATATATATATATATATATATATATATATATGTAATTACTTTACACGGTACACTTGTTACTGCTTCACATACTACCTTAGGGGGGAGGGGGACTGGTTGGTCTCGTGGCAAGACGCCGGCCTCGAGACAGAGAGGTTGTGGTTTCATATCCCGGCTACACCAGTTGGATTTTTTAATTTATGATTTCTCTCTGCGGCAACCACCCCTGGTCTCAGCAGCGAGGTCCGGCTTGAAACTTCAATTACTCATCGACGGAAAAAATATGAGTACTCCCGAAGTCGGAATTATCTGCCTATGCGGCGAGTGACCTCTATGCACACGGCTGCCAGAGAAAAATGGATTAACACGCAAAATTCAGTTCCTAGCCTCTAGGGACTTCATCAGAGGTAAAAGCTGGCGAACGAAAAAAAAAAAATTCTACCATAGTTTTCGTGTCATTACTTTATACATTGCATTATTTCTTGTCACTACACGATATATTACTGAATCTCTCTCTCTCCCCTCCCTTCCCACCACAAAAAATATTAGCCTACGTATTCCACTACGATTTGTAATAGTTTTACAATTAACTTGAATCATCTCACCACTCCACTCATTACCACAGTTCAGATTAATTATTACATTTTTTTTTATCCAAAGCACTCGTTAAACTAGAGCCGCGATAGCTCAGTGGTTAGTGAACTGGACTACAAAGGACAAGGGGTAGGGTTCGATCCCAACCGACGGCTTCCGGGTTCACCCAGCCTTAAATAGGTACCGGATGTTTTTCTGGGAAAGTAAAGCAGCACGGGCGTAATACCGACCACATTACCCCAAAAATCATGTGCTGAAGGTCTGTAAAATATAGGGTCACTAACACCATATTTCCCTATACGCCACTTGGCGTGACGGGGGTACTTTACTTACTTTTTTTACTCGTTAAACTAACGGCTCACTGTTCAACAATAATATTAACAACTTTATTTTGTGTTGCGCCTTACTGTTGTAGATGACTCAAAAACAAGTAATACCTGGCTGACTAGCTTCTACTACGGAGAAAACCATAGCTTAACCAAGCCCAGTAGGAAGGATATAATTGATTGGAATGATAATTGATTGGAATAATCATTTTGTTTGTGGGAGACAAAACCCAGGCGTAATTGGGGACTACGCAGAAAATAGAAATAGAAACATATACTAGTGAATTGCACAGAATATAGTAGACTGAGGAAAATCCATTGGCCCATAAATACAATACTACAGACAAAACTATATGGGCCACTGCAAGAATTACAAAAGACAGTAAAATTTATACAGGAAACGACATTGCAGATATAGACAATACTTCAGGCGAACGAAAGATAGATAGATATACTAGTGACTTGAACTCTCAACATACCAGCACGTGCCATACACACGTGCTCGCACACACACGCGCACGTATGAACACACACACACATACAATACACATACACACACAAAGTAATATACATTTTTTTAAAAAACAATAAAGAGCCCTGTCACGCCAAGTGGCGTATAGGGAATATGGTGTTAGTGGTTATAAGTTTTACAGACCTGCACCACATCATTTTTGGAGTAATATGGTCGGTATTACGCCCGTGCCGCTTTACTTTCCCAGAAAAAAAAGTCCGGTACCCATTTAAGGCTGGGTGAACCCGGAGACGTCGATAAGGATCGAATCCGGCCTGTTGTCCTTTCCAGTCCAGTTCACTCACTAACCACTGAGCTATCGCAGCTCCCTAATACATACCTACATAACGTAAATATCAGTCAGAGCTCATAACAGGAACAACTTAATATACACTGATTCATTACCACGATAATCTTCTTCCCCTTCTTCTATTTCATATTCCCCCGTGACAGCAGATAGACCTTGGCCTGTTGCTCTTTGGCCTCCTCCTTGAGTCAAATGTTACCATCTGCCTGGTCTCAACGCACTTCTCCCCACTAAGTTTCTCTTCACAGTACTTCTCCACATAGTGCTTCTCCTCCCCGTAATACTCCTCACCGCACTTCTCCTCACCGCACTTCTCCTCACCGCACTTCTCTTCACCGCACTTCTTCTCACCGCACTTCTTCTCACCGCACTTCTCCTCACCGCACTTCTCCTCACCGCACTTCTTCTCACCACACTTCTCCTCACCGCACTTCTCCTCACCGCACTTCTCCTCACCGCAATTCTCCTCACCGCACTTCTTCTCACCGCACTTCTCCTCACCGCACTTCTCCTCACCGCACTTCTTCTCAACGCACTTCTCCTCACCGTACTTCTTCTCACCACACTTCTCCTCACCACACTTCTTCTCACCGCACTTCTCCTCACCGCACTTCTCCTCACCGCACTTCTCCTCACCGCACTTCTCCTCACCGCACTTCTCCTCAACGCACTTCTCCTCACCGCACTTCTCCTCACCGCACTTCTTCTCACCGCACTTCTCCTCACCGCACTTCTCCTCACCGCACTTCTCCTCAACGCACTTCTCCTCACCACACTTCTCCTCACCGCACTTCTTCTCACCGCACTTCTTCTCACCGCACTACTCCTCACCGCACTTCCCCTCACCGCACTTCTCCTCACCGCACTTCTCCTCACCGCACTTCTCACCGCACTTCTCCTCAACGCACTTCTCCTCACCGCACTTCTTCTCACCACACTTCTCCTCACCGCACTTCTCCTCACCGCACTTCTCCTCACCGCACTTCTCCTCACCGCACTTCTTCTCACCGCACTTCTTCTCACCGCACTACTCCTCACCGCACTTCTTCTCACCGCACTACTCCTCACCGCACTACTCCTCACCGCACTTCTCCTCACCGCACTTCTCCTCACCACACTTCTCCTCACCGCACTTCTCCTCACCGCACTTCTTCTCACCGCACTACTCCTCACCGCACTTCTCCTCACCGCACTTCTCCTCACCGCACTTCTCCTCACCACACTTCTCCTCACCGCACTTCTCCTCACCGCACTTCTCCTCACCACACTTCTCCTCACCGCACTTCTTCTCACCGCACTTCTTCTCACCGCACTACTCCTCACCGCACTTCCCCTCACCGCACTTCTCCTCACCGCACTTCTCCTCACCGCACTTCTCACCGCACTTCTCCTCAACGCACTTCTCCTCACCGCACTTCTCCTCACCGCACTTCCCTCACCGCACTTCTCCTCACCACACTTCTCCTCACCGCACTTCTCACCGCACTTCTCCTCAACGCACTTCTCCTCACCGCACTTCTCCTCACCGCACTTCTCACCGCACTTCTCCTCAACACACTTCTTCTCACCACACTTCTCCTCACCGCACTTCTCCTCACCGCACTTCTCCTCACCGCACTTCTCCTCACCACACTTCTTCTCACCACACTTCTCCTCACCGCACTTCCCCTCACCGCACTTCTCCTCACCACACTTCTCCTCACCGCACTTCTCACCGCACTTCTCCTCAACGCACTTCTCCTCACCGCACTTCTCCTCACCGCACTTCTCACCGCACTTCTCCTCAACACACTTCTTCTCACCACACTTCTCCTCAACGCACTTCTCCTCACCGCACTTCTCCTCACCGCACTTCTCACCACACTTCTCCTCAACACACTTCTTCTCACCACACTTCTCCTCACCGCACTTCTCCTCACCGCACTTCTCCTCACCACACTTCTCCTCACCACACTTCTCCTCACCACACTTCTCCTCACCGCACTTCTCCTCACCGCACTTCTTCTCACCGCTGCAATTTTGGATCATTTTTTGTTGCCGATTTCGTTTGACCAAAATGTTCAGAGAACTCATCTTAGACGAGCTGCATGAATAATGACAGACTTGGCCTCTCATTTTCAGCTGTCCTCTTGTTCAGGCCAGAATTGGAATATTTCATGGCTTTCTGTAATCCACGGTACAACTGCTTTTTGGTTACCTTTGGGTTGTTATTTTCTTTCCTAGCTACTCACGATCTGCTCAGCCTAAGACTATTTCTTCTATGTTACATGAGTATTTGACCGCAATCACAATACAAATATTGTATCGAAGAAAACAACTTTTTTATTTCAAAATGTCTTGTTTCAGTTTTAACAACGTACCTTTGTTACTTAACGTCGTTTTCGTGGCGCATAATGAAGAGTATTCGCCGGGTTAACGCCGAATAAGATATCAGCAGTTACAAATTTTCAAAATAAATTTGCTCCTGAGTCTTCCATTTCTGAATAATTTTGACAGGTTGATTTCACATTCATTAATTTACTCTTGTTTCTATGATATAAAAAATATACGTCATGCTATTGTGAATATTGCATGTCTCCTGAATTCTCATGGAGGAACAGTTATTCTATCTATCTATCTATCTATCTATCTATCTATCTATCTATCTATCTATCTATCTATCTATCTATCTATCTATCTATCTATCTATCTATCTATCTATCTATCTATCTATCTATCTATCTATCTATCTATCTATCTATCTATCTATCTATCTATCTATCTATCTATCTATCTATCTATCTATCTATCTATCTATCTATCTATCTATCTATCTATCTATCTATCTATCTATCTATCTATCTATCTATCTATCTATCTATCTATCTATCTATCTATCTATCTATCTATCTATCTATCTATCTATCTATCTATCTATCTATCTATCTATCTATCTATCTATCTATCTATCTATCTATCTATCTATCTATCTATCTATCTATCTATCTATCTATCTATCTATCTATCTATCTATCTATCTATCTATCTATCTATCTATCTATCTATCTATCTATCTATCTATCTATCTATCTATCTATCTATCTATCTATCTATCTATCTATCTATCTATCTATCCATCCATCTATCCATCTATCTATCCATCCATCCATCTATCCATCCATCCATCCATCCATCCATCCATCTATCCATCCATCCATCCATCTATCTATCTATCTATCTATCTATCTATCTATCTATCTATCTATCTATCTATCTATCTATCTATCTATCTATCTATCTATCTATCTATCTATCTATCTATCTATCTATCTATCTATCTATCTATCTATCTATCTATCTATCTATCTATCTATCTATCTATCTATCTATCTATCTATCTATCTATCTATCTATCTATCTATCTATCTATCTATCTATCTATCTATCTATCTATCTATCTGTCTACCTGTCTGTCTGTCTGTCTGTCTGTCTGTCTGTCTGTCTGTCTATCGTATCTATTGACCTTTCAAGCTGTACTCGGCCCATAGGGCATAGACTCAGATACTCTTTCTCTTAGCTAATTTATTTTTATCTTTAGCAGTTTTCAATTCTTGTAAAGAATACTACTAAGAATCTACTAAGGGTATATATATATAGTTACATTCTCATTTAATTGTTATTCCCAAAATAAAAGTGCGAGAAATAAAAGTATTTAAATTGGCCAAAATATTGTAAATGAACATTTGTACCGTTTCCGTGATAATTCAGTGGCTGTGAGACTCCTCTCTTAACTTGTTTCTTGTTTTCAAGTATTGAGGTGTCTCTTGTCACTGTTCAGTAAAATTATGCAAACAATGAAGAGCTCCAATTACCAGGATAATCTGATTAGATTGCAGCGATGATGTTGATGAAATATCTCCCCGAGCTCATCGCTCCACAGTTTAGAGCAAAAAAAAAAAAATAAAGATGTGAGTGGAAGACATGGATCTTTAGAGACAGTTTGGAGCCATGCCTGTTGTATGTAAATCAGGAGACTTTCTACAATTTATTGGTAGTTATCTACTTGGTTGGACTTCCGGTCAATATGGTGGATAGGCACCATTGAGGCTAAATTTAAAAAGTGTTCCTTCTTGCAGTTTCCTCATATTCCAAGTCCGGCTTGCTACCGGAGTTACTGAGTTTAGTGCTTTGTGCACACCGTTAGCTGTGTTTTTAATCAGGATCGTGTTTCAATATTCTGATTTCTTACGATGAATGATGATATCGTATGACGAAGGACAGTTCAGCTGCATTCATTTCAGTTACCTCTTGGCCTTATGTCTTTTAGCTTGTGCTGTAACTGGTATGATGGGGACAGCAGCTGCCTATCTTTGTTTGGATCCTTCAATGAAATGTGTTTTAATTTGGATGATTCTACTGGCACGGGCGGTTGAGCAATTATGAATTTTAATTCGTTTGCAGTGATACCGGGGCCTTCCACTAACCATAACCATATATACTTTGTTGTTTCCAACGACATGTTTTTACCACTGACCAATGCAGCCTTATAATTTGCTATGAAACACGCGAAGGAATTCGTCATCTGTAATATTTTTTTTTATCTACAAATACTTCCTCCTTTACTTTAGCTTCCCTCAGTTTTTGAAATCTACTGACGATGTATCGGAAAGCCTCGTCTGATTTATCCATCGGACAAAGTTTTTCACAAGATCAGACTTAATGTACAAGGGGGGATAAATAAATCTTACTGGTGTCTACAAGGCTACTCAACGTTTTTACTCCAAAGCTACAATTACTGCTTGATTGGCCAGTCTATTTTGATGTAGTGGCCATTTCTTGTATGACTATTCAACTTATACAGAAAATGGAGGTACTCCATGTGTCCATTCTGAGCTTCACTACAGAGTGACCACTGATGCCGATCGTAGTTTCTACACATCAGAAGCTGTTTAATCTTTTCATAAGTTTCTTTCATATGAACCACATGACCAAATTAAACCGAAAGTAGAACATTACCATTCTGAGACAAAATAACGTTAAGATTCATCTTGATTTCTGAGAACTCGATAAAAAACCTTTAAAAATCTGGTTTGTAATTGGGTTTAAAGGTTGACATCACACTATAAGTGTTGTGGCACGAAGAAAGATCACTCACTCTGAAAAAGAATGTAACAAAATTATTTCTGACGGTCCCGTAACAAAGACATTCGAACATTATTTGTCAGGAAATTCCATCTGGAATCCTAATTTCCACCTTGTTCTGGGTAAATTCAGATCTCTACCGGTTGTGGCTACCGGAGTCCCCACTGTGAGGGGAGAAAAGAATAGAGCCACTGCTATCTGCCACGTGTGTCGTCAGAGGCGTCTATGAAGGTTTGGAATCGTCGCCTGTGCAGTCAAGTAAGACGTGCACAGAGAGATCTTGTCAAAGGAATTTATCGATGCATTTTGGAAATATGTTGTGATAAAAACTGGAGCGAATATGGGGAATTCCTGACTGCAACGAAACCGTTTCCATGGAACGAATATAATAGAATAGATCTCTGTGAATGTAATCTAATGCACTTTGGGTTATTAGGTGTGGTTTAGTGGAGGTAAATCGCACAGAGTCTGGGTCAGGTGTAATTGATGTCTCTGGACCATAAACCTCCACCTCTTCCTCTGTTGAGTCAGCTGAAAACTATTCTAGCACTTTGGGAATCGGTAGATCATTGTTATGTGATACGAGACTTATTGCAGAGGGATTGGTTAGATATTTCGCAGAACAGAATTTCTTCTTTGACATGCCTTTCCAAATTAAAAAGGACCATACAAAAGTAGCAATTGCTTTTATATCCCTCCTTACTTATCTATAGACGCTAAATAAATGACCGGAAGTGGATACCTCGAAAACTAGAGCCTGTCAAAACTTTCGCATTTCATGTTTGTCTTTAGGACTAAAAGAATAGTTCAGATTAACTGTTCAGATGTTTAAAACATTTCGGTCGTTGACCAGGTAATTAGTTTTGCCAGGTCTGCTGTTCCCGATGTGTCCCCAAACCTTTCAGTTGTGTGCTTTATGTACTGGGGTTATATAGAAGTAGGCTGACCGTGTTTCATTGAGACAAAAAACATGTAATTAGGTTGCAAAACAGGTCCTTAGTAAGTAAAAGTAAAGTACCCCCGTCACGCCAAGTGGCGTTAGGGTGCCAAAAAATCGGTTTCTAGATGAGCATGGCAATAACGGGTCATAGGGATTTCAAAAACTGGTCACTAGACTAGAATGACAATAATCGGATATTGGGAACGCAAAAGAGGGACGAACGAAATTTATTTCTATCTATCTTTCTTTCGTTCGCCTGAAGTATTGTCCATTTCTGTAATGTCGCTTCTTGTACAAATTTCACTGTCTTTTTGTAATTCTTGCAGTGGCCCATACAGTTTTGTCTGTAGTGTTGTATCTATGGACGAATGGATTTTCCTCAGTCTACCATATTCAGTGCAATCTTGAAGTATGTGTTCAGTAGTCTGGGGCGCCTGTCCACATATACAAGTAGTTGACGTGCCGATCTTGAATTTTGTATACATGTGACTATGGAGTCAATTGTGATCTGTTCTCAGGCGTGTAATGATAACTTGTCCATATCTATTCATATTATGAAAGGCATCCTGATTTGGGGGTTTGTGGTCCTCTGACTAATTTGATTATCTGTTTCTTATGATGGTATGTTGCTTCTAGATGTTACGATGCGTCTAGTTGTGTGCCTGTTGAACCTACCTTTGCCAACTGATCTGCTTTCTCATTTCCTGGTATTCCACAATGAGATGGGATCCACTGCAGGGCACCCCTGTGGCGCTTGCAGCTTTATTAATGATAAAATTAGACTATAAAAAGTATAATTATATAAACGTGTTGAGTTAACCACTTTTCTTAGTGACACAATGAACACAAAGTTACAGGGTGGTCTAGTGATAGGTAGACTCTATTTAGGTAGACTCTTTTTAGGTAGACTCTATTTAGGTAGACTCTATTTAGGTAGACTCTATTTAGGTAGACTCTATTTAGGTAGACTCTATTTAGGTAGACTCTATTTAGGTAGACTCTATTTAGGTAGACTGTTTCATCATGAAATACTATCGAATATTTCCACTCCCTGATTATATAAGTTACTGATGTCATTGATTTTGATATAAGATTATAGGTTACGATGATGGATCAATACCACGGTTATTTTTATTTCAAAATGAAAAACGAAACAGTGATTGACATTTTTGTTAAAAGTCAACAAAATTGACATTTTATTAAAAAGTGAACAAAATGGATATTTTTATAAAAGCGGGACAAACTTAATATTTTTATTAAAAAAGCAAGACAAAATTTATATTTCTTTTTATTAAAACGACAGGGAGGTGATTAGACATTGAAAAAAGCGGTATGACTCCGTTGAAAAGTGTACGGTAGGAGTATTGATTGATTTATTGATCTGAAGACGAATATTGGAGAACTTGGCATCAAATTTGGTAAATTCTTATGACTAGTTCTAGATGTATACAGGAAACAGCAACAGTTTTGAAAATGTCAACGCATTAAAATTAAATCGTTTCCCAGATTGGCAGGATACAGATAACAACTATAGTTTGACTTCAAAATATTGTTGCATATAATTGGCTAATTTACTTGTTTAATGAGTTTTAAGGTCAAATGGAAACCAATTAATGACGTAGCGCACGTGATAGGGTTAATGCATATCATCAAATAGGTAATAGGGAGATATACATGTACAACCAAAGTTACGAACCTGCTGTTCTCAGGATTTATTTATGAAATGCGTTGCCCAAATTACGGGGAATTCCAGAAACACGCATGCTTCAGAGCGAACCAGTTAAACCAGTAGACAATCTGGCAGGTATGGTTTGGTCGGTGAGAAGGGAGAGGCTGTGGCTACAATGTAGCAACGCATTAGGCCAAACAAACGTGACAAAACAGTACAATGTCAAATCGGAATTTAATCTTTCTCCTATACCCGCACAGACTGGCGCCATTTAATTATTAAACCAGTCTACAAATAACCTGCTGACTCATCACCTGTCCTGTTCTGTTCACATGCCACTGTTTTCAAGCTTTTTTTCAGCAATTTATTTGCCTTTCCCTTATTATAATACGTGAAGCACATTAGGCGATAGAAGATACCTGGGTTCCAACATTATTTGTATGGGGATATATGTCTATAAATAAACGAAAACAAAATATAAAAAGCTGATATGCAATAAATCATCTGGTTTTTTTTGTCAATTTAATAAGCTATTAATTTTAAAAATACAATTTAATTTGTTATATCTTTCTTGTCGTGTATGTAATTTGTGTGTGGGTGTGTATTTTTCTTTTCCTTTCTTTTCTTGATTACGAACGGACAAGACAATTGTTGAAAGTCCCCTAACATCACGAAGTTCATGGCTATCGATCCCAGACAGCCCAATGTCTGTCCAAACTATTTTAATTTCTGTTTTCGTTGTCCTTCGCATGGTTAACCCTTGTCTGTTTCTTTCACATTCACTCGGGGCTCCATTTCATCGTAGTTCATCAGATTGTTTTTGGCCTCTTTCTTCTAACCACACGATGAATTTGCAGATGGGGCATCTGTAGCCACGCAAATGACCTCCTTCCATTACTGACATTCATGCAAGTCTCAAACTCAGAGCGTCACCCCACAGTCAAATCTGCTTCTCCGGTAAAACGTTCACCATACCCCGCCACCCCTATTTAAAGCAGAGGTATCAGCCATTATGCTACAGTCACAACGCTAAACACTGATAACCAGGCTACCCGTCAAACCTGTCTAACTTGATAGAACCTGCCAGGAGTAAAATTTCCGCTTAAATAACTTTAGGACTGATACCAGAGGCGTACATTAAGTTGCCAGGGGCAAGGCAAGTTTCATTGCCTAACATTCTATTTATTTTTTATTTATGATAACTATTGTCTTTATTGTTTGAAACTTAACGCGCGGAAGCCAGCTGAGAGTATTGCTTGATAAGCACCATTTTGGAATTCCCAAATGAGAAGACAAAGGGGAAGGTCAAAATATACTTGCCGTTGTTGTTGACGTAATGCCACGAATTGATACGAACAGAAACTTTGTGAGTCATCGAGTGAGACAAATGGTCCTGGCATTCTCGGTTTGTACTGGGAACGTTGGAGGTCGTCAAGTTCCAATGTTTGGCTGTAAAACTTTGTGACTCTTCTCACAAAAACTGCAGTGATAGATCTACATATTAGTAAGAGCCACCACTATAGGGAACACGGCGATTCGTGCTACAGTTAGCCAGCATGTTGCTACCAGGGGATCATTTCAGAGAATGAGGTATGTTTACAGCACTCGGGAAAAAAATCACAAATAATCAAAAATATAAAAAAAACAAAGAACAATATATGGTCCGAAGCAGAATTGAACCCGATCTCCTGGGCACCGCACCTTGCCACGAGAAACCAAACGCTAGAGCACACGGCCAACTAAGCTATTCGACCTCTGAAATGATTCGCCCATATATCGCCTCGGAAGTTTCCCTCTATAAAAATCTTCATTTATTAATGTTTGTCTCCAGCGCTAACAGGGGAGATCGACTAAGAGACCAAGACCGTCGAGAGACCACATGTTTCAGGCGTTTGTGAGCTCAACCTTACATACTTTGAGAAGAAAGGTGGAAGCAGAGATGACGAAGATGGGGAAGACATAAAGCGATCTTAAGAGAAAGACACCAAACTGACGGCTTGGAAAGTGTTTGTTGAAGACTAATGCTCTTCAGGGAGCTGAAAGGAGAAAGAAGGGTTTTGTGTCGAGTTCAACAGTCTACCATGTCCTCTTGACGGTACGCCACTGCAGAGATGAGGTCTCCATATTGAAATGAATGCATTTATCAGTATTAGTTCGCTGACAATCATACCAGCAGTCGGTTAAACGTTGGCCACAAACAATTATCAAGCGCCGTGACTTGCTTCGGGACGGGGTTTCTTGCCTATAATCATGAACGCCACGTCACAATCATCCTTATTTTTGTATATTTTTTTAAAATTGTCATCATGTTCAAGCTATTATACGGCGTCAATTTAGAAGTACCTTCCATTCGTGGCAAGGCGCTGTGCCAAGGAGTACGGGTTCGATCCTGCTTAGGACCATGTGTTGTTCTTTGGGTTTTTTTTTTCTGTTGTTGGTTATTTGTCATTTTTTTCGAGTGCTGTAAACATGCCTCTTCCTCTGAATTGATTCACTGATTATCGTCTCGAGAGTTTTCCTCTATAATAATATACATTTATTATTATTTGTCTCCAGACTAAACCACTGGAAACTATTATTCGTGCTGTTTCGTCCTAAGTGTTTGTCTGCAACGCAAGTATTCAGCCCTACCCATCTCGGGAGATACTTGTCTTAATAGGAAAATACAGATACACAATTTATTCCCGAGCCGTGATTGCGGCCCTATGCTTTAGTCATGAGAACACTTGCGTGAAAGACATCGCCAATGATGTCTACTTTTTTAGTTAGCCGAGTTCCCTGGAGTTTGGCTTTTCGTGGCAAGGCGCTGTGCCAACGAGGACGAGTTCGATCCTGCTTAGGACCATGTGTTGTTCTTTGCTTTTTTTTCTCTGTTATTGATTATTTGTCATTTTTTTCCCAAGTGCTGTAAACATACCTCTTCCTCTGAATTGATTCGTAGAAGTACCTTTATTGAAAGTAGCCAGTTTTCCGTGTTTGTGTTGATTTCTGCACAAAAATATATTTCATTTCAGTTGGATTTTTTCAAATGTTGAAACGCGCCTCACTCTCTCTCTCTTTCTCTCTCTCTCTCTCTATCTCACTCTATCTCTCTCTCTCTCTATCTCTCTCTCTCTCTCTCTCTCTATATATATATATATATATATATCTCCCTTTCTCTCTCTCTCTCTCTCTCTCTCTCTCACACACACCCTCCCCCAATCCCAAATTATTCGTTGATCTGTCTCCTCTTTCCGTTCATGATAACATTTATTTAATATTATTGTCTTTGTGTTTGTGGCACTCCTATGAAGATCGCCGAACCAAGATTAAGAAACACCTCGTTCTGTAGAGAGATGCCCAGAGCGAGCTGACCCACCTATAATTAATATTTGAATAAAGTGCGTCTGTAAGTTATACCCGCACATTCCCTACTTAGTTTTCATTGATGAGGTCTTCATATGGAAATGAATGCATTCATCAGTATTAGTTCACTGACAATCATACCAGCAGTCGGTTAAACTTTGGTCGCACACAATTATCAAGCGCCGTGACGTGCTTCAGGACGGGCTTTCTTGCCTATAATCATCAATACCACGTCACAATCATCATTTTTTTGTATATTAAAAAAAAATTATTATCATGTTCATTCCAAAAACAGGACTCTAGTGCTAAAATTTATATCAGTTGAAGATTACATTTGTTTTATATAAATAAATGTCACGTGCTCACTGACCCGTTATTGCCATGAGAACAGTGCATTTCACCAGCATTATCTTCAAGGTCCTCTTTTTTAACTCTGGGAGCGTGTGACAGTGGTTGTTTAACCGGTCAACAATATGGGTGTGTGACAGTGATTGTTTAACTGGTCAACAATATGGGCGTGTGACAGTGATTGTTTAACTGGTCATCAATATGGGCGTGTGACAGTGATTGTTTAACTGGTCAACAATATGGGCGCGTGACAGTGATTGTTTAACTGGTCAACAATATGGGCGTGTGACAGTGATTGTTTAACTGGTCAACAATATGGGCGCGTGACAGTGATTGTTTAACCGGTCAACAATATGGGCGCGTGACAGTGATTGTTTAACTGGTCAACAATATGGACGTGTGACAGTGATTGTTCAACCGGTCAACAATATGGGCTTGTGACAGTGATTGTTTAACTATTCAACAATATGGGCGTGTGACAGTGATTGTTTAACTGGTCATTAATATGGGCGCGTGACAGTGATTGTTCAACCGGTCATCAATATGGGCGCGTGACAGTGATTGTTTAACTGGTCAACAATATGGGCGCGTGACAGTGATTGTTCAACCGGTCAACAATATGGGCGTGTGACAGTGATTGTTTAACTGGTCCACAATATGGGCGTGTGACAGTGATTGTTTAACTGGTCAACATTATGGGCGTGTCACAGTGATTGTTCAACCGGTCAACAATATTGGCGTGTGACAATGATTGTTTAACTGGTCAACAATATGGGCGTGTGACAGTGATTGTTTAACTGGTCAACAATATGGGCGTGTGACAGTGATTGTTTAACTGGTCCACAATATGGGCGTGTGACAGTGATTGTTTAACTGGTCAACAATATGGGCGTGTGACAGTGGTTGTTTAACTGGTCAACAATATGGGCGTGTGACAGTGATTGTTTAACTAGTCAACAATATGGGCGTGTGACAGTGATTGTTTAACCGGTCAACAATATGGGCGCGTGACAGTGATTGTTTAGCTGGTCAACAATATGGGCGTGTGACAGTGATTGTTTAACTGGTCAACAATATGGGCGCGTGACAGTGATTGTTTAACTGGTCAACAATATGGGCGCGTGATAGTGATTGTTTAACTGGTCAACAATATGGGCGTGTGACAGTGATTGTTTAACTGGTCAACAATATGGGCGTGTGACAGTGATTGTTTAACTGGTCAACAATATGGGCGTGTGACAGTAATTGTTTAACCGGTCAACAATATGGGCGTGTGACAGTGATTGTTCAACCGGTCAACAATATGGGCGTGTGACAGTGATTGTTTAACCGGTCAACAATATGTGCGTATGACAGTGATTGTTCAGCCGGTGAACAATATTGACGTGTGACAGTGATTGTTCAACCGGTGAACAATATTGGCGTGTGACAGTGATTGTTCAACCGGTGAACAATATTGGCGTGTGACAGTGTTTGTTCAACCGGTGAACAATATTGGCGTGTGACAGTGATTGTTCAACCGGTGAACAATATTGGCGTGTGACAGTGCTGTGGAAAGGAATTTGTGTGTGTGGCGATTTGGGGGTGGGGAGGTTGGAAAGTATAATTTCATCTTTATTAAATGAGAAGTAAGATACAACCGATATTACATAGACATTACATAGACATTACATAGACATTACATTGACATTACACAATTAAAACCTTTCTACATGAAACAAAAGACAGATGCCACGATGTAATAAACAAGGGGTAAGAAAGTGGACGCTGAATCATTCCTGAGTTGAGTCAAGAGTTTCTTCTTATTTGTTATTTTAAAAATGAAATTAAAAATAAACCATATCCTGCACGTTACGTGGCGACAGCAGAAGGTCTTCGTTTTCAGTGTCTTACTAGACTAAGTCCTTATTGTTAGATCCAGAAATAGAACAAAACCGTAACAGATAAGTATAAGGCAGTGGCTCCCAAGTTTTTGACACTCGCAGCACTCTTTCTGTACAGACCATATAACGACAGCGGGCAGTCACGATCGTATGTCGGGGAAACACCGATTCCCTGTTTGGATATGTAAGCGATAAATAAAGACAAAATTAACACTATCCTGAAGAAACCCGTTTACGTATAAAAATATTAAATCTATGTAGATGTAAAATAAAAAAAAAAGTAAAGTACCCCCCGTCACGTCAAGTGGCGTATAGGGAATATGGTGTTAGTGATCATAAATTTTACAGACCTTTGGCACATGATTGCTGGGGTAATGTAGTCCATATTACAACCGTGCCGCTTTACTTTCCCAGAAAAAAAATCCGGCATCCATTAAAAGCTGGGTGAACAGAAGCCGTCGAGTGGGATCGAACCCTACTTCTTGTCCTTTGTAGTCCAGTTCGCTAACCACTGAGCTATCGCGGCTTCCTATGTGGATGTGGCACACGACAATATCCTTGATTCGGCGCCCATATCATAGTTTGGAGGGGCCTCTGGGAGTCGAGGGGCACACTTTTGGAACCACTGGTTTAAGTTATTTTAAATTTAATTTTTATTTTAAATTTTGCCACATTTTTTCGACTCTTTAATTTAATGATGATATTATAAATGCATCAAGGAATTATTTTTTTTTTTAAATCAGGACGAGACGACTTGTGCAGTCTCTGGTGGGATCTGATTAAATTAGCTTCCAGTAAACGAGTAAAAAATGTATCATCATCATCATCATCGCGTGCCTTCTCCGCAACGAAGGTTGGCTACCATGGATCGCCATTCTACTCTGTTTCTTGCTTTGACGGTGCAGGCTGACAGATTGACTTGTCCATCTTTTGATGTTACTCGTCCATGTTAGTCTTGGTCTGCATCTGCCTCTTTTATCTTGTATTTTTCCTTCCAATATTACTTTTAGTAGGCTGTTGTGTCTTTTAACATGCCAAAAAATGTATAAACTGATGTTAAACAAGTATTGGCTCTGCTATTCAATAGTTGTCATGTTGTACCCTCACCTCATGGAGACTACGTTATCGTTGAACGATATCTTCTTAAGTTGAGTACTGCTTTGATGATACACTGACGATCGCTTCACGTCAGCCTTTACACGGCTTTCTCTATTATCCTGTATTTTGCTTTTTAAGATGAATTTCATAATTTGTTTGACTTTTAATTATATACTCTAGTTCGTCTCTGCAGACGGTTAGTTGCTGGCCATTGTTGATTGTGAGTAGTTTTTATTCTGCGTTAGCTCGACGACTACACCTCTTCATAGTCAGCTTTCACAAGACGTTAAGTGGGTGCAAATCTGTTGGTTGGGATTTACAGAAAGTTGTGATCTTGTGCCCTTCAGCCCGAAACATCCGACTATAGCTCGGCATTTATAACTCGGAGTACCGAGTTGCCTTTCATTTTTCGACTTTTCTCTCTTGACCAGTCTGTTTATTCTAAAATCACCGCTTACAGGTGGGGGTTCTGATCTAGACCAACTGTTCCTGACCTTTATGCAGGTAGACAACTACGAATGTCTGACCACATCCAGCGCAGAAGCTGCAGAGCCGTCTTGTCTCTCCATTTTGAGTAACAACCGTAATATTTTTTTTTCTTCCGAACATCTTCTCTTATTTGTCACTATTTGCAAGATAGGTCCGGCCGCGGAATAAATAGGTAACATTTATGTCCCAATGTCTTACCTCATCGTTTTATGCGTCTCTTATCTCCTAATCCTAACTTTAAATAGAGCTCTTAAGACTAAATTATTTTATTTCTCTAACTTGGGCCGAAGATGCTAAAAACATTTGGCACGAAAATGGTCAGCGCATCATAGCTGACCTCTTGCTTCAGTATAAGTGAACCACAATTAATCGAGATCCCCTCCACCTCCCCGCCGCGAACGTAGAAACAAGGTACTCAATCTGGCCAAGTGAGGGCGGGGGGGGGGGGGTACAAATAAAGAAGACAAGCCGATACATATGTTAATGCTGAAGTCGTTTGTATTGTGCCAAATATTTAACAGCTTGTGGTAAACTTGGGAGCCGTGATAGCTCATTGGTTAGTGAATTGGACTACAAAGGACAAGAGGTAGTGTTCAATTTACCAACCGATGGCTTCCGATTCACTCAACCTTTAATGGGTACCGGATTTTTTTCTGGGAGGGTAAAGCGGCACGGACGTAATACCGACCACATTACCCCATAAATCATGTGCCGAAGGACTGTAAAATTTATGGTCACTAACACCATAGTACCTATACGCCACTTGCCGTGACGGGGGTACTTTCCTTTTTTTTTTTTTTTTACTTTTGTGGTAACAATTTAACGGGCAACGGTAAAGTAGAATTCTCATTGCGTCAATGCAATAACCAGGGAGCGTACACGTCTCTTTAAAATGAGATCTATCTATCTATCTATCTATCTATCTATCTATCTATCTATCTATCTATCTATCTATCTATCTATCTATCTATCTATCTATCTATCTATCTATCTATCTATCTATCTATCTATCTATCTATCTATCTATCTATCTATCTATCTATCTATCTATCTATCTATCTATCTATCTATCTATCTATCTATCTATCTATCTATCTATCTATCTATCTATCTATCTATCTATCTATCTATCTATCTATCTATCTATCTATCTATCTATCTATCTATCTATCTATCTATCTATCTATCTATCTATCTATCTATCTATCTATCTATCTATCTATCTATCTATCTATCTATCTATCTATCTATCTATCTATCTATCTATCTATCTATCTATCTATCTATCTATCTATCTATCTATCTATCTATCTATCTATCTATCTATCTATCTATCTATCTATCTATCTATCTATCTATCTATCTATCTATCTATCTGTCTGTCTGTCTGTCTGTCTGTCTGTCTGTCTGTCTGTCTGTCTGTCTGTCTGTCTGTCTGTCTGTCTGTCTGTCTGTCTGTCTGTCTGTCTGTCTGTCTGTCTGTCTGTCTGTCTGTCTGTCTATCTATCTATCTATCTATCTATCTATCTATCTATCTATCTATCTATCTATCTATCTATCTATCTATCTATCTATCTATCTATCTATCTATCTATCTATCTATCTATCTATCTATCTATCTATCTATCTATCTATCTATCTGTCTATCTATCTATCTATCTATCTATCTATCTATCTATCTATCTATCTATCTATCTATCTATCTATCTATCTATCTATCTATCTATCTATCTATCTATCTATCTATCTATCTATCTATCTATCTATCTATCTATCTATCTATCTATCTATCTATCTATCTATCTATCTATCTATCTATCTATCTATCTATCTATCTATCTATCTATCTATCTATCTATCTATCTATCTATCTATCTATCTATCTATCTATCTATCTATCTATCTATCTATCTATCTATCTATCTATCTATCTATCTATCTATCTATCTATCTATCTATCTATCTATCTATCTATCTATCTATCTATCTATCTATCTATCTATCTATCTATCTATCTATCTATCTATCTATCTATCTATCCTTCTGTCTGTCTGTCTATCTTTCGTTCGCCTGAAGTATTGTCTATATCTGCAATGTCGTTTCCTCTATACATTTTACTGTCTTTTGTAATTCTTGCAGTGGCCCATATAGTTTTGTCTGTAGTTAAAAATGAGATGAATGCGGGCCCTCTTTATATCCGTTTTTCTATACAATAACGAAACATGAACCCTTACAGTAAAGCTACAAGATAAAATATAAGCTGTGTACATGAAATGTTTTCGTAAGATTTTGGACATCTTTTATTTAGAACGTAATACAAATGAAGAGAGTTCGTCAAGAATAAATACAACAAGCAATGAGTACACTGATTTTTCTTACCATTGCTAAGAAACGTAAAATGGATTTGTTTGGTCTCGTATGTTTTGATTATCTGGCCTGGCAAAGACCATTCTGCAAGGAAATGTGAAAGGAAGAAGTATGGAGAGGTAGACAGGGAAATAGATGGGAAGATAATATTAAGGAATGGACCGGCTCGACTATGTAGAGTCCCAAAGAATGACTGATTATAAAAAATACAGTTTACAGTAATATGTTTGACAAAGTCTGTAGTGCTTAACGACAGCCGGTTTTTTTGTGGGAGGGGAGAGAGAGAGAGAGAGAGAGAGAGAGAGAGAGAGAGAGAGAGAGAGAGAGAGAGAGAGAGAAGACGACTGTGAAAAGAAAGAATTCCTCTTACTCGAATTGTTAATACAACTTATCGAATCAATATATCACGAACAGCAATCGGCTATTAGAATAGCGGGCAAAACATCAAATTGGTTTAAGTACAAAAAAGTGTGAGACAGGGGATGTATTCCCTCTCCATAGCTGTTCAATATCTATGGTGATAAACATTATGAGAAAATGTCCGAGGACAGATTTGTGAAGTTCGACCCTTTCACAATAAATGGCAACATAATTTCAGAACTCAGATACACTGATGATAGTCTCAAAGAGCGTAAAGGGATTAAAAGAGACAATTGAATACGTTAAAAAACACAGTGAAGAGCAAAATCTATATATAAAAATACAGAAAACCAAGATAATGTTCGTTGACAAAGCAAGAAACCAATCCAAAATTATCATAAACAGTAAAGAACTCGAAATTGCAGCAAACTATGGAGACTCGGTGGTTGCATGGTAAGATGTGGACCCTCTTGACAGTAAGGTTCGGCGTTCGATTCCCATCACGGGCGGTGGGATTTTTGTTAAAATCGAATCCGTGGTTTCCACACGGCTAGTCTCCGTGTAGTGAGGTACGACGTCTAGCGGCTAGTCTCCGTGTAGTGAGGTACGACGTCTAGCGGCTAGTCTCCGTGTATGAGGTGCGACGTCTAGCGGCTAGTCTCCGTGTAGTGAGGTGCGACGTCTAGCGGCTAGTCTCCGTGTAGTGAGGTGCGACGTCTAGCGGCTAGTCTCCGTGTAGTGAGGTACGACGTCTAGCGGCTAGTCTCCGTGTAGTGAGTTACGACGTCTAGCGGCTAGTCTCCGTGTAGTGAGGTACGACGTCTAGCGGCTAGTCTCCGTGTAGTGAGGTACGACGTCTAGACAACGTGTACTTTCTTCTTCTTCTTTTCTCTTTCTCGCTGGTATCGAAAAGGTGTCGTGTTATATCATTTGTCGTTCTTGAGCTGCTCGAACTGTCTGAATTAGTTATTTTCATATGTTGTTACATGTCTCTGTCATTGCATCTATCCATCTTCTTCTTTGTCTTCCTCTTGGTCTTTTCCCATGCATTCTCGAGGAGAACACCCTTGATGGTGATTGGTATGGATTCATTCTGACCAGGTGGCCAAACCATTTAAGTTGTTGTTGTTCTATATATTCTTGGCAGGGTATTGTGCTCAACATTTTTCTTATGGTTTCATTTGCTATTCTATCTCTTCTTATGTTGTTTAGTTTACAACTTGTACAATGGCGAAAAAAAATGGAAGTTTCGTGTGCACTCGTGCATGTTAAAGAAACCTTTGCAGTTAGAAATCTAAAAATGTAGGCCTCAAGCCTCAAACACATTACATTTCGGTAGTGGTTACTTTTCTTATTGTTCTTGAGCCTAGTGTGCAGGTATGACATTATTAACACGAACCAGCTTGTTGCAGGAGCTACTGAGTTAATTGCTCTGTGCACACCGTGAACTGTGTGTCTCATCCGTTTTGATCATGTTTCGATATTCCAATTGTTTACGATAAATGATGATATCGTATGACAGGGAACAGTTGGCTGTGTTCACTTTTTGCGCAGTTTCGCATTATGCCTTATGTCTTTTGGCGTGTGCTGAGACTGCAACAATGGGGACTACAGTTACCTTTTTTTGTTTGGGAGATGAGATATTAATTCGGATGATTACGCTGGCACAGTCGGTTGAGCAATTATGGATTTTAATTCGTTTGCAGTGATACCGGGGCCTTCCATAACCAAATAACCAAATAACACGAATTACATTCATGTGGATGACGGAATACTTATTATGATTTTACTGTAAATGTTGATTAATAATAATCAAAATTATGATTCTAAATATTAAACTCATACAGAAAATGGAAACCATGTTTCATTAAATATTTCATGAATTTTTTTTATTTCAGAAAATACATACATGTAAATGATACATAAAACGACAAAATCAAAACACAAATTTGTCAAATAACACCCAAAAATGTCAATTTTTCTGCCGGAATCAATAGCAACTTGACAAACGTTCAACGATTATGCTCTGTATATTTATGGCCAATGAAAGCATCATTGTTTAAATAATAATAATAATAATAATAACTCTGTGTAGATGTAAGCATTTTACCCGCAGATAATTATTGAGATAAGGGCTAGACATTTAATCAAATTAGCTGAACAAAAAAATTCCGTGAATTATTCATATCGTTTTTTCGTCTTTTAATTTGTCCATATAAAAATTAGGCAATTAAGTTAGTCAGGAATGCAGCAGAGATAGAATCAAGATGCAACAAGGCTTGTCAAATCATTGGACAGTTATCGCCACTATTGTCCAACAATTAAATAACTCTAGAGGCAAAACGAGCACTATACAATACAATCTTCATCCCAACGTTGTGCTACCAATGCCAGACCTGGATACTAGATGCAAGAACAATAAGAAAAAATAACCTCTAAAGAGATGAAATGTGTTAGACGAACGACAGGAAACAGTATGAGAGATAATATCAGAAATGAAGAACTGAGAAAAAAGCTAGGAATAGTCCCCGCCATAGAATATATAAGGAAACAACAGATAAAATGGTTTGACCATGTGACAAGGCAGAAAAAACAAAACACAACACAACGAGCCTTCAACAAACGTTGTGAGAACACCAGACCCAAGGGTCGACCACGAAAAAGATGGATCGATGGAATATTAGAAGCACTAGGAAACATAACAGCAGCAGAGGCGAACAGAAGAGCAAAAGACTGCAAATTATATCTCCCCTCGACGCTGAAAGGCACATGAGGAAGGAAAGAAGAAGAAGAAGAGGAATGTGACAGAGGTGCGTACTATCTCTAATGTTTATTACTTACATATGTAGTTCATGTAAGTAATAAACATTTGGGGAAGACTACATATGTAAGTAATAAACATTAGGGGAAGACTACACATGTAAGTAATAAACATTAGGGGAAGACTACACATGTAAGTAATAAACATTAGGGAAGACTACACATGTAAGTAATAAACATTAGGGGAAGACTACACATGTAAGTAATAAACATTAGGGGAAGACTACATATGTAAGTAATAAACATTTGGGGAAGACTACATATGTAAGTAATAAACATTAGGGAAGACTACACATGTAAGTAATAAACATTTCGGGAAGACTACATATGTAAGTAATAAACATTTGGGGAAGACTACACATGTAAGTAATAAACATTAGGGGAAGACTACACATGTAAGTAATAAACATTAGGGGAAGACTACACATGTAAGTAATAAACATTAGGGGAAGACTACACATGTAAGTAATAAACATTTCGGGAAGACTACATATGTAAGTAATAAACATTTGGGGAAGACTACACATGTAAGTAATAAACATTAGGGGAGACTACACATGTAAGTAATAAACATTAGGGAAGACTACATATGTAAGTAATAAACATTAGGGGAGACTACACATGTAAGTAATAAACATTAGGGGAGACTACATATGTAAGTAATAAACATTAGGGGAGACTACATATGTAAGTAATAAACATTAGGGGAGACTACATATGTAAGTAATAAACATTAGGGAAGACTACACATGTAAGTAATAAACATTAGGGGAGACTACACATGTAAGTAATAAACATTAGGGGAGATAGTACGCACCTCTGCCGTATTCCAGAACTAACTTAAATTAATAACCTAATTTTTATTAAAATTAAAAAAATAGCATGGAAGCCACTGCCTTATACTTATCTGTTAAGGTTTTGTTCTATTTCTGGGACTAACAATATGGACTTAATCTAGTAACTCACTGAGAACAAAGATCTTGTGCTGTTGCCACGTAATATGCAGGATATGGTTTATTTTTAATTTCACTTTTAATATAACAAAAAACGAAGAAACTCTTCACTCAACTCAGGAATGATTCAGCGTTTACTTTCTTACCCCTTGTTTATTGCGTATATGACAGAAGGATTAGCGAGCGTGTATTTTCAGACGATCAGGCACTAATCCACGGAAAAATTGAAGACCTACAAGAACATGTACTTAGAATTAACAGCATAGTCACTAAATCATCATCATCATGTGCCATACCGGTTGGCGTAGGTGATCATGTCCTTCCACAATCTTCTATCTACAGTGCATCGTATCAGTTCTGTTGTTGACTGTTTTCCATGCCATGACACCAAGCTATCCAGTATTTTCTGTCTTTGTCGCCCGCGATCTCTCTTTCCTTTTATTTTGCCGGTTGTAACCAAGTATTCCAACTTTCCTCTTCTCATGATGTGCCCGAAAAATGTTGATTGCTTCTTTCTTATGTTTTTTAAGAGCTCCCTTTTTGTGTTCGCCTTTTTGAGAACTTCCTCATTAGTTTTTTTTAGCTGTCCAGGGAACTTTCAAAATCCTTCTGAGAAATCCCATCTCTGTGGCCTCTAATCGACTTTTCATTTGTTTGTCAACTACTGTCCGTGATTCGCTTCCATAGGTCAAAATTGGTTCTATATAGCACCGATGAACTCTCTTTCTCATTTTTATTGACATAGATTTTTGCATAAGATATTTTTCATTTTAGTCACTCAATACAACATGATAATCAACTTAACAAAACAGAAGTTATTAATATTTTTTTTAAAAAACATAATAACGATTACGGTAGACAACCAAAACATAAAGAGGAATTTATAACGATGGACGGTAGACAACCAAAACACTTAGAGGAATTTAAATAAATAGGAAGTCTAATGACAAACGACAAATTAGAAGCAGCAGATATAGACTCAAGATGCAATAACGTTTGTCAAATCATTGGACAACTATCACCACTATTGTCCAACAAAGAAATAACTCAAGAGGCAAAGCGGGCAGTCAACAATGCAATCTTCATTCCAACATTGTGCCACAATTGGCAGACCTGGACCCTAGATACAAAAACAAGAAAATATAACCACTATCGAGGTGAATGACAGGAAACAGCTTAAGATATGAGACCAGAAATTAAAAACTGAGAAAAAAGCTATGAATAATTCCCGCTATAGAGTACATAAAGAAACAATATATAAAATGGGTCGGTCATGTGATAACGCAGACAGATCAAAACACAACACAACGAGCCTTCAATAAACGTTGCAAGAACACCAGACCCATGGATCGACCACGAAAAAGAAAGTTTCATGGAAGATTAGAAACACTAGTAAACATAACAGCAGGAGAGAGGAACAGAAGAGCAAAAGACGCAAATGGTATCTCCCCTCAACGGTAAAAGGAAAACAAGAAGATGAAAGTATACAAATGATGTTTGTGGCGTTGTATCATAAAATCATCAAGCTGCTAAACTCACAACCTTTTGACCTGGCACAATCTAAATGGCATTTTAAAATTAGTTTTATTTCTCTCATGAACCAATGATCACTTAGTTAATCTGAGTTATCTATTTCATAGGCGCGTAGTGTCTTAAGCTGGGGTGGGTAAACTTT
Organism: Megaustenia siamemsis; assembly: GCA_032433765.1. Classification (NCBI taxonomy): domain Eukaryota; kingdom Metazoa; phylum Mollusca; class Gastropoda; order Stylommatophora; family Ariophantidae; genus Megaustenia; species Megaustenia siamemsis. Next base: position 58,301,384 of record JAVIAB010000124.1, read on the forward strand.
TATTTTCTGAGGTGCAGAATTGAAAACTAAGATGTGTCGAGGGCCAAATATAAAAACTATGGAAACGCTGAGGCCCAGATACCAGCACCTAATGAAACCATTATATAAATGACATTATTTGTATTTATAAGCGAATGCAATATAAATATTTTATTAGTAATGGAGATTAGAAGACAGAAAAGAGAGTGAAATAAAAGGGAAAGGGTGAGACAGAAAAGGTCGGGGGGGGGGTGAGGAGAAAATTCAACAATAAATTATGAATGGAAAGCTTACCAGTTAGGGTTTGAGCATGTTTGTCTTACTTTTTAGTATTTACTTATTTGTTTAACTCAGGGAATGGAGTGTATAGTCATTGTCACATCAAGCACAAGAGCCGGTCAAAATAGCTTGGCTATTTGGACTCTGGTCCGCGGGCTGTAGGTTGCTCACCTCTGGTATTACGTTTTTTTTTTACTGATCACAGCGCCGTCTATCAGCTGATAGTAGCAGGCTATCTATCTATCTTTCGTTCGCCTGAAGTATTGTCTATATCTGCAATGTCGTTTCCTGTATAAATTTTACTGTCTTTTGTAATTCTTGCAGTGGCCCATATAGTTTTGTCTTTAGTGTTTTATCTATGGGCCAATGAATTTTCCTCAGTCTACTATATTCAGTGCAGTCTTGAAGTATGTGTTCAACAGTCTGGGGCGCCTGTCCACATGTACAAGTAGTTGAGGTGCCGATCTTGAATTTTGTATACATGTGACTATGGAGTCGACTGTGTCATGTTCTGAGGCGTATAATGATAACGTGTTCATATCTTTTCATATTATGAAAGGCATCCTGATTTGGGGCTTGTGGTCCTCTAATTGATTTGATTATCTGTTTCTTATGATGGTATGTAATCGGTGTATCTAGTTGATAGTAGCAGTCAGAAAGAAAAGAATACAAGGGAGAATTTAAGGCTACACAAGGCAATAGTCATTAACTTAACGTTACCCTTCCCGGTCTTCGTGCCCAGCGGTTACGCATTTGTTTTTCTCACTTAAAAGACGGTTAAATAGTGAAGGTTTACGTTATCCTTTTGTTATCTGCTGTTTTTTTCATCCAACCACAGAACGATTTTCTTCTTCTCAATGACAACAACAAAATGTGTCGCTCAAATTGGACGGCACCTATTCTGTTAACGATCCGAGACAATCTGTAATATTTATAATCCAAGTTCACAATGCAGAAATTTATGTTTCGGGGAGGAGGGATTAAAAGATTATATTCTTTGTGTCAATTTAAATAACATCGGGGAAAACCCGAGAATCCCACATAAATCCTCATTTGCCTGGCCCATGAATAAGACTATGATGTATATGTCATATTAATGGCACACATAACAAGTGGTCACGTAAGCTTCTTTCGAAACCGCATTCTCATTGAATGAGGTAGTGAAGAATGCGTTGGTTGTTGAGATAAAAACAATAAAGGAGTGGGGGAAAAGTCCGAAATTTTTTTGTTCCGATTAATTAACTTTCTGAGTAACTTCAAAGTGTTCGGTATATGTGATATATACAGACATGTGCTGCTGCTATAGATCTGGAGAACGCATACAATAGGGTACCATTTGAATATCTCATGCATATGCTCCTCAAACTGGCGGTGCACCCCTTCCTTTTTTGATGGATCGCCGCGGCACTGTTTCAGAGGAAGATGATACTCAGATGTGGAAGTTGGTCTTCCGAGCCAACATCCATTTGTCCATGGCTGCCACAAGGTTCACCATTGTCATCAGTTCTATTTAACGTGTACACAATAACGATCACGGAACAACAGCTGGATGGGAGGGGAAGAACTATGACTTTTGCTGATGATATTCTGGTATATCGACAGGGAAGAGACAGACGGGGAATCGCATCCACAATGCAAGACGAACTCGATCGCATTTCTTCTTGGTGTGGGGTTTCAGGTGCCTTGGTTAATCCTAATAAAGCATCAGTTTCATGGTTCTCCCTTAACAATCATATAGTTAATACGACCACACCGGTAGTACGAATGGGAGCTGAAGAGGTGACCAGGGACAAGTTGATGACATACCTCGGAGTTAAGTTTGATCGCAGCCTGTGTTTTCGGGACCACGTCGACCATGTGATAACAAAATCCCGCAAAGGATTAGCCGCCTTGAAGGTCATGACAGCTGCCAATATCGAGCAGAGGCTGCTTACTCTTCTGTTCCAGGGATTAGTCCTCGCACCAATCGAGTATGCCCTGGCAATTCTTACTGTCAGTACGACTCAAATTGATAGGGTGGAGAAAATACAAAATGAAGACATGCGCATTATCTTGGGATGTACAAGGGACACCATGTGTAGCAATGAGGTATCTTCTTGACTTTCCAGCCATGGATGACAGAATCAAGATCTGGAGAGCACGAGCATACCTGAAGATTAGTATAGATAAAGAGCATCCATTGCACCACGTGCTCAACACAGGGAAAGGTGCCAGGCTAAAAAAAGACAAATCATGGGTGGGCCGAGCAGAAGATGTCATCAAACAGGTCTGTGAGCTTACCAATATCAGCGTTGGTGAGGAGTGAATACCGGTGCCTACGTCATTCAAGGGGACTTTCTCGTGTATTGTCACACTCGAAAGGAAAAGTATGAAACAGAACCCGGTCGTGGTTAATGCTGAGGTCAACGGTCTCATCTGCGATAACACCGATGAGAAAGATGCAGTCATCTATACAGACGGATCTGTAAGACGACACCAAAGAAGTGCATGGGCATTTACAGCACGCTCGGCAGGCAGAATAGTCAAGGAAGACAGTGGTGCATACGTCATGACCACGAGTAGCATGACAATGGAGGTGATGACAGTGACCAAGGCATTCAAATGGTTAGAGTCACAAGACTACATCCACGCATGTATACTGAGTGATTCGATGAGCATGATAAAAAAAAGTGGAGGCGGGCTCTGTACGCATGCAATGGGTAGAGTCGTTGCAGAAATCCAAAATACGTACGGTCACCTTTGTCTTTGTCCCTGGTCATGCGAGAGTACGTGGAAATGAAAGAGCGGACAGGTTGGCTAGCTGCGCTGTCGTTGAGGACGGGCAACCAATGGATCAGGCGGACATCATCAATGCCCTTCGAGATGTTGGAAGAGCACAGGACTTCGACAAACACAGATCCACTTCACTTCTTCGGATGATGAAAATGGGAGTTAAGATGGGCACAGCCATAAATGAGAAACTTAGTGGCCGTGTAAGAAGACTTATCAACCAACATAGAACTGGAGTCGTCAGTCGCTGGACACTGAGGGAATTGCTGAGGAGGGGATCTGAGCACATATGGACATGTTCGGAGTGCAATGATGATGACCCGCAAATAACTCAATAACTCAATATGTGATAATCTACCTACCCTTGATTGTTGTGTTCAAAAGGCAGCAAAAAAGAAGGAATGGGATGCTTAAAAGCAACACTTTATCACTGTCAGTAATAAATATTACAGGCTTACTATTCTAAACCCATGAAAAACAATCATTAAGAGTTCCTTGCACAGACTGACATCGATTACGCTCAATAGAAGCAGCCGCGATAGCTCAGTGGTTAGTGAGACTGGACTACACAGGGCAAAAGGTCGGGTTCGATCCTGATCAACGGTTTCCAGATTCACCCAGTCTTAAATGGGTACTGGATTTTTTCTGGAATGTAATACCCCCAGTTTAACCCCAGTTTCATAATTATCCCCAAAGCATGTGCCGAAAGTCTGTAAAAATGATGGTCACTAACACCATATTCACCATATTCACTATACGCCACTTGGCGTGACGGGGCTCTTTACTTAACTCTCAATGGAACTATAAATGTCACTCGTAAATAAAGAGTACAGACCTCATGCTCTATCCCATCATTTAGGTATCGCGACATGAATTTTATAATTTATGAGGGGATGAGAAATATCCCAGCAGTGTTAGACACGCATATCGGAATGATGAGGTCACTTTTGGAATTGTTTAATAGTATTATCGACCATTGGTTCGATACAGGCAGATACTCCTGTTAGTGAGACATGCATCATTTTATGTTCAGGGAAGTATTGATTTCAAAAGAACAAGAGTACAAACAGGAATGGCTGAAATTGGTGATGCATGCCGGCGATTGTAAGCGTAATCAAAGTGACAAGTCAACACAGCAGTAAACAACAATGAAGTATACGCCAATGGAGGTTGCTATACATTTTAACTAAATTATGAGATTATGGTTATGGTTATGGTTATAGTTATGGAAGGCCCTGGTATCACTGCAAACGAACTAAAATCCATAGTTGTTCAACCGCCAGTGGAATCATCCGAAATACTAACTCATCTCCCAAACAAAGAAATGTAGATGTAATACCCATTATAGCAGTCTCAGCACACGCCAAAAGACAAATGGCGAAACCGCACAAAAAGTTAATACAGCCAATTGTTCCTTGTCATAGGATATCATCGTTCATCGCAAACAATTGGAATATCGGAACATGATCAAAACGGATGAAACACACAGCTCACGGTGTACACAGAGCACTTAACTCAGTAGCACCTGCAACAAGCCGGACTTGGAATATGAAGAAACTACAACAAGGAACACCTTTCAGACATAGCGTTCAATGGTTCCTGCCGCCTATCCACCATATTGACTGGAAGACCGGAAATTATGAAAAATAATGACCAAGAAGTGATGCTCTTCACATACATTTCACTCATTTGAAACAGCAGTCTCCATTGTCTGTTAGCGTCATCTGCAACTGCTGGCGTACACACGTTAATGTTCTTTAGCATGTCTCACGCGTGTGGCTCATTGTGATGTTAAGTAATATATTTAATAATAAATTAATTAAATTATATTTTACACAAATTAATAAAGAAATCCTCGCTAATATATTGACAGCTTCGCGCAACACTTCAACACAACACAGTATATATCGTCACAAAGAAACATTTTTTATACAGAGAATATTCATCCCCACCTTGTGCTATCAGCGCCAAACACGGTCACTCACAAATAAATATAAACAAGAAATTAATCACCATCATCATCATCATGTGCCATACCGGTTGGCGTAGGCGATCATGTCCTTCCACAATCTTCTATCTACAGTGTATATTATCAGTTCTGTTGTTGACTGCTTTCCATGCCATGACACCAAGCCATCTAGTATTTTCTCTCTTTGTCGTCCGCGATCTCTCTTTCCTTTTATTTTGCCAGTTGTAACCAAGTATTCCAACTTTCCTCTTCCCATGATGTACCCGAAAAATGTTGATTGTTTCTTTCTGATCCATAATCACCATAGAGATAAGATATTTGAGAAAACCATTAAAAGTGACCAGAAAGAGTTGAATCAGAAATGATGTCGTAAAAGAGAGATTAGGCACTGAACAAATTCTGAAATACTTTGAGAGACAACAAATGAGATGATTTGTTCACTTGGAAAGAGTATCAAAAGATTCTATACAATAAAAAATATATAGTAAAAGAAGAGGTGGAAGGAGAGCCCTCTGTGAACACAGTATAAGTAGTAAAGTACCCCCGTCCCGCCAAGTGGCGTATAGGGAATATGGTGTTAGTGACCATAAATTTTACAGACCTTCGGCACATGATTTTTTGGGGTAATGTGGTCGGAATTACGCCCATGCCGCGTTACTTTCCCAGAAATAAAATAATCCGGAACCCATTAAAGGCTGGGTGAACCGGAAGTTGTCGGTCAGGATCGAACCCTACCTCTTGTCCTTTGTAGTCCAGTTCACTAACCACTGAGCTATCACGGCCCCCATGAGCACAGAGTAACGCACTCTATCTACATCCGAGAAACGCTAAAACAACATTCGAGAAACGCTACAACAACATCGCAGAAACGCTACAAAGACATCCGAGAAACGCTACAACAACATGCGAGAAACGCATCTAACAACATCCGAGAAACGCTACAACAACATGCGAGAAACGCTACAACAACATCCGAGAAACGCTACAACAACATCCGAGAAACGCTACAACAACATCCGAGAAACGCTACAACAACATCCGAGAAACGCTACAACAACATCCGAGAAACGCTACAACAACATCCGAGAAACGCATCTAACAACATCCGAGAAACGCTACAACAACATCCGAGAAACGCTACAACAACATCCGAGAAACGCTACAACAACATCCGAGAAACGCTACAACAACATCCGAGAAACGCTACAACAACATCCGAGAAACGCTACAACAACATCCGAGAAACGCTACAACAACATCCGAGAAACGCTACAACAACATCCGAGAAACGCTACAACAACATCCGAGAAACGCTACAACAACATCAACGGACACTGGTTGGGGCTTCCATAAGGCGAAAAACTAGAACCTTGTCTCTTCCTTAACACTCGAAAGATTATAAGAGCAAGTGTAGAGAAGGGGAGAGTTCTTGCAGTTGTATTAAAACTATGTGGTGAAACTACATATTACATTGTGGGCTACGTCATCGTATTGGTTCCCTAAACCGGCCGTGCGCAAATCTTACGGTCTGCTGTTTGATGTGCAACAAGAATAATTTGACGACTGACTGTGTGTCTATATGTTCGGAATTGGAGTCATCAACGATGGCCTAACATCATCAAGTGCTACGATGATCATCATTTTCAAGAGGACGTGACTTACCGGTATATGGGGATAGGCGGCGGGAACAAATGAAGGCTATGCATGAAATGTGTTCCTTGTTGCAGTTTCCTCATATTACAAGTCGCATGTCTGTGTTAGTCACCTCTAGTGACTCGGGCAGATGGTGCTCGTAAACCTGGGAAGGCCGACCATCTAAGGGCAGAATCCCCCGACAGAAAAGATCAACTGCTGCCTTGAAGGAAGATTGGGGACAATCAAAGGCTAAGGAAAGCAAACCTGAAAAAAATGCTGGCTGAAATCGGATGCACTGGGCCACTGGCGCAGAACACAGTGCAACGTATTAACGGGTGTTCAGTCAGAGTGGATCTGACAGACTCTAATTGTGATGTTCTGTCTGTGGGGGCGATCAACACACTTAGCCTGACAGCTGACTTCATGTGAGAGTCTGGAATCCTTACTCTGATTGAGTCCTGAACGCAGAGAGAGAGAGAGAGAGAAACTACATATTCTCTGTTACTTTTAGCAAGTGATGAAGTGCGTGTATGCTGACTGCTCATATCGCTCATTGGTTATACACATATACGGACCTAACTCACCAGTGTATTTTATCATTGTTATCTTTTAGACACGTATCCTAAATAGCTATTCGCTACATTACATCACAAAGTGATAGTAGGGGACTCTGAAGCCTAGTTGGAGAAAAACCACCCGACTAGGCTACCGACGTTCGGACAACCCGCGTTCGATTCCCGCTGGAAGTAGTAAGAATTGTACTCCTGATTAGAAAAAAAATACCCCGCTGTCGACCCAGTCGCTGGCAGAAATGGGTACCATGGTATTAATCTGGGTAGGTGAGGAATGTCGCCTTGCATCGTGAGTTTCGATACTTGAAGTGACACTATTCAGATGCCTCCGAACACTTCTGGATAGGCGGCCGAGCACATATTGGTAAAAACTCGCGTGCTAAGACGCCGGTTCAAGTCTCGTACTTTACCTTGACCTTTATACAGTGCAAGTACTAATGTTCCTCAAGCAAAGCCTGTGCCCCTTACTTTCACTGTCACACCCACTTGCGCAAATGGGCACTCTTCTTGCTTGAAGTACCCTTAGGATGTGGACAGTTTAATATATTCATCGAAACTGCATTCTTATTTTATCACATTTTTAGTTTTTAACCTTACTTATATGTCATCCATTCTTGCCATAGATACCAGTCCCATATTTTGAGAATCATTGACTGATATGTCCGTTTTGATAATTGTTCCATTAACTACGTCTCTGAGACTCACTTGGTGGTAGCAGTAATTGCTCCAATCTCCATTCTCACACTAGAGGTTGTGTCAACATTTTAAAATATTTAACTATAGTAATTCTTCTTTTCTTCTCTTTCTTCGTATTGTTTCTCACGTTTTCATTCAGTGGAGCTACTTTCTTTCTTTCTTTCTTTCTTTCTTTCTTTCTTTCTTTCTTTCTTTCTTTCTTTCTTTCTTTCTTTCTTTCTTTCTTTCTTTCTTTCTTTCTTTCTTTCTTTCTTTTTTTTTCTTTCTTTCTTTCTTTCTTTCTTTCTTTCTTCTTTCTTTCTTTCTTTTTCTTTCTTTCTTTCTTTCTTTCTTTCTTTCTTTCTTTCTTTCTTTCCTTCCTTCATTCTTTCTTTCTTTCTTTTTTTCATTCATCAGAAATAAATACTACCATCTGTCGTCCTCAAATGAGCGTTGATATTGCGTGCTAGCTTATAGCAATATGTGATTTTTGCTTTATTCGACCCAGCACATCCGACTTTAACTTGGCATTTATAAGTATTGTGTTGTCTTCTCTCGCGATTTCTGTTCACTTGACCAGACCGGTTAGTTGTTGTTGTTGTTGACGGATTACCACGAGTTGATACGAGCTTGTTTGCCCTTTGACTCATAAGATGTGGCGGGTCGTAATGGCTTTCTCTTACTGGAGGTTGGAGGTCGTCTGTCCCAGGCTGCGCTGGGAAACTACTAGTCCAGCCCAGAGGTACTGCAATACTGGGTCCTCAATCAGTATCAGCCATCACTACAGGGAACACGTCGATCCTAGCTTCTGTTAGCCAGTCTGTTTTGACGTAGACTGTGACCAGGGGAGACCACGAGGAGGTAGATCTTCTAGGCCTTGGCCAGCTGATGGTGCGCCGGCCCTGCTATTGCGACCGCAGGTCGCATGCGCTTCAGCTCCCCCAGACCGGTTAGTCTGCTACTAGAGACACCGCAAAGAAGCAAAGAGTAGTATCTAAATAATTCTGGTTCACCGATCCTGGCTCATGCAGTCAGCTATGAGTCACTGACTATTTTCAGCCCTGATTCCGGCATGCGCCTCTGCTCTCTAACAGTTTCGCTCTCAAACAATAACACGTATCATTAATTTGCCTGTCCAGAAAATACGATTACTCGTAGAGTTTATCATTGCTTAACTGGTTTGCTAGTCTCAAAGAGTTGTCATAAACAATTTTTTTTTTTTGCTTCCAGATAATTTATTGCATATATATATATATATATATATATATATATATATATATATATATATATATATATATATATATATATATATGGAAACCGCGATAGCTCAGTGGTTAGTGAACTGGACTACAAAGGACAAGGAGTAGGGTTCGATCCCAACCGACGGTTTCCGGGTTAACCCAGCCTTAAATGGGTACCTGATTTTTTTCTGGGAAAGTAAAGCAGCACGGGCGTAATACCGACCACATTACCCCCAAAATCATGTGCTGAAGGTCTGTAAAATATAGGGTCACTAACACCATATTTCCCTATACGCCACTTGGCTTGACGGGGGTACTTTACTTTACTTATATATATATATATATATATATATATATATATATATATATATATATATATATATATATATATATATATATATACACTGTATATCTATCTTTCGTTCGCCTGAAGTATTGTCTATATCTGCAATGTTGTTTCCTGTATAAATTTTACTGTCTTTTGTAATTCTTGCAGTGGCCCATATAGTTTTGTCTGTAGTGTTGTATCTATGGGCCAATGGATTTTCCTCAGTCTACTATATTCAGTGCAGTCTTGAAGTATGTGTTCAGCAGTCTGGGGTGCCTGTCCACATGCACAAGTAGTTGATGTGCCGATCTTGAATTTTGTATACATGTGACTATGGAGTCGATTGTGTCCTGTTCTTAGGCGTATAATGATAACTTGTTCATATCTATTCATATTATGAAAGGCATCCTGATTTGGGGCTTGTGGTCCTCTGATTGATTTGATTATCTGTTTCTTATGATGGTATGTAACTGGTGTATCTAGTTGTGTGCCTGTTGAACCTTCCTTTGCCAACTGATCTGCTTTCTCATTTCCTGGTATTCCACAGTGAGACGGGATCCACTGCAGGGCAACCCTGTGGTGCTTGCAGAGTTCAGTCAATAAGATCTGCAGATGTGGTAATTTTCTGGATTGTAGTGCCTGGAGTACTGATCTTGCATCTGTCAAAAACACTGTTCAGCAGTTTTTCTATTGCCAACTTTATTGCTTGTATTTCTGCATCATAATTGTGACAATATTTCCCTGTTGCTATTTTAATATATATATATATATATATATATATATATATATATATATATATATATATATATATATATATATATATATATATATATATATATATATATAATCATCATCATCATCAAGTCACATGCCCTGTGCAGAACGTTGCATTCACCCTAGCCCGTCTGAAATAATCTCCGCCTCTAGCCACTTTACTACTTCTTCTGTTGCCATGTTCAAAGATTCCTTGGTGTGTTGAAGCCACCTTCTTCTTGGTCTGATCTTGATGTGTCGCCCAGGAACCGTAAGTAAAAAGTAAAGAGCCCCTATCACGCCAAGTGGCGTATAGGGAATATGGTGTTAGTGACCATACATTTTACAGACCTTCAGCCCATGATTTTTGGGGAAATATGGTTTGTATTACGCTCGTGCCGCTTTACTTTCCCAGAAAACAATCCGGTACCCATTAAAGGCTGGGTGAACCCGGAAGCCGTCGGTTGGAATCGAACCCTACCTCTTGTCTTTTGAAGTCCAGTTCACTAACCACTGAGCTATCGGCACAGGAACCGTACCTTCCATTATTGTTGCTTCCAGCACGCTGTGTCTTTTGACATGACCATTTTATTATAATTTCCTCTGTAGAATGGTGTTTATACGCCAGTTCTTTTTAATGTTTCAATTGTGTAATGTCTTCGGTGCTCTTTTTCATTATCCAAGGTATCTTCAGAATTTTTCTGTAGCATTTTGTTTCGAATGAATCGAGACATATACACATACATACATAGTCATCCTCTAGTTCAATGCACCTACGCTAGCGTGTAGATCCCGCGGGCAAATAATTCTTCCTGACGAGTGCGCAGCCATTCATACACCGCCTATTAGGGACCTATTCTGCATATTTTTTTTTTCCGCAGCTTAAAATAAACCCAAAAAGCCACCAACTGGAGTGACGTTTTGAGCTACAAGAGCTATTGACGACTGACGTCACTCTACCCACAATCGCCCCTGCTCACAAAGCTGAAAACGTCTCACTTGTTGGTGGTTTTCCAGGAATTCCCTCTCAGCCTTCAGGGGTAAGTAAATCTATTGTGGGCTGTGTATAATCAAACATTAGTGTCCGATAGTTATGCCATCTCCTTGACTGTGATGCGCTAGTTTTCTTGTTTCGCATTTTCCACGGCTGCACTGTGATCTTCCGTGACTGCCCTACTGTGTTGAGGAGAATCCTCGACACTATGAATTATTGAACGTTCATTCATACACCGGTGCATGACTCAGAGACACCTGTAACCATAATGATTTCTCATCTCTGCAGGTTTTAATTCTGGCACTGATAGCACAGAGTTGGTAGAAAAAATTGATTTGTTAGCAAAAAGGGCAATATACAAATCAATTTTTCTACCAACTCTGTGCTATCAGTGCCAGAATTGGACGCTGGACTCTAGAACAATAAGAAAGATAACGACCACCGAAATGAAATGTGTCACAAGAATGATAGAAAACAGCTTAAGGGATAGAGTAAGAAACACCGACCTGAGGAAGAAACTCGAAATTGAACCAGTCATCAAATACATAAAGAAACAACAAATAAATTTGTTCGGCCACATAAAAAGACAAAAGAACTAACAATGACACAAAGAGCCATAAACAAACGCTACCTACGAAAACGCCAGATTAAGAGGAAGACCGAGAAAGAGATGTATAAAGGAATACTAGAGTCACTAGGAGGGATAACATCAGAAGAGGCCAACAGAAGAGCAAAGAATCACAGATTGTACCTCCCCTCGACGCCAACGGCAATGGAGGAAAGATAGAAGAAGAAAAGACAGGTTTTACGCCTTCACTAAACAAACACCTCACAACACTTCGCTGCTCTTGTCTGGTCACTGTTGCTTGGTCGCCACATGTTGTCGAACTATATTCTAGGTTTCTATGCGTGCAAACACCATCTATTGGTAACTCAAGATCACCAACTCCGCACAACAGGCATTCACCGATATAGGCTAAAGACGCGATTTTTAATACAAATTATCTGATTTTTCACTGAACAATTCTTAATGTATGAATGACTTCTTCATTGATGTATTGGCCACAGCGTTTTCATGGTCGAATCTTCCTTTTTCTACTTTCAAGAAACTAGTTCTTTCTTTCTTTCCTCATTTGCCTTTCGGCGTCAAGGTGAGATATGGTTCGCAGTATCTTGCTCTTCTTTTAGCCTCTTCTGCTATTATACCTCCGAGTGTTTTTGAGTTGTTTCGTTTATCCATATTTTTCTTGGTCGGACTCTTGATCTCTGGTGTTCTCGTATCGTTTGTTGGTGACTCGTTGTGTTAGATTTAGTTCTCTGTGTCGCACGATATGCCAGAACCACTTGGTCTGTTGGTTGTCGCTTTACGTATTCAAGGAGCTATATCCTCCAAAATTCTTCATTCAAACTCTTTATGACGTTTAATTGTCTAAAATGTGTGTGTGTTTTTTTTTTAATTTTCTAATTAATTTCATTGGCTAGATTTCGTTTATTTTTAGATCTCTAAAATGAAAACAAGAAAAAGAATCAGAGAAGCACGTTTTTAAGAGTCTGGGTTTATCTAGATGCTATAAAGTTAGTGATGGCTATGATATTGAGCTAAAACAATATCAGACGTTTCTCTATTTGTCAGAAAATCAATTACCTGTTGAAAGTTCATAAAACATACATCCCAGTTTTGTGTAAATGAAAACGAGTTGTTTATGGCAATTTTCTGTTTTCCGTGCGTGACATGGTGCAGAGATGGTGCAATAACACATGACATATGACGTCACTCTCCAATAGTGAACCTTAATCTATAGATATATCAAGGCTGATAAGCTGTCACTTTAGGAGAGGTGATACTTATCGTGAGGAGTCGTTAGTGTAGTGGCTAGCGCCCTGCGGAGCTGTTTATTTTCGAACCAAAAATGTCACTTTAGTTATAATGTTCAAAACTTCGCTTCTTTCATGGATGAAGAAGATTTTCTAGTCTAGTACGTCCCCCTCGTTCTTAAGATTGCTATTTTATGGAAGTGGTTTCATTTTGTGACACTACACACAAAGAGTAAGATCTTCAGCTGAAGTAAATATTTATATGTCCATGCTATTTTAGTAGATAATGCTGGTGACAAAAAAGAGCAACGATTCAAAAATGTTATAGTTTCGGGGGATGCAGCATTTGTTGTTGTTTGGATGTAACTGTTAGCCACAAAGTTTGTTTGTTTTTTAAAAATACAGCTTCCTCTAATCTTCTTCACTATGTGCCGTCTCTGCATCCAAGGTTGGCTACCACGGAGCGCCATTCCGCTCTGTTTGTTGCTTTGATGCCGCAGGTTGTCGTCATAGGCTGACTAGTCCATCTTTTGATGTTATTCGTCCACGTTTGTCTTAATCTGCCTCTGCCTATCCAAAAATCTCATTTGTCTTGTTTGAGTTGTGTTTAGTAGTTTTCTTTTCATTTTTAGTTGTTTTAAGACTTCATAGTTTGTTTTCTTTTCTTTACATCAAGTTCTACCTATTCTTCTATATATCCACATTTCAAATGCTTCAATTCCTTCTTCTGATCACATTGAATGTATAATAGAGTTAGTATGTGCGTTTTATCTTCCTGGAAAGACAAACATGAGTAAGTTATCTAAGGTATCATCCATAAACGGGAGCTGCGATAGCTCAGTGGTTAGTGAACTAGACTACAAAGGACAACAGGTAGGGTTCGATCGCAACCGACGGCGTCCACTCCACCCAGCCTTTAATGGGTACCGAATTTTTTTCTGGGAAAGTAAAGCGGCATGGGCGTAATACCGACCACATTACCCCAAAAATCATGTGCCGAAGGTCTGTAAAATTTATGGTCACTAACACCATATTTCCTATACGCCACTTGGCGTGACGGGGGCACTTAACTTTTTTTTTTTTTTTTTTTAATCACCCATACATAGCTGTGGCTGCCTAAGTGATAAATCAAACACGTGGGTTCCTTAACCATTGGCCGAGACTCTCCAATCAACTTAGTTGAAAAGTAAATGAATGTCTGAGATGGTAAAGGTATAAACGTCGAGAAAGAGCAATGATCTTTAAACTTCTAACATACCGTGGCATTTTTTAAAGAAGTTTACAATTTGGCGCCCCTACTACCAAAATCCAGGAGCCGCGATAGCTCAGTGGTTAGTGAACTGGACTACAAAGGACAAGAGGTAGGGTTCAATCCCAATCGACGGCGTCCGGGTTCACCCAGCCTTTAATGGGTACCTGATTTTTTTTCTGCGAAAGTAAAGCGGCACGTAATACCGACCACATTACCCCAAAAATCATGTGCCGAAGGTCTGTAAAATGTATGATCACTAACACCATATTCCCTATACGCAATTTGGCGGGACGGGGCTCTTTACTTACTTTACCACCACAATCCGGAACATCTACCACCTTTTAAAATTATCCTTTTTTGTGTGACAAAGATGGGAGGAGCAGCACAGTCCAGGATTTGCACAGAAGATTCATGCCATTTTGGATACATAATTTTGATATACGTAAGCCTTTCAAGATGTGTATTTATCTACAACCAAAATGTAGACATAATAATTGTCTTCTAATATTGCCCTTCCTACCATCAGTTATGGCATTGGACATCCAGAAAAGCTGTCATATCATTTCTGTCACTGTCCCTTCCATGTAAAGTCATCTTTGTAATCTACGTCTCAATGTTTCGTTTCTAACTATTTATATGTCTTCTCTGTTTCATTTTACTCTGCAGGATCCAGATCAACACTTCTCTGGTAATATTTGCGGCAGGTTTTCAAAACACGTATCCTACCTCATAGTGTAATTGTATAAATAATTGTTTTTCCCACTCTTAGTTGTTTTTCTCTTTCCATCATCATCATCAGCATCATCATCATCATCACCATCATCATCGAGTGCCGTCTCCGCAACGAAGGTTGGCTACAATGGATCGCCATTCCACTCTGTTTCTTGCTTTGATGGTGCAGGTTGTCATAGATTGACTTGTCCATCTTTTGATGTTACTCGTCCATGTTAGTCTTGGTCTGCCTCTGTCTCTTTTACCTTGTATTTTCCCTTCCAATATTACTTTTAGTAGGCTGTTGTGTCTTTTAACGTGTCTCAAAAATTTAATTTGTCTTGTCTTAATTATATTTAGTAGTTCTCTTTTTTTATTTTTAGTTGTTTTGCTCTTTCCACAGATCACAATTTATTTTGGTGTATGACTCATGTGTTCTTCATCAGCAGGTGTTAATCAACAGTCTTCCCTTCTATATTTGGTTGATCTGAAAGTATAAAAGAAGAAAAGAGACAAATACAATGAACTGAATCTTCATAGGCGCAGCTTCGGAGTACCTAATACTGTGACTTTTGTGAAGAATCGCTAAATGAAATGGTTTGGTCACATATCTCGATCGTCTGGCCTAGAAATAACCACTTTGAAAGGCACTGTGAAATGAGGGAGAATGAGAGTCAGGCAGAGAAAGAAATAGGAAGATAACTTCAAAGAATGGGCTGGATTCGACTTTGAGTTCCAAATAATGACTGAAGATAGAGAGAAGCGGACATGGTTTACTAAATCTGTCAGTGGTGCCCCAACAACCTCTATTGTTATGAGATGAGGACGAAGAAGAAGATGTAAACTTTCAGAGAAAATACTTTGCATACATTGTTATTGAAAGACGAATGGTAAATCAAATATATAAGAAGCAGAAGAATGAACCAATGAAAAGAAATAATCTGCACACGTTTCTTAAAATAAAACAAGTTTACTAAAGCACAAACATATTCACTATCAAGTAATACAAAATTCACACCCCCACGCAAAACCCACTCCTGAAAAATCCCACTCATAGATGTTTCTATTCTTATAGACGGTAGAAATACAATTATTAACTTGCTAAATATGATTAACAAAATACAGCTCACTTGTGTGCAGCATCAGTGACGTATTTCGAGTCGATTGGAAATTCCACTGAGCCTGTTTTAGCTGGAACTAAGGAGCTGGCTCTTTTCACAGCAGCTTGCTTCATCCTAAAAGTGGAGTTTTAGTTGCATCTCTAAAAATGTTACATTTCAGTTATTTTTATTTGTATTTTTTACATTAACTGCAGTAGTTCTAGAAATGTAACATTTCTTATATATGTTCACAAGTAAAGTAAAGTAAAGAGCATTTTACGCCAAGTGGCGTATAGGGAATATGATGTTAGTGACCATACATTTTACAAACCTTCTGCACATGATTTTTGGGGTAATGTGGTCGGTATTTCGTCCGTGTCGCTTTACTTTCCCAGAAAAATTCGGTACCCATTTAAGGCTGGGTGAACCCGGAGGCTGTCGAATGGGATCAAACCCTACCTCTTGTCCTTATATGTTCACAAGTTTATATATTATTATTCGTAGTTCTATATGGCCTTTGGTGTTTTGACAGACGCTTGGTAGCAAGCAATCATGATTAGTCGATAGTTTGGTAAAATCTCTGTATCTTATGCTGGATGCTGTTTTACTGAACAGCTTCTCTCGTGGCTGAATCTGCCAATATTGGACAGACAGACCCGACCGCAGAATGAACAAGATGTATTTTTGGTGCCTGGCCTCGTACCTTTTTCCTGCGCCTTTTGTCCTCTGATTTTGACACAATAGATTCCTCAAATGTTGCTGTGTCGTTCTTTATTTTTGTTCTCTCTATGATACGATCTGTTGCCAGATTTTCAGTTACTTTCACTGGCAGTTCTAAAATATGCCAAATATATTTTGGATTTTAGAAACACGACATTAGTTGCTGTGATTCTAGTGATTTGACAGTAATCGCAATAGGCTTTAAAACGCAAAATATTAACTGTAGCTATTGAATTGTTTTGCCGAATAAATATAGGAGAAATACCTCTACTAGAAGTAAAATCTTACATATATCTGGGCAGTGATATAGACAAAGAGGGAGGAACAGAAAATGATACCAAAATAAGGATATCAAAAGCAAGAGGAGCATTTGTTGCACTGGGAAACATATGGAAGTCCAAAGAGATTAGGTTAAATAAAAAAAGAATGTTCAACCCCACTGTTAAGTCAGTCCTATTATATGGCTGTGAAACATGGAGAACAACTAAAATGGCAATCATGAAGATACAGACTTTTATTAATGAATGTTTACGCAGAATATAAGGATGGCAATGGCAGGACAAAATCACTAACATAAAATTATGAAAATGTACCAGTCAAATACCAGTGGATAAAGAGATACAGCGGGGACGATGACGTTGGATAGGACACACACTACGGAAGCCAGCTGAGAGTATTACATAACAGGTCTTTTTTTGGAATGGGCGTGGGCGTGGGCGTATTACCGACCACATTACCCCAAAAATCATGTTCCGAAGATCTGTTAAAATAATGATCATTCAGGCAGGTGACACCATATTGCCTATTCGCCACTTAGCGTGACGGGTTCTTTACTTTACTTACATGGCAGCCTTTTGAGGTCCGTTATGTCCAGAATTTTTTACAGCAAAGATTGTCTACAAGTTAATAATTTAAAGTTATTTTATATTTTGTGTGAATTGGAAAATCTGGAAAATTCTAAATTCGTCAACTTTTTTTTTTTAAAATAATAGCGTCTTAGTAGATTAGGGATTGGAAGGCAAGTCTAGTTTGACTCCTTTTGAATCCCCCCTTCCCTATATATGTATATATATTAATTAATTACATGTACATATGTATATGCATACAAATGTGTGTAAAAAGTAAAGTAAAGAGCCCCCGTCACGACAAGTGGCGTATAGGTAATATGGTGTTAGTGACCATACATTTTACAGACCTTCATCACATGATTTTTGGGGTAATGTGACAAATATGTGTACATATACATATACATAAATATATTCTTTTTTTTAATATACATTCTTTAGAACATTCTTTAAATGAAATAATAAAATCGTGCTGAAGTCGGATGTATTGGACTGAAAGGCGCAAACATCACAGAATATCACAGTTATCCTGCAAACCACAACACCATGCAGACACCCCCCCCACACACACACACTTAACGTCCTTTAAGGGCGGATGACGGTGTGGTGTACTGCTTTAGTCATGGAGCGAACGCAAGCAAGCAAGAAATTCACAAAGTTGCTACATGTATATTTAAATATCAAATGGTTATTATAAATTTTGTTGCATATTCGATTTTTGCGTAGAAGTTTATGAACTAATTTGAAACTTTTCTATCAGTTGAACTCTTGAGTTAATTGACATATTTCTTGTGTCTAAAACAGGTGCATGAATTACTTTATAAATTGTTCTAGAGATACATCAGATGGTTAATATAATAGTGTAAAGTATTGTCTATAGCTCAAATTTTAGTAACAGGATAGTGCAACTAAAACATCAGTGGCAAACTGCAGTGTTGATAATGTTGTCTTCAGCTTATGTTCATTGGGCAATCTATTCCCAGGGGAATTTTTATTTGTTAGCACGTGTCTGATGAAACTTCCTTGTTGTCAGATCTTTTCCATTTTAATTATCAAAGTCATACCATCTCTCGGAAGTGATGTAGACAAGAAGAGAATTTTATTTACGTTTTGGGATTTCTACAGAAAAGAGTTATAATCACCCAGTGATTCTCATACTTTCTGTTGCCATGTCACTGTTGTGTGTTAAGATAAATGGTGTTCAGTAACGTATAATGGGGAAATAGCCCCGCCATAGAATATATAAAGAAACAACAGATAACATGGTTTGGCCACATGACAAGACAGAAAGATCAAAACACAACACAACGAGTCTTCAGCAAACGTTGTGAGAACACCAGGTCCAAGGGTCGACCACAAAAAGATGGATCGATGGAATATTAGAAGCACTAGGAAACATGACAGCAGAAGAGGCGAGCAGAAGTGCAAAAGACCGCAAATTATGTCTCCCCTCGACGCTGAAAGGCAAATGAGGAAGGAAAGAAGAAGATGTAACGTATATGCACGTAGTGTGCGAATGCTCACGTGTGTGGCTACTGGGGCCCTGCCCACGAAAGGGGAGAAAAGAACAGAGACGTTGACACATGCCAAGCACGTCCTTGGGGGCAAATAAGAAAGTTGGAGGACAGGGTCATCTCCAGTGCTACGGAGTTCATGCATCTGAATGAAATCATTTTGAGTGTATTCACTAGAGTGTATTCACTACTTCACTAGAGTGTCCTCACTAGAGTGTCTTCACTAGAGTGTCTTCACTAGTGTCTTCACTAGAGTGTCTTCACTAGAGAGTCCTTACTAGAATGTCTTCACTAGAGTGTCTTCACTAGAGTGTCCTTACTAGTGTGTCTTCAGTAGTGTCTTCACTAGAGTGTCCATACTAGAGTGTCTTCACTAGAGTGTCTTCACTAGAGTGTCCTCACTAGAGTGTCTTCACTAGAGTGTCCTCACTAGAGTGTCTTCACTAGAGTGTCTTCACTAGAGTGTCCTCACTAGAGTGTCCTCACTAGAGTGTCTTCACTAGAGTGTCTTCACTAGTGTGTCTTCACTAGAGTGTCCTTACTAGAGTGTCTTCACTAGGGTGTCTTCACTAGAGTGTCCTTACTAGTGTGTCTTCACTAGAGTGTCTTCACTCGAGTGTCCTTACTAGAGTGTCTTCACTAGAGTGTCTTCACTAGAGTGTCCTCACTAGAGTGTCTTCACTAGAGTGTCCTCACTAGAGTGTCTTCACTAGAGTGTCTTCACTAGAGTGTCCTCACTAGAGTGTCCTCACAAGAGTGTCTTCACTAGAGTGTCCTCACTAGAGTGTCTTCACTAGAGTGTCTTCACTAGAGTGTCCTCACTAGAGTGTCCTCACAAGAGTGTCTTCACTAGAGTGTCCTCACTAGAGTGTCGTGGGAGTGCTTCGTATTATGAAAGAGATCTGCGTACTATGGAGGTGTCTTTTGGGCATTGGAGATGATCTGTCGACTCGCCGAGACTCTGCAGCTTCACATTATTGCTATATGTAACCGACATCTTTCTTCTTCATCTTGGTTTGGCCCAGTCTCTTGTATCATGAGCCGTTGTGTAGATGAGGTATGATAGTTATAGAGAGAAGGTGTGATAGTTGTGGAGAGGCGGTGTGATAGTTATAGAGAAGAGGTATGATAGTTGCGGAGAAGAGGTTTGATAGTTGCTGAGAGCAGGTATGATGGCTGCTGAGAGAAGGTATGATAGTTGTGGAGAGGAGGTATGATAGTTGTTGAGAGGAGGTATGATAGTTGTGGAGAGGAGGTATGGTAGTTGTGGAGAGGAGGTATGGTACTTGTTGAGAGGAGATATGATAGTTGTGGAGAGAAGGTATGGTAGTTGTTGAGAGGAGGTATGATAGTTGTGGAGAGGAGGTATGACAGTTGTTGAGAGGAGGTATGATAGTTGTTGAGAGGAGGTATGACAGTTGTGGAGAGGAGGTATGGTAGTTGTTGAGAGGAGGTATGGTAGTTGTGGAGAGGAGGTATGGTAGTTGTTGAGAGGAGGTATGATAGTTGTTGAGAGGAGGTATGACAGTTGTGGAGAGGAGGTATGGTAGTTGTTGAGAGAAGGTATGATAGTTGTGGAGAGGAGGTATGGTAGTTGTTGAGAGGAGGTATGATAGTTGTGGAGAGGAGGTATGGTAGTTATAGAGAGGAGGTATGGTACTTGTTGAGAGGAGGTATGATAGTTATAGAGAGGATGCAATCTAGTTGCGAAGAGGAGGTATGATAGTTATAGAGAAGATGCAATCTAGTTGCGAAGAGGAGGTATGATAGTTATAGAGAGGATGCAATCTAGTTGCGAAGAGGAGGTATGATAGTTATAGAGAGGATGCAAGCAAGTTGCGGAGAGGAGGTATGAGTAGTTTCCGAACGTTGCCAGTTGAGCAGTAGGAGTGGACAGGAAAACCACGTGATGCCGAGGCAAAGATGAAGTAAATGCAACAAAAATAACGAAGAAGTATGTTTCAGCTTTGCGGATAAGACGATACCAATCAAACCAACGTTTCGACTCAAAAAAAGTTTTCCATTAGCACAGATGAACTATCCTATTTTTTTTTAGCTGAAGATTTTCTTTTATAGTAGAATCGTTTTTTTGTTTTAGTCTTGCTCAAGCACGTTCGATCCGTAAAGCTGAAAGATATTTTGTTTCATTTACTGCAGCAAGTTATGCAGTTGAAGCGCGCTAACTTCTCAGCCATTGGATCTTGTCTGATCACATGACAAAACTATTTAAATCTTTCATTCTCCGTATAAATCATTTACTGACGTCCTTATAGTTTTTCTATCTCGATCATAGTTCTACCTTTCCTTGTGTGGTTTGCAACATTTCATTTTTGTTTCTCATTTCACATGGTGCGATTTTACATTTGGTCACTCAAAGACTGGGCATGTTTGACAGTGCTGCTGTTGATAAGCATAAACAATTAGTCTGTTACTTCTTTATAGAGCACCGTTTATATCTACATTATACAACAGATGTCAGGCATTAGCATTTCTTTCTTTCTTTCTTGCTTTCTTGCTTTCTTTCTTTCGTTCTTTCTTTCTTTCTTTCTTTCTTTCTTTCTTTCGTTCTTTCGTTCTTTCTTTCTTTCTTTCTTTCTTTCTTTCTTTCATACTTGTTTGCTTGCTTTTACATGACCATTACTAAAGGACTGTATAATCATATTCGCCATCCGTTCACAAAAGAACGCTAAGAAGGATTAAATATCACGTGTTGTAGTTTATTTGCGCCTTTCGGCCCCATGTATTCAACGTCAGCTCGGAATTTTTGAGTACAGGGTTTCCTTTCTTCTACGATACCTACTCCCTAGCTCAGACTAGACTGTCAGTTTGTTACTAGAGGCCCCGTGAAGAGATCCAGTATGATCTGTATGGTTTTGGTTCACCGATCCTGACGCAAGCCGTCAGCTATGAGTCTCTGGCAGTTTCCAGCTCTGTTTCTATCAGGCGCCACCTTGTCTCTCCTTGAATGACACACGATTTACCTCACCGATGACATCTTTTCTTGCAAATCCTCATAGAAGGCCAAGGCACCAAACAGCAACAGAGCAAGTTGCTTGCGAATCATAGCCGCTGGGTTGCGCTAGAATGGGTGTACCAGAACCATCCAGACCCTTCTCCACTTCTTCGTGGTGCCGCTGGTAATAGACTAAACAGTCTACTCTGGCCAAGTGAACAGGGATTGTGAGGAAATGCAACCCGGGACTCAAAATACCATTCTGAATTCGGATGTGCTTGGTCGGAAGGCGTCAATATTACAGTTGTACTGCAAACCACAGGGCAGCGCATAAACATCCACTTAACGTGCTTTTAAGGGTGGATGACAAGGTGGTGTATTCCTTCATTCATCGGGTGAAAGCAATCAAGCAATTGTCAGATTAGAAATGAGTTCTTGTTAACCGTTGGACGTCACTGTCATGGGATTAATTTACAGGCAAGGGTCATCTTATAATGAATAATACCATAGATGAGTGAAAGGATTTTAGTATATGCACAACAAAGTGAAGCAGAATTTGTAACTTTGCGAGAATGAGCACTTGCTTAACTGTTCACCAACTGTCCATGTCAGGACACGCATTTTTTTTCAGTTGAATTGTTAGAGGTGAAATCGAGGTGCTAAACACAGCTCTTTTGTGTTATGGCCAGACATATGGAAGTGATTGTTCTGACAGCAGACATACAAATCTGTAGTGGTCAAAGAAATGCGATTTTACAGAAAAATGTTGAGTACAGCTGAGAAGAAGGGAGCCACGACAGCTCAGTGGTTAGTGAACTGGACTACAAAGGACAAGAGGTAGACGGCTTCACCCAGCTTTAAATGAGTACCGGATTTTTTCTGGGGAAGTAAAGCGGCACGGGCGTAATACCGACCACATTACCCCAAAAATCATGTGCTGAATGTCTGTAAAATGTATGGTCACTAACACCATATTCCCTATACGACCACTTGGCGTGACGGGGCCCTGTACTTTTTTTTTACAGCTGAGAAGAATCACGAAGAATATTAAAAAAAAGAGCAAGGTAAAATGTAAAATATGATTACCAACATCAGGATGAAACAGTCACAATTGTTTGACGATATAATTAAGAGTTGACCAGATGGTAAATGAGTCACAAATGGAAACATCGAAAGTAGAAAAGATATATGGATGTAGACATACCACAAACCTTATGAGTATGGTAAGAATCTAGCAGAGAAATGAATAAAGAACTTTAGAACAGAAAATTGGGGAGAGACCTGACCAGTTCCGTCAGCAGGCATGAGACTTGAAATTATGAAGATGTAGTTTTGACAAAAAAAGCCAGAATAGTTTCTCGATGTAAACAGAGTCTGTAGATCTATTCTATTGTATTCTATTTCTGCCTCTTAAATGTCCCGTTAGGGAATTAGCTCCAAGTGCTTTCCAATCCTTTTGTATCCGTTGCTATTTCTATCAGTGTTCTCGGGATATAATTTATCTCTACGATCTCTGTTGTAAGGTTTTATCGTCATATATTTCTAAAACGTTCTTGTCTTCCATTCCCTGTACATGTACATTAAATAGGTACCTAGCGTAGTACACGAGCCTCAATAAAATAGACAATCGCTTCGCTAATTACAAGAGAGATGCGGTCATCAAACAAGACAAAGAAGCAAATAGCAGACTTGAACAAGAAGTCACATCAGCACAGTGTTCATCCTGAAAATAAACATGACGTCCAAGTTAGTCACTGGTCGTTCCCTTCAATATTCTTCACAAACATTAATATTGAGTTTTCTGATAAAGCTCAGTTCGAGACTGCCAACATTATCATAAAATATTTATTGAGTAGCAGAACACATTCGTGTGTTATTCCTATCACGAGTGCATATTGTTCGTGTCTGCGGTAGGTGTTCATTTTTCGTTGAACCTACGCCATGGATACAAACACCTGTTTGACCAATCCTGTTTTTAGATTTTCCGTACTAATTCTGATGTATCTTGTGCGTAGCTGGAATTGACAGGGTGATTTTTTTTAATGTGAATCGCTGGTTCTGGGAAAGAGCGTACTGGATTCTTGACAAATATAAACAAACGCTCCTACATAGTTCAAAGAAAATTAATAAAAATATAATTACCTATTTATGTGTGTATCTCCGTCTATCTAATAAAAAATAAAATCACTAGAGAGGGCCAGTTAATACGATCATCATAGCACTCACTAACTCCAGCTCCTGATAAATTATGAATATGGGTCTGGTTGGACCAATGAACGTGATTAAAACAGAGGATAAATATGAAAGAATTACTCCGGTTTTATGTATAAAAAGTAAAGTACCCCAGTCACGCCAAGTGGCGTATAGGGAATATGATGTTAGTGACCATAAATTTTACAGACCTCCGGCACACGATTTTTGAAGTAATGTGGTCGGTATTACGTCTGTGCCGCTTTACTTTCCCAGAAAAAAAATCCGGTACCCATTAAAGGCTGGGTGAACCCGGAAGCCGTCGGTTGGGATCGAACCCTACCTCTTGTCCTTTGTAGTCCAGTTCACTAACCACTGAGCTATCGCGGCTCCCAGTTTTATGTATAATAGACTTGTTATTGTTGAGATAATTTATTGTTCAGAAGAAAAAAAAACTGTTGAGTGTATCTCTTGATCATTAGATATATATTTATATTAAAAAAAAAAAATTATTCAATGAAAATACATACTTTTCACATACTTATGTGCATGTTTATGTTAGTCAAGTGTCATATATCTTGATGTGTGTCGGTGTTAGTCATGTCTCGTATCGCTGTGTACATGTCTGTGTTATTCACATCTCATATCTTTGTGTGTGCATGTCTGTGTTAGTCACCTCTAGTGACTCGGGCAGATGGTGCTCGTAAACCTGGGAGGGCAGACCATCTAAGGGCAGAATCCCCCTACAGAAACGACAATCTGCTGCCTTGCAGGAAGATTGGGGACAATCAAAGGTTAAAGAAAGCAAACCTGAAAAAATGCTGGCTGAAATCGGATGCACTGGGCCACTGGCGCAGAACACGGTGCAACGTATTAACGGGTGTTCAGTCAGAGTGGATCTGGTGGACTCTAAATGTGACGTTCTGTCTGTGGGGGCGATCAACACACTTAACCTAACAGCTGACTTCATGTGGGAGTCTGGAATCCTACTCTGACTGAGTCCTGATCGCAGAGAGAGAGAGAGATAGAGAAAGAGCGAGAAAGAGAGAGAGAGAGAGAGAGAGAGAGAGAGAGAGAGAGAGAAACTGATAATATTCTAATCTAGTCTTGCCTTTGTAAATTCTCCTTTGGAACATAAACTAGGCCATCAACAAGAGCTCATTTCTGCGCTTTACAGACTCCCCTACTCGCTTCCTGACGTAATTCACCTTTGCGATATGCCTCAAGGTTTCATCTTCCCTGTGGGTTCCAGGTGTGAGCTTATCTAGTAATGTTTGTAGACGACTTTCAAAGTGTGTGTCCTATCCCTTCCTACCGTCTTTATCTTGTCATTTTTTCAACTGTGCCTGAAATTGCTTTTTTTACTCCTTTGCCATGGTTCATCGTTTCTAACGGTGTCTGGCCATCTATTCTGAGTATACTTCTTAAGCAAGTGTCAATAAATATCTGCAGTTTCTTCATATTACTGGTTTATGTCCATGTTTCTGATCCATACAAAACGGACATATTTGACGTTTGTGTTAAACTGTCTAAATTTTGTTTTAAGGACAATCAATTGACTTTCCAGAAATTCTTCAACTGTGCAAAAGAATACACACAACACCGAAAGGCAAACGAGGAAAGAAAGAAGAATACAAAAAAAGAAGGAAATATATAAAAATGTCGAAATCTAAACGAATTAAACGTCCTATATGGTTTGTCTACGGTTGAACTCCAAAATTTAGAAACATATATAAGATTTATATTAACAAAGTGCCCCCTCTTTCCGATACACTTCTGTCTCTTCAAATATCACGCTCATTACTTCTTTCTTTCACACGACCCTTGTCCCACGCCATGACCTAGTTTCCATAAAAATACTCACGCACCGATCAATGTAATCCGGGTCGCGGAAATTCCCAGGAAACAAAGAGAGTTTCGTCAGAATGTTCTGAGAAATGGAACCATAGAACAAGCTGTATTTAAAGAAGACGGTTCTGGGTTCATGGTTGGGATTGAGTTATATGTGTGCTTTTGAATTAAGCCAATAATGAAATTGCATTCGTTTTATTCTATTAGACGCATGTAATCAGACAGAGACTGGTACAATTCGCATATTGCATGCAAGCTGCATTGAAATATTAGTTTTATATACCCTCTTTCTATCTCTTTTTATTTATCTATCTCTATCTCTCTTTATCTGATGTCTACCTTTTTAGCTCCCAGTGGAGCATAGGTCTTCAACAAACACTTTCCAAGTCATTCTGTTTTTGCCATTATTTTAAGATCATTTCATGTCTTCCCCATCATCTACATCTCTGCTTCTATCTGTCTTCTCCAAGAATTCCTTGGTCTTCCTCTTTGTCTTTTCCCCTGGGGATTCCAAAAAAGGGCCTGTTGTTTAATACTCTCAGTTGGCTTCCGTAGTGTGGGACCTATCTAGCGCCATTGTCTTCGCTGTATCTCTTTATCCACTGGTATTTGACTGGTACACTTCCATAATTCTATGTTAGTGATTTTGTCCTGCCATTTCCATCATTTTATTCTGCGTAAACATCCATTAATGAAAGTCGGTATCTTCGTGATTGTCAATTTTGTTGTTCTCCATGTTTCACAGCCATACAATAAGATTGACTTAACATTTGAGTTGAAAATTTTTATTTTTGTATTTAACCTAATTTCTTTGGGGACTTCCATATGTTTCCCAGTGCAATGAAAGCTCCTCTTGCTTTTGATATCCTTATTTCAGTATCATTTTCTGTTCCTCCCTCTTTATCTTTATTTATCTATATCTCCCTCTCTTATTCAAATAAATGTTATTATCAACATGTAGATAAGACTATCCACATTTATTGCACAAGCTCGGACAGAAATCAATAAAGAAAAACATACAGCTTGAACAGGGGGCGGAAAGGAGAGGCTCGCCCGCGTCTCATTAACATTCCGTATCGTATAAGTTTGGTGATCTCTTATTGGATGTTTCTCTGGCTTACTTTGTGTGATCTCTTATTGAATGTTTCTCTGACCTACTTTGGGTGATCTCTTATTGAATGTTTCTCTGGCTTACTTTGTGTGATCTCTTATTGAATGTTTCTCTGACCTACTTTGGGTGATCTCTTATTGAATGTTTCTATGGCCTACTTTGGGTGATCTCTTATTGAAAGTTTCTCTGGCCTACTTTGGGTGATCTCTTATTGAATGTTTCTCTGGCCTACTTTGGGTGATCTCTTATTCAATGTTTCTCTGGCCTACTTTGGGTAATCTCTTATTGAATGTTTCTCTGGCCTACTTTGGGTGATCTCTTATTCAATGTTTCTCTGGCCTACTTTGGGTGATCTCTTATTGAATGTTTCTCTGGCCTACTTTGGGTGATCTCTTATTGAATGTTTCTCTGGCCTACTTTGGGTGACCTCTTATTGAATGTTTCTCTGGCCTACTTTGGGTGATCTCTTATTGAATGTTTCTCTGGCCTACTTTGGGTGATCTCTTATTGAATGTTTCTCTGGCTTACTTTGGGTGATCTCTTATTGAATGTTTCTCTGGCCTACTTTGGGTGATCTCTTATTGAATGTTGCTCTGGCCTACTTTGGGTGATCTCTTATTGAATGTTTCTCTGGCCTACTTTGGGTGATCTCTTATTGAATGTTTCTCTGGCCTACTTTGGGTGATCTCTTATTGCATGTTTCTCTGGCCTACTTTGGGTGATCTCTTATTGAATGTTTCTCTGGCCTACTTTGGGTGATCTCTTATTGAATGTTTCTCTGGCCTACTTTGGGTGATCTCTTATTGAATGTTTCTCTGGCCTACTTTGGGTGATCTCATATTGAATGTTTCTCTGGCCTACTTTGGGTGATCTCTTATTGAATGTTTCTCTGGCCTACTTTGGGCGATCTCTTATTGAATGTTTCTCTGGCCTACTTTTGGTGATCTCTTATTGAATGTTTCTCTGGTACTTTGGGTGATCTCTTATTGAATGTTTCTCTGGCCTACTTTGGGTGATCTCTTATTGAATGTTTCTCTGGCCTACTTTGGGTGATCTCTTATTGAATGTTGCTCTGGCCTACTTTGGGTGATCTCTTATTGAATGTTGCTCTGGCCTACTTTGGGTGACCTCTTATTGAATGTTTCTCTGGCCTACTTTGGGTGATCTCTTATTGAATGTTTCTCTGGCCTACTTTGGGTGATCTCTTTTTGAATGTTTCTCTGGCCTACTTTGGGTGATCTCTTATTGAATGTTTCTCTGGCCTACTTTGGGTGATCTCTTATTGAATGTTGCTCTGGCCTACTTTGGGTGATCTCTTATTGAATGTTTCTCTGGCCTACTTTGGGTGATCTCTTATTGAATGTTTTTCTGGCCTACTTTGGTGATCTCTTATTGAATGCTTCTCTGGCCTACTTTGGTTGATCTCTTATTGAATGTTTCTCTGGCCTACTTTGGGCGATCTCTTATTGAATGTTTCTCTGGCCTACTTTGGGTGATCTCTTATTGAATGTTTCTCTGGCCTAGTTTGGGTGATTGCTTATTGAATGTTTCTCTGACCTACGTTGGGTGTTCTCTTATTGAATGTTTCTCTAACCTAGTGTGGGTGATCTCTTTTTGAATGTTTCTCTGGTCTACTTTGGGCGATCTCTTATTGAATGTTTCTCTGGCCTACTTTGGGTGATCTCTTATTGAATGTTTCTCTGGCCTAGTTTGGGTGATTGCTTATTGAATGTTTCTCTGACCTACGTTGGGTGTTCTCTTATTGAATGTTTCTCTAACCTAGTGTGGGTGATCTCTTTTTGAATGTTTATCCGACCTAATTTGAGTGATCTCTTATTGATTGTTTCTTTAACCTATGTTAGGTGTATCTCTTATTGGACGTTTCTCTAACCTACGTTGAGCGTATCTCTTATTGGATGTTTCTCTGACCTATGTTGGGTGATCTCTTATTGAATGTTTATCTAATGTGTTTCAAATGTTTATATTCTTTGTTTAGCTGTATTATTTAACATCCATGTCTGTGAATCAGGGAGCCGCGATAGCTCAGTGGTTAGTGAACTGGACTACAAAGGACAAGAGGTGGAGTTCGATCCCAACCGACGGCTTCCGGGTTCAACCAGCCTTAAATAGGTACCGGATTTTTTTCTCGGAAAGTAAAGCGGCACGGGCGTAATACCGACCACACTACTCCAAAAATCATGTGCTGAAGGTCTGTAAAATGTATGGTCACTAACACCATATTCCCTATACGCCACTTGGCGTGACGGGGGTTCTTTACTTTTTTTTTTTTACTTACGTCTGTGAATCATATAAGAGGTCTATTTTTACATTTGTATTAAATAGTATTTTCTTGGAGCTTGTATTTATTTCTATTTTACTGCTGAAAAAAAAGAGCTAGCGTCAAAAAAGTGGCCAAAGAAGTGAATATCGTTGTAGTACCGGTAGTGGTGGGATCTGATAGAACCTATAGTAGTCAACTACCAGCAGGGGCTGATTAGCTCCAGCTTTCTACCAGAACTCAGAAAATCAAGAAAACAATTGTATCTTATCACAACAAAAATCTGGGTTTAAAAATAAACGTCGGCTTTAACATAACAACTCAGCTATATGGTATTTCATATTTCTTAATTATGAAATCTGTGGATAGTGTCAACCATGTTTCGCTGCCCTATATGTGCATTTATAACTTTTTATTTGTTCATTTGACTGGCATATTCTACAATCAAATTTCCTGGACTCTTGGTTTCGTGATAATGTCTCAAAATGTGTGCTACAATCACATCTGCTTGCTTGCTTGCGTTCGCCCGACGACTAAAGTATTCTAGAGTATTTGTAGACTGTAGAATTCCTCTTCGTCATCCGTCCTTAAGAGGGCGTTAAGTGGACGTGTCTGCATGGTGTTGTGGTTTGCAGTATAACTGTTATATTCGGCCCAACACATCCGACTTCAGCACGACATTTTTGAGTACCAGCTTGTCTTCCCTCTTCGATCCCTGCTCGCTTGGCCAGACTAGACAGATTAGTCTGTTACTGGAGGCACCACGGAGAGGTGGAGCAGGGTCTGGATGATTTTGGTTCACCGATCCCGGCGCAAGCCATCAGCTGTTGGTCGCTGACAACTTCCAGCTCTGGTGCTGGGAGCCTTCGCCTCCAATCACAGCTTAGTTGACGTATCCTTCGGGTTGTCTGTATTAAATATTATTTTCTGTTTTGGTGTTTTTGGATTGATGAATACCGAAACTCCATTTAT
Organism: Megaustenia siamemsis; assembly: GCA_032433765.1. Taxonomy (NCBI): domain Eukaryota; kingdom Metazoa; phylum Mollusca; class Gastropoda; order Stylommatophora; family Ariophantidae; genus Megaustenia; species Megaustenia siamemsis. The sequence goes on from JAVIAB010000124.1 coordinate 58,331,890, forward strand.
GTTTTAGCTATATCTAGACACCATATGGTCCTTTGGACGACATGACGTGACATGATGGAGATTTTTCACATTAGTTCTTTGTATGTCAAGTCCCTCATTATCAGAGCGGGATTTCGATTTCTTTTTTAAAAGAGGCAATAAGACTACAGAAAGTTAATTTTTTGGGTCTTAGCCATTTCTCATAGCAAAATTATCTAAAAATTAATGTTATTTTCTTTTGTATATAAATGTCAATGCACAGAATGATCATTGCAAACAACCTGTCTTGAGAAAAATTTGTTCTTAATTCATTTTCAATTTCTTCTGAGTCTAGTAAAAGACTCGTTTAGTTGTTTGTATTTAAATTGCAATGCACAAAATGATCCTTGCAAACAATCTGTCTTGAGATAAAATGGTCTTAATTAATTTTAAATGTGGGTTTTTTTTTTACTCTAGTGAAAGACTCAATTCCTGAACAGTTAGCTACACATAAGCGAACCATCTGAAATGTTTCTTTGTTTTTAATTTGATGATGATCTGCATGGGACAGAGAATGCAGGTTTTAAGTCAACATCTTCTGTCAAAGGCAGCAGGAATCGCCTCCCTCCATGAAATTGAGATGCTTGCACAGAAAAGAGACAAATGTCGAGATTTTATAAATATTTTTTGCAAGGATTGTGGGTGCTAGAAAAAAAAAAAAATTAGAAAAAGAGAAAGAGTATCTGGGTCTATGCTGTATGGGCCGGCCACGGCTCGAAAGGTCAATAGATAGAAAGTAAGAGGTGGTTAGTTTAACTTTTGAAAAGAATTAGTCACCAGGACCAGGTGTTTTTGACATTTTATTGACTTTTCTTATACCCCGTCTGCCTCTGACAGTTCTATTATTAATATTTGACAAAGTGACTCTTGATATTGTTCAAATCCATCAGAATCTTCTCGAACTTCCATTGAACTGTACAGACCATGCACTCACTGACTATTCTCATTTATGAGTGGGTTTGCTGATTTTGTTTAAATTACAAAGTGCAGGACAACAACAACAACAACAACAACAACAACAACAACAACAACAACAACAACAACAACAACAACAACAACAACGAGGATAAACACAAATTCCAGTTTTATTTTTTGCTAAATTCCAAGTTCCTAACTGTCAAGTCTGTTGGTGACTCCAGCACTGCACGTTATACATCAAGTTAGTGATTTAGTTGTGACTTCTATTGCTCGTTTTGATCTTTAGTATACTTTGTCCATTGATCTGTATCGTAATTTGTTATTGCAGGCGGTTTTTTCCTTATTATAACGTTTGTAAATATTCATCATATTGCTCTCAGTGCTTCATTTACAAGTCTATTACTTGGTAGTTTCCGTTCTAGTAATATTTGCTATCTCTCCCCCACCCTCTCTCCTTCTCTCTCTCTCTCTCTCTCTCTCTCTCTCTCTCTCTCTCTGTGCACTCCTGACTAAAGAATTATTGCAACTCCATTACTGTCTTACTGTCCATTTTCTCCAAAAAAAAAGTAGACTTGTTGATTATGTTGCAGATTTTTATTTATTAATCTGTTGTATTCATCCAAATACTTATTTATTTTTTTTATTCCACTTACAGTTTATGTTATAATTCTGTTCCTATATATTAATATTAATATAACTTGTCGTGTTGTCCATTTTGTTCTCATAGGAGTAGAGTATTGTTGATTATGTTTCAAATTTTACTCTCTTAGTTACGGTCCATCTACTTTAGACTTTTATTTTTTTTCTAATTTCTCTTATTAAACATCTCCACCCCTCTCTCTTCCTCCTTTCTCCCTAAGCATTCGCGGTTCACACATTTATTTCAAAAACTAGCAACAAAATGTTTTATATGTTGCAGTGAGGACATCCGTTTTTTTAGTTTACACATTTTGCATTAAAGAAAGTTCTTCCACTGAAGACAAAAACCTAGACTAGCTTCATATCCGTTTCTGTGCTCATTGTTTCTTGTTGGCTTTCATGCTTGCCAGAAACGAGAACTCAAAGTCCTGAACCCTATGGCAAAATGTGATTTCCTCTTTCAGCTTCTGTAACGGTAGTCTTTGTGATATATATAGGGCCATGTTGTCATCTGTACCCTGTACCCCCGCCAATCCGGGTACCCTGTTTTTGTCAAACTAATACCTCAGCTTGATAGATCCTGCCAGAAGTAAAACTTTCACGGACACACACACAGCTGCCAAGTTGTTGCAAGGTAAATGTAAAGAATAAATTGGTTCAAGGTAAAGGTAAAGAATAAATTGTCTCAAGTTAAGGGTAACGAATAAATTAATTCAAAATGAAGGTAAAGAATACATTGTTTCAATGTAAAGGTAAAGAATAACATGTTCCAGGAAAACGGTAAAGAATAGCATGTTGCTGGGTAACGGTAAAGAATAACATGTTTCAAGATAACGGTAAAGAATAACATGTTTCATGGTAACGGTAAAGAATAACATGTTTCAAGATAACGGTAAAGAATAACATGTTTCAGGGTAACGGTAAAGAATAACATGTTTCAGGATAACGGTAGAGAATAACATGTTTCAGGATAACGGTAGAGAATAACATGTTTCAGGGTAACGGTAAAGAATAACATGTTTCAGGGTAACGGTAAAGAATAACATGTTTCAGGGTAACGGTAAAGAATAACATGTTTCAGGATAACGGTAGAGAATAACATGTTTCAGGGTAACGGTAAAGAATAACATGTTTCAGGATAACGGTAGAGAATAACATGTTTCAGGGTAACGGTAAAGAATAACATGTTTCAGGGTAACGGTAAAGAATAACATGTTTCAGGGTAACGGTAAAGAATAACATGTTTCAGGGTAACGGTAAAGAATAACATGTTTCATGGTAACGGTAAAGAATAACATGTTCCAGGGTATCGATGGTTTAGGGTTTGGTCTCTGTCTCTCCCGAAAACACACTTATTTCTCTGTCTATTCCAACTATACACTTTGGTCACTGTCTCTCCCGAAAACACTTATTTCTCTGTCTATTCCAACTCTACACTTTGGTCTCTGTCTTTCCCGAAAACACATTTATTTCTCTGTCTATTCCAACTATACACTTTGGTCTCTGTCACTCCCAACCACACACTTTAGTCTCTATCTCTCCCAAACACACACATTGGTCTCTATCTCTCCCAAACACACACTTTAGTCTCTATCTCTCCCAAACACACACATTGGTCTCTATCTCTCCCAACCACACACTTTGGTCTCTATCTCTCCCAACCACATATTTTAGTCTCTGTCTCTTCCAACCACATATTTTAGTCTCTATCTCTTCCAACCACACACTTTAGTCTCTATCTCTTCCAACCACACACTTTAGTCTCTATCTCTTCCAACCACACACTTTAGTCTCTATCTCTTCCAAACACACACTTTAGTCTCTATCTCTTCCAACCACACACTTTAGTCTCTGTCTCTTCCAAACACACACTTTAGTCTCTATCTCTTCCAACCACACACTTTAGTCTCTATCTCTTCCAACCACACACTTTAGTCTCTATCTCTTCCAACCACACACTTTAGTCTCTATCTCTTCCAAACACACACTTTAGTCTCTATCTCTTCCAAACACACACTTTAGTCTCTGTCTCTTCCAACCACACACTTTAGTCTCTGTCTCTTCCAACCACACACTTTAGTCTCTATCTCTTCCAAACACACACTTTAGTCTCTATCTCTTCCAACCACACACTTTAGTCTCTATCTCTTCCAACCACACACTTTAGTCTCTTTCTCTTCCAAACACACACTTTAGTCTCTATCTCTTCCAAACACACACTTTAGTCTCTATCTCTTCCAACCACACACTTTAGTCTCTGTCTCTTCCAAACACACACTTTAGTCTCTATCTCTTCCAAACACACACTTTAGTCTCTATCTCTTCCAACCACACACTTTAGTCTCTGTCTCTTCCAAACACACACTTTAGTCTCTGTCTCTTCCAAACACACACTTTAGTCTCTATCTCTTCCAACCACACACTTTAGTCTCTGTCTCTTCCAAACACACACTTTAGTCTCTGTCTCTTCCAAACACACACTTTAGTCTCTGTCTCTTCCAACCACACACTTTAGTCTCTATCTCTTCCAAACACATACTTTAGTCTCTGTCTCTTCCAACCACACACTTTAGTCTCTGTCTCTTCCAAACACACACTTTAGTCTCTGTCTCTTCCAACCACACATTTTAGTCTCTGTCTCTTCCAAACACACACTTTAGTCTGTCTCTTCCAACCACACACTTTGGTCTCTGTCTCTTCCAACCACACACTTTAGTCTCTATCTCTTCCAACCACACACTTTAGTCTCTATCTCTTCCAACCACACACTTTGGTCTCTGTCTCTTCCAACCACACACTTTGGTCTCTATCTCTCCCAACCACACACTTTAGTCTCTATCTCTTCCAACCACACATTTTAGTCTCTATCTCTTCCAACCACACACTTTAGTCTCTATCTCTTCCAACCACACATTTTAGTCTCTATCTCTTCCAACCACACACTTTAGTCTCTGTCTCTTCCAACCACACATTTTAGTCTCTATCTCTTCCAACCACACACTTTAGTAGTCTCTGTCTCTTCCAACCACACACTTTAGTCTCTATCTCTTCCAACCACACACTTTAGTCTCTGTCTCTTCCATTTATACACTCAGTTGTTAGAGCCTGAATTCTCGGCAAATAATTCGCATACACTGAATAAATGAAAACTTGCATCATTTACTGTAAATAAAACACTTAATTTTAAACGTGACTGAATCAATTTGGCACACTCAATCTATAGTTAGGTAGACTACCAGCAAACAACCTTAACAGTACACCTTGTATTATAATGGTTGAGTCACGTCTTAATAATAGAAATATAATAAAGGACTACCTTCTTATATATGGCCCTTTTTGTCTTGTCAGACGGTCTAGTGGAGGCTATTGTGTATTTTTTGAGGTTTTGTTTTTGTTGAACAGCTTCTCTCGTTGCTAATTCTACTAATGTTTGACAAACACACACGGCCACAGAATGAACAAATCAGGCCCACTGGTCCACAGGGTTTTCCATCCTTTTTCATGAATCTTTTATCTTCTAAGTTTTGCCTTAGCACAGTCTCAAATGATGTTATACCGCTCCTTATACATGCTCTCCTTGATGTGCGATCACTTGCCAGATGTTCCCAGTCAATTTCACAGATGGAGAAGTCATTCAGAGATTATTTACAGATATCTCTATATCGTAGTTTAGGTCTGCCGATTTGTCTTTTCCCGTGTGTTAGTTCATCATATAGTATTTGCCTGGGGATGCGTTTTTCTTCCATTCGCTGAATGTGCCCCAGCCACCTTCTTTTATTACCTAAAATAATCAAGTCAAAACAGAAGTTAATATCTACAGCTAACGACGTTAAAGGGGACTCCATAGCCACCTCGTCCGGTAGGGAGCGTCATGTGTTACAGGTGACACCCGATCGTCATCAAGCTACTGTATGCAAGATCACAAATAAAGAGACACACGCAATAGGAACTTTAGATCAGCATTTCAAGTTGGCAAACAACAGGACAATTCCAATATATAAAACAAGGAGTCAGACAAGTCTGTGTTCTGTCGCTGAATTTGTTTTCACTTTACAGCGAACATATGAGATCAATAGTAGACAAAAAAAGGAATTGAAGTCAACGGGCACAACGTAAATAATTTGCGATATACGGATGACACAGTCTTAAAAGCAGAGACAGAGAATGAACTACAAGAAATGATAGACGTAATAGTGAAAGAAAGCAACAAGAAACGTCTCAATCTGAATAGTAAGAAAACAGAAGTAATGGACATATCAAAGAAACAATCATCACGATCATGCAGCATAAAAATAAACAGGACAAATCTGAAACAAGTGCAACGTTTCAAATACTTGGGCACAGTAATAACATCAGATGGAAGATGCACCACATAAATAAAAAGCAGAATAGCTCAGGCCAAAATAGCATTTCAGAAAATGAAAATATCTTATGCAACAGATCTATGTGAACAGAAGTGAGAAAGAGAGTTTGTCAGTGTTTATATAGAACTAATTCTGACCTATGGAAGTGAATCATGGACAGTAGATAAACAATGAAAAGACGATAAGAGGCCACAGAGATGGAATTTTTCACAAGAATGTTGAAAGTTCCATGTACAGCTAAAAAGACCAATGAGCAAATTCTCAAAGAGGCCAACACAAAAAGGGAACTCTTAAAAACATCTGAAAGAAGCAATCAACATTTTTCTGGCACATCACGAGAAGAGGAAAGTTGGAATACTTAGTTACAGCAGGCAAAATAAAAGAAAGAAAGATCGGGAACGACAATGAGAGAAAACACTGGATAGCTTGGTGTCATAGCATGGAAAACAGTCAACAACAGAACTGATTCGATGCACTGTGGATAGAAGATTATGGATACATGAACGGTATGGCACATTATGATAACAGAGGACGAAACAAAATTGTCAATATTGCCAGAAAAGTCTATTTAAAAAAACATAGTTTTATATTTACATAAGACTTACTACAAACGACATTCAAATCATAAAGAGTGATCAATAATAAAGACAAAGTGTTATTTGGTAAATTTATATTGTCGATATTTTTGATGTCCATTGTGTTAATATAATGATTAATTTATAAATCCGTCACTATTGAACTGCCTTTTTCCTTGATATCTTTGTCACATTGTGACTTGTCTCTTGAATAATCTATCTGTGATCATGCTATTTTTATATTATTAGAGTATACTATCAATAACGTACTAAGTCTATAATTATAATACACTATAATATAATAATAGCTAAGAAGAGTAATGAAGAGGTTCTGAGAGAGGTCAAAGCAAAAAGAGAGCTAATTTCCAATATTAGGAAGAAACAATCATCATTTTTTGGCCATGTAATGAGAAGAGAACAACTGGAATATATTGTAACAATTGGGACAATTGAGGGACGAAGAGATAGAGGGAAGCAAAGAGAAAAAAATAACGAGAATGGCTTGGCAGAAGGTCAACAACAGAAATGATAAATAGCTGCCGAGATCGAAAGTTGTGGGGAGACATGATCATCTACGCCACTAGGTCCGGTATTTGATGATGATGATGATATAATAAATACCTTTACTGTTTACCTCACATACTTTACACTTTACGACGATATTTACAGTTGAAATTTTACACTTTTTACATTTTTTTAAAGGCTTCATTACAATACAGTAACTTACGGACAATTAATATTATTTATTATACTATAACTAACTATTAACTATAAGATATATTTTCACTATTTTCCTAAATATGTTCGGTGTGCAATAATGATGGGCCGCGAATAACTCAATATCTACAAATTTAACTTATATCTTTGAATGAAATCCGTCTTATGAACATTCTCATGCAATGAAAATGTAATTCTGTCTAAAAGATATAAATTCTATGTAGGATACATAACATACCATACAACTTGTAGGTCTATACATAACTAACATACAACTTGTAGGTCTATACAATAATACATAACTAACATACAACTTGTAGGTCTATACATAACATACAACTTGTAGGTCTATACATAACATACAACTTGTAGGTCTATACATAACATACAACTTGTAGGTCTATACATAACATACAACTTGTAGGTCTATACATAACATACACTTGTAGGTCTATACATAACATACAACTTGTAGGTCTATACATAACATACAACTATGATATTTTGTGGAAGGAAACTGTCGCAATGTTAGGGGAGAAAAATCCGTACAGTTGTTCACCTTTATTATCTTAGGATCAGCGTTTTTAATCGTGGCTGTGATGGCCGAGTGGTTAAGGCGTTGGACTTGAAATCCAATGGGATCTTCCCGCGCAGGTTCGAACCCTGCTCGCAGCGATATTTTTTTTTATTTTTTATTTTATTAATTCCTTATTTTTAAATCTGTAATTTTATAATTAAATAGAAAATGGATTCCTAATGTGACTGTTTCATGGTGTTATATGGCGTTTGGCGTCTCCACAGACTATTGGTAGCAAGCAATCATGATAAGTCAGTAGTTTGATAAAGCATTAGTGCATCATACTGGGTTCTACTTTACCGAACATAACATCTTTTCTCGTGGCTGAATTTGCCAGTCCTGGACAGAGATCCATCCACAGATCGAGCAAAGTGTACCCACGGTACCTGGCCTTGTCTCCTTTCTCTTGCGCCTTTTGTCTTCTGAATTTGATATCAGCACTGTCTCGAAAATTGCTGTGCCATTTTTTTAAATGTTTTGCTCTCCATGTGCTACGATCCGCAGCCACATTTATTCATGATGTAAGCTATTAATTAAGGGTTACACCTATTCTGTGAATATTATCTTTTCATGCACTTTGACTTGTGTTTTCATTCGTTGAGTGCCGTCTCCGCATCGAGGGTTGGCTGCTATGCAGCGACATTCCACTGTCTCTCTTGCTTTGATGGTGCAGGTTGCCATAGGCTGACTTGTTCTTCTCTCTCTCTCTCTCTCTCTCTCTCTCTCTCTTTCTCTCTATCGAAAGAGAGAGTTCATCTTTTGATGTTACTCGCCAATGTTAGTTTTGGTCTGCCTCTTTTACCTTGTATTTTCCCTTCCAATATTACTGTTAATAGGCTGTTGTGTCTTTTAACATGGCCTAAATTCTCATTTGTCTTGTTTAAATTGTGTTTAGTAGTTCTCTTTTCATTTTTATTTGTTTTTAAACTTCATCATTTGTTTTCTTTTCTTTCCTTCCACTTCTTTCCATTCTTCTATATATCTACATCTCAAAGGCTTCAATTTTCTGTTCTATTTTCTTGTCTAATGTCCATGTTTCTGCACCACACTGGAATATTGAGAGAATACAACATTTTGATATTCTTAGTTTTAGCCCTGGTGTTTTTTGTTTTGATGTTAGCATATTTTCATGGCATTAACATTAATTTTTGCCATTTCTATTCTTTTGTTTATTTCAGTTTTGCATTTTCAATCACTGGTTATAGTATGTCCCAGGTAGTTGTAGCTCTGAACTGTCTCCAGGTGTATTCCTTCAACTTTTATATTTATTTGTAGGTCTTGAGAATTTCCTTTCCTTATGATCATAGTTTTAGCCTTTTTGATATTCATATCAAATCATTGTTGTTTGCTTGTCATGTTTATTTCATTAAGTAATTGTTGTAGATCTTTAGGGCTTTCTGCTAGTAGTACAGTATCATCAGCATATCTTAGGTTATTGATTATCATTAATGTTTAGACCTGGACATCTCTGTGATTTTTTAAAAGATATGCTCAGTGTATAGGTTGAACAAGCTTGGTGACATTATACATTCCGGTCTTACTCCTCTTTTTATATGACATTGTACCGTGCTTGAACTTTGGTAATTGCAGACATGTTGTTTTGTGTAAAAAGATTCCCTCACACCTTGCTAAGCGTGTGTAGAGTATAGGGTTAGTGGCCATATTTCCCCATAACCGTGACATATTTCAAAGGGATGCGGGAGGTGTAGTCGGTATCACGCCAGGCTATGTTTTGTTCAGTTCATAGAGGCTGGGCGGTTAGTGAACTGGACTACAAAGGACAAGAGGTAAGGTTCGATCCCAATCGACGGCTTCCAGGCTCACCTAGCCTTTAATGGGTACCTGATTTTTTTCATGGAAAGTGAAGCGGCACGGGCGTAATACCGACCACATTACCCCAAAAATAATATGCTGAAGGTCTGTAAAATATAGGGTCACTAACACCATATTCCCTATACGCCACTTTGCGTGACGGGGGTACTTTACTTTTTTTTCTATAGAGACTGGACGAACCCTTGAGCCTTGTCGATTAGAAAAGAAAATTCGACACTCCTGAGAATTGAACCCCGATCCTCTTGATCAGAAGCGAGAACACTAACAACAAAATATCGAGACGAGTTTTGTCTTGTGTACTCCTTTCCTTCCTCATTTGCCTTTGGGAAGATATTTGCGGTCTTTTGCTCTTCTGTTCGCTTCTGCTGGTGTCTGTTTCCTAATGCTTCTAATATTTCATCGATCCATCTTTTTCGTGGTCGACCATTGGGTCTCATATTTTCGCGACGTTTATTGAGTAATTCGGATGATTCCACTGGCATGGGCGGTTGAGCAGTTATGGATTTTAATTCGTTTGCAGTGACACCGAGGCCTTCCATAACAATAACAATAACAATAACAATAACAAATGAGGGCTTGTGTACAGATGGTAAAATAATTCAAGTATTTGTTAGCTCGCAGCAAGCATTTATTGTTTATTTATTGTATGTATGCTGAAAATGCAGTGACGACATAAACAACTGACAAACTGGTAGTTACTTGACAAGAATGTATCGATGCAAAATGTTCTGACCTTTGAATGCATAGTTTCTGTGGCGAGGCGCTAACATGTCAACTACATAACATCATATATCAATGCTTGATATGTTATATAGGGACCTATTTTATGAGAACACTGACTGTGCCTATTTTGTAGAGAAATATCTTTGCTGATGCCACTTATACTTCGATTGTTTATTGATTGTCAATGATTCGCGTCAGCAATGCAATATTAATTGTGCATCTCGCCGTTGCTGAGCGTTGCATGTTCCTAAATTTGTGTAACATATGATATGAGCCATGGCTTCACGGAAAAAACACCAAGAAATGAACCATGTCCAGCACAGAAACACATTAAGGTATCCATATGCTTGGGTTTGTTGTAGTACTCTTCTTAACGCGGGAATCATCGACATACGAGACGCAGGCCCCGATTAACTGTTCACAGGTTTTATTCAAACAGTTGTCCGGAGATTTGAGAGTGCAGTCTGACCCGTAGAACGTTCCCTTGCATGTACAGTTCCCGGTTGACTGTTCACAGGTGTCGTTGAAACAGTTGTCCGGACATTTGAGAGTGCAGTCTGATCCGTAGTACGTTTCCTTGCACGTACAGTCTGTACTTTCCGGGTCACATATGATGTCACAGCCATCAGAACACGTCTGTTTGCACTGTAGCCCAAAAATTACCATCGGGACAAATGTCACTACAGATGTAGACAGGACGTTTACATTGTAGGCATTTCCCGGATTTTTCCTCCCATAAAGGACAGACACTAAGACAAGGCCAGGAGCAGTCGTGTCCATAGATCCCATGTGAACAGTTGCCGTGACACGTACCGATGATGACGTTCTATCCTTTGCAGCACCCACTACACACTGCACAAAACGACCAAGAATGCCCGTCCATACAATAGGTATCTGTAAATGTTTGCACCTCACTTACCGTCAGTGCACTGTCGGCCTGCGAAATGGTCGATGAGAGCTCAATCTTAATGTGTGCCATTGTCGCTTGTGTGGTGACTACAATAGTGTTCACAGAAATGTTTGGGTATGATATATCTTGGTGTGTCCGTGTTAATCATGTCTCATATCTTTATGTGTGTATGTGTTTTAGTCATATCTCATATTATCGTGTGTATCTGTATTAGTCATGTGTTATATCTTTGTGATATCTCATATCTTTGTGTGCATGTTTATGTTAGTCATATCTCATATCTTTGTGTGTGCATATCTGTGTATGTCACATCTCATATCCTTGTGTGTGCATGGCTTTGTTAGTCACATCTCATATCTTTGTGTGTGCATGTCTATGTCAGTCAGTTCTCATATCTTTATGTGCATGTTTATGTTAGTCATGTGTCATATATCTTGATGTGTGTCAGTGTTAGTCATGCCTCGTGTCGCTGTGTGCATGTCTGTGTTGGTCACATCTCCTATCTTTGTGTGTGCATGTCTGTGTTAGTCACCTCTAGTGACTCGGGCAGATGGTGCTCGTAAACCTGGGAGGGCCGACCATCTAAGAGCAGAATCCCCCTACAGAAAATATCATCTGCTGCCTTGCAGGAAGATTGGGGACAATCAAAGGCTAAGGAATGCAAACCTGAATAAAATGCTGGCTGAAATCGGATGCACTGGGCCACTGGCGCAGAACACAGTGCAACGTTTTAACGGGTGTTCAATCAGAGTGGATCTAGTAGACTCTAATTGTGATGTTCTGTCTGTAGGGGGGCGATCAACACACTTAACCTGACAGCTGACTTCATGTGAGAGTCTGGAATCCTACTCTGATTGAGTCCTGATCGCAGAGAGAGAGAGAGAGAGAGAGAGAAAGAGAGAATTTGTGTAAGGAAAACTGGCGCTGTACCCATCTGGGTACATATTTTGGCATGTCCTAAAAGGCGACTAAGGAGAGAGTCTGACATATGGATGGATTCACCATTGTATGAGGAAAAAAAATAAGCCGTAAAAACTTTACAAACAAGGACAATCAAAGATTGGATAAAAGAAATTCTATTATCCGGGATATTAAAGACTATTTATCTAAGAAATTCATACGTAACCAAGAGAAAGCCGCAATGAGTGTGTGTCGCCGACTCATTTTTTGTGTCTAGGGAAAAAAAAAACGCTCCAGAACGGGCACCTAGAATATGTGGATTTTGAAAAGAAAAGAAAACTTGTGATAGAGGAGAAGTGATTCTATCATGAGGACACTATGAGGGTCCATTAGGGCCCAAATTAATAACAACAATATAAGCTATAAATAAATGGAAATAAAAATACATATTACTCAAAGTAAAAAGAGTAAAGAGCCCTGTCACACCACGTGGCGTTTAGGGAATATGGTGTTAGTGACTCATTTTTATAGACCTTCGGCACATGATTTTCGTGGTAATGTGGTCCGTATTACGCCCGTGCCGTTTTACCCCCCCCCCCCCCCAAAAAAAAAAAAAATAAATAAATAAAATCCAGTACCAATTTACGATTGGGTGAATCCGGAAGCCCTCGATCAGGATCGAACTTGACCTCCAGCCCTTTGTAGCCCAGTTCACTAATGACTGAACTATCGCGGCTCCCATTATTCTACCTTACCCACTAGATAATGATAAAGAAGATTCAGTTAAGATTTATTCTATAAATAAATGGAAAGTCAGATGGATGGAAAGATATGTCAAAGATATTATAATCTTGATGGCAGACCTGAACGCAAAAGCAGGAACAAATCGAGATTTTGAAGAGATCGTTAGATAATGAACTCGGGGAATATTTAGAACGGATACATTTTCGTGAACTTTTGTACCTTTAACCAAATGACTATATGACGCATAATATTTCAACATAAAAGATTACATAAGCTTCATAGATATCACCAAACCATAGAATAGATAATCAAATTGATTGCAAATGTATTTTTGGGAGTTTACATCCTCCATACAGGATGTATAGATATATAGAGGAACAGATATGCTTTAGCGTCCATTCGTCATATTTTGTTGGTATAAATTTAATTGAAACACAAGAGGTGTAAAACACGGATGATATTTTAATGTAGGTTTTCTTAAATAGAAAGAAATAAAAGAAACATTTACAGTCACGGTATCCAAGAAATACAATGTCTTCCAACAACTAGAAGATACAATAAATTCAGAAGACCATTACAAACAGGTGAAAGTATATATAAATAAATATATATGACTATATATAGGAGGGGGCGTGAAAAAGTCTTGGAAGTGGATAAATGACAACAGAGACCATCGAGAGATCTAAAGAAGAAAGGAACAAGGAAGCAAATATAAACAAATGCAAATACAGATATACTAGAGCCCAGTCGTCGAAAACACACAGAAGTGAACAAAGAAGTGAGAAGATGCTTAAAAATAGATGCGAAAAAATATAGATTCATGAACTAAAGAGATAGAGGATGTCACAAGCAAAGAAAAATGAACGAAGCGTACAACGGCAAGAAGAAATTAGTCAGAAAATAAATAAGAGTTAATGTCGCAATCAAAGGTTAAAAAAGGTATTATGCTTAGCAATAAAGCAGATCTGAAAGAAAAGATGGTAGGAACAATTCTAATGAACTTTTGAATAAACTAAGCACACCTAATCCTCCAGATTTACTACCAGCAGAGAAAGAGTTGAAAGTTGACTCTGAAATGCAAGGAAGAAATAATGAAAGCCATCAAGCTATTAAAAAATGGTCAAATCACAGGACCAGATGAAATTCCTTCAGAAGTCCTCTAAGCAGATATTAACACCTCTACCAAGATGTTGCATAATGTACTAGATGGAATATGGGAGGGAGGAGAAATACCTAAAGACAGGAAAGAAGGTTATATGATTAAACTACCAATGTAAGAAAATTTAGAGGGGTATACACATTACAGAAGAATTATGCATCTATTCATCATCATCATCATCATGTACCGTGCCTGCTGGCGTAGGTGATCATGTCTCTCCGCAACTTTCGAGCTCGACAGCTATTCATTATCTCTGTTGTTGACCTTCTGCCAGCCATTCTCTTAAGTTGTCTGATATCTTTCTCTTTGCTTCCATCTATCTCTTCGTCCCTCAATTTTCCCCAGTTGTTACAATATATTCCAGTTGTTCTTTTCTCATTACATGGCCAAAAAATGATGATTGTTTCTTCCTAATATTGGATATTAGCTCTCTTTTTGCTTTGACCTCTTTCATAAAAAGACTTTTTCTTTTTTTTAAAATTATCATTGTCCTTCTTAGATGTCCATGGTATTCTAAACATTCTTCTATAAAACCACAATTCTACAGGCTCCATTGATTTTCTTATCTTTTGTCCTATTGTCCCTAATTCACATCCATATAAGACTGGCTTCACATACATTTAAGAACTCTTTTTCTTGTTCCAATTGTCAAAAATGGATTGCACTGCATCTTCCTTATTTTTTTGTGGAAAGCTGCTTTTGCCTGAGTCATTCTGCACCTCACCTCTGTGGTACATCTACCATCTGAGGTTAATATTGTTCCAAAATATTTAAATTCATTTACCTGCTTTAATATTGTTCCACTTGTCTTTATTGTGCATATTGCAGCGACTTCTTTTTCTTTGTTGCTACCATTACTTCTGTCTTTTTACTATTTAGGCTGTCCTTTATTTTTGTCCCTCTTTTTTTCTTGCTATTTATGCTGCTATTAGTACCAGGAAAAATGCCAAGTAAGAGTCAGAGCTTCCACTCAACCGGGATGCGTTGGAACGTGTTCCGATAAACTCTTATGATGCTATCGATCTGGAGATAAATATTTTATAAACAATTTAAAACGAATATGTTTGGACTGGTACTTTGTAACAAAAAAAACTAGACTGTAGCTTGTCATTTGGTATTGGTGCCAATTTGTTAAAAAAAAAAAAAAAAAAAAAAAAAAAAAAGTAAAGAGCCTCCTCCCCCCGTCACGCCAAGTGGCGTATAGGGAATATGGTGTTAGTAACCATAAATTTTACAGACCTTCAGCATATGATTTTTGGGGTAATGTGGTCGGTATTACGCCCGTGCCGCTTACTTTATCAGAAAAAAATCTGGTACCCATTTACGGCTGGGTGAATCCGGAAGCTATCGGTTGGGATCGAACCCTACCCCTTGTCCTTTGTAGTCCTGTCATTTGTAATAAAGATAAGTAAATTGGGTCCAGTGATCGACAACTCCTGAATGTCAACTTTGACTTTTCATACAAAGTACCTACAATTTTATCTCGATTTTTCGAACCTACTTCAGAATTTTTCCGCCTCATTTCTCGTTATCGAAGACACCGATCGTTATTTTGATGACCGTTTATTTATTTGAAGACAGGAAATAAACAGTGCCACCTTTCGTAAATGGCGCCTTTCGCATTAGATGCAAATTTCAAATTCAAGAGTCTGATTTTGAAGAAAAGGGTAGGCAATCGTTAACAAAAATAAATAGTTCTCTTGATTCTTTTCTTGAATTTTGACAACATATGTAAGTCCATCTGAACTTCAGAAGACTTGTCATATCACGTTTTTCTCTGTGTATAGACGATGTTATAGTTATATATAGTTTTATAGATTATATTATAGCTATATATAGTTTTTATAGACGATATTATAGTTATATATAGTTTTATAGACGATATTAAAGTTATATATAGTTTTATAGACGATGTTATAGTTATATATAGTTTTATAGACGATATTATAGTTATATATAGTTTTATAGACGATATTAAAGTGATATAGAGTTTTGTAGACGATGTTATAGTTATATATAGTTTTATCTATCTATTGACCTTTCGAGCCGTAACCGGCCCATAGGGCGTAGACCAAGATACACCTTCTCCTATATGAATTTTTGTTCTAGCAGTTTTCTTTTAAAGATATTTTATCAAATCTCGCCATCTGTCTCTGTTCTGTGCAAGCAGTTCTATCTCATTGAGGGAGCCGATTCCTGCTGCTCTTGCCTCTCTCATCAATGTTCTTCTCAGTGTCTCCCTGGGTCTTCCTCTTTTTCTTTTACCTGTTGTTTCCCATATGAGGGCTTGCTTTGCTATTCGATTATTATCTCTTCTCATCACATGTCCAACGTATGACCATCGTCTTTTCTTTATTACTGAAGATATTAGTGGTTGATTGGCGATTTCTCTAATTTCCTCGTTTGTTTTGAATTCGTTCCATGCTATACCAAGTATTTTCTTTAGACATTTATTTTCGAATGCGTTCAACTTTGTTTCTATATCTCTTGTTGTTTTCCAGCTTTCACACGCATACGTAAGGTTGATAGTACATTTGATTTGAATAGCCTAAGTTTTGTGTTTGTGCTAATGAGTTTTGATTTCCACAACTTTTCAAGGCTTCTGAAAGACATTGCTGCTTTAGCTATTCTGATTCTAATTTCTTTGCTCGTATCCCCTTCTCGATCAATGTGACTTCCAAGATAGATAAAGTGATTGATCTCTTCTACTGGTTTGTTTTTAATCTGTCATCATTATGCCTACTCCTTCACGGTGTTTTCCATCTTCCCTTCCAGAAAAAAACTACTATTTATTATCAATAGATCTCCTACCTGTTCCAAGCCAGCGCATTTCGCTTAATCCTAAAATATCTAGATCGTATCTGTCCATCTCGCTCGCGACCTGTGCATGTTTCGTCGGAGCGGCCATTGTTCGCACATTCCAGAATCCTATTTTTGTTGTTGTTTTAGGGCCGAAAAAACTATCACTACTATCTACTGCTAATTTACACATTCTGTATCAGGTCTGCATAGTTTTATAGACGATATTAAAGTTATATATAGTTTTGTAGACGATGTTATTGTTATATATAGTTTTATAAACGATGTTAAAGTTATATATAGTTTTATAAACGACGTTATAGTATATATAGATGATATTATAGTTATATATAGTTTTATAGACGATATTATAGTTATATATACTTTTATAGACGATGTTATAGTTATATATAGTTTTATAGATGATATTATAGTTATATATAGTTTTATAGTCGATATTATAGTTATATATATAGTTTTATGGTCTATATTATAGTTATATATAGTTTTATAGATGCTATTATAGTTATATATATAGCTTTATAGACGATATTATAGTTATATATATAGTTTTATAGACGACATTATAGTTTATATATATATATATATATAGTTTTATAGATGCTATTATAGTTATATATATAGTTTTATAGATGATATTATAGTTATATATATATAGTTTTATAGATGCGATTATAGTTATATATGTATAGTTTTATAGAAGATATTATAGTTATATATATATATATAGTTTTATAGACGATATTATAGTTATATATATAGATAGTTTTATAGACAATATTATGGTTATAAATATAGTTTTATTTTTTTCCTTGCTTTTAAAAAAAATATAGGATTTGTTGACAGAGTTTCGATAAAAAGCTGACATATTATATTATGTACACGCTATATACTTTTGCGAGCAGCGATATCTCAGTGGTTAGTGAGCTGGACTACAAAGGATAAGAGGTAGGGTTCGATCCCAACCGACGGCTTCCGGGTTCACACAGCCTTAAATGGGTACCGGATTTTTTTTCTGGGAAAGTAATGTGGCACGGGCGTAATACCGACCACAATACCCCAAAAAGCTTGTGCTGAAGATCTGTAATATTTATGGTCACTAACACCATATTCCCTATAGGCCACTTGGCGTGACGGGGCCTCTTTACTTACAACGCTATACACTTTATTATTATTTATTCTGGAGTATGTGAAGCAGTGGAAAGTGAGTGTGTGTGTGTTTTATTGTTAGTGGTCGTATATTACTATAAATAAAAAACAAGTAAAGTACCCCCATCACGACAAGTGGCGTATAGGGAATATGGTGTTAGTGACCATAAATTTTACAGACCTTCGGCACATGATTTTTGGGGTAATGTGATCGGTATTACGCCCGTGCCGCTTTACTTTCACAGAAAAAAATCCGGTACCCATTAAAGGCTGAGTGAACCTGGAAGCCGTCGGTTGGGATCTAACCCTACCCCTTGTCCTTTGTAGTCCAGTTCACTAACCATTGAGCTATCGCGGCTCCTTATATCACTGTATATCCGTGTTAATTGGGAATGAGGGAGTGGGCGTGATAAAAAGTGTGCACAAATGAGTGTTCGTATTTCATACTTCACCTAATGTTGAAATGAAGAAATCAGGAAGCGAGAGGAATTATCACGAGTTCCAAGTTTCATCCTGAGACATCAAGTTGGATAGAATGGACATATATTGTGGCCACCTGCAAAAACCATTCCCCAGTAAAGGTAATAGTAATGTACGAGACTTGAATCGACGTTCTAGCACGCGAGTTTTCACATATGTGCCAGGCCGCCTATCTAGAAGTGTTCGGAGACTTCTGGATAGTGTCACTTCAAGCATCGAAACTCACGATGCGAGGCACCTTTCCAAAGTACTACCCTGTTACTCATTTCTGCCAGTGGTTGGATCGACCACAGGGGTATTTAAAAAAAAAAATATATTTCAAACCACGGAAATAATTCTCAGAGCTTCCAGCGGGAATCAAACGCGGGTTGTCCGAACGTCGGTAGCCCAGACGGGTATTTCAAAACAAGCACCAACAAACAGATGCAACACCAGAAGTAGTAGAGGAAGACTTCCCAAGAGATCTTCTTCTTCTTCTTCTTCTTTCCTTCCTCATCTGCCTTTCAGCGTCGAGGGGAGATATAATTTGCGGTCTTTTGCTCTTCTGTTCGCCTCTGCTGCTGTTATGTTTCCTAATTCTTCTAATATTCCATCGACCCATATTTTTCGTGGTCAACCCTTGGGTCTGGTGTTCTCACAACGTTTGTCGAAGGCTCGTTGTGTTGTGTTTTGTTCTTTCTGCCTTGTCACGTGGCCAAACCATTGTATCTGTTGTTTCCTTATATATTCTATGGCGGAGGCTATTCCTAGCTTTTTTCTCAGTTTTCATTTCTGATCTTATCTCTCAGACTGTTTCCTGTCATTCGTCTAACACATTTCATCTCTGTAGAGGTTATTTTTCTTATTGTTCTTGCATCTAGGGTCCAGGTCTGGCATTGGTAGCACAACGTTGGGATGAAGATTGTATTGTATGGTGCTCGTTTTGCCCCCAGAGTTATTTCCTTGTTGGACAATAGTGGTGATAACTGTCCGATGATTTGACAAGCCTTGTTGCATCTTGATTCTAACTCTGCTGTTTGAGAATATCGTTTGTCATTAGACTTCCTAGGTATTTGAATTCCTCTACTTGTTTTAGTTGTCTGCCTTCTATAGTTATGTTGATGTTCTGTTTATTTTTGGCGACATTCATGACTTCTGTTTTGTTGATGTTGATTTTCATGTTGTATTTTGTGCCTGAGCTGTTGCATTTGTTTAAGTGTTCTTGTAGGTCTTCTATTGTTTCATGTATTAGTGCCTGATCGTCCGCAAATAAAAGCTCGTTGATCTCCTCTGTCTCTGATAGGTTGGCTAGCTTGCATATATGGTCCATGTATGTAACAAACAGTAAAGGGGAGGGGGGGATAGTACGCACCCCTGTCTTACACCTAATCTAACTTCGAGGTGGTCTGTGTAGCCTGCTGCTGTTCTGACCTTGCAGCTGCTGTTGACGTAGAGACTTTTAATAAGGTTGGTTAGATGTTGGCTTACTCCGTATGTTGTTAGTATCTCCCACAGTTGTTCTCTGTTTACTCTGTCGAGTGCTTTTTCCTGGTCAATGAAGGCTATATATAAGTTTTGATTGTGTTCTGTCGTTTTTTTTTTGCAAGCTGTTTTAATGTGAATAGTGCGTTGGTACATCCTCTGTTTTTTTCGGAACCCCATTTGAGAATCGCTTAACTGTAGTTCTATTATTGGTCTCAGTCTTTTTTCCAAGATGTTGGCGTATAGCTTTCCTACATGGCTGAGAAGAGATATACCTCTATATTGATTGCAGTCTCTTTTGCTACCTTCCCAAGAGATGGACAAATGAAATATCTTAAAGTCACGGAAGACCCCATGTAAAGGACGAACCAAAAGATTGTCAAGAAAACTCTATTTTTCCTCAACGCGAAAGACAACCATTGTTAGAGAACAAGAACCGATCCGTTACGGGGTTTTCTTATTATTCTTCTTTATTCTATTTCAATTCTTTTTTGTTCTCCTTCTTCTCCCCATTTTTTATTTTTCTTCAGTTCTTCAATCTTTCCTTTTTTCACTGTCGTCTTTTATTAGTGTAAAAAGTAAAATAAAAGTAAAGTGCCCCGTCACGCCAAGGGACGTATAGGGAATATGGTGTTAGTGACCATACATTTTTACAGACCTTCAGCATATGATTTTTGAGGTAATGTGGTCGGTATCACGCCCGTGCCGCTTTACATTCCCAGAAAAAAATCTGGTACCCATTAAATCTGGGTGAACCGGAAGCCGTCGGTTGGGATCGAACCCTACCTCTTGTCCTTTGTAGTCCAGTTCACTTTTATTAGTGTATTATCGTTAATATATTCTGTATGGGAATGATATTAACATCAAATGGTAGATATACTAGAGAGATGAGGTGAAGTTCAGGTGGAACTGGCATTCCAAAGAATGAGAAAAGTATCATGCAGTCTATTTTTGTCAATAGAAATAAGAAGACAAGCTCTACAGTGTTATGTAGGGCTAGTCTTGGAGTGTGTATCTATTAGTCCGGTCCTAGACAATAAAGTAAGAAAATAATTGGAGGCCACAGAAATGTGTTTATTAGAAGAATGAGAATGTTCTAAAAGAGACCGAGGCAAAAAGAAAGCCGATTTCCAACATCAGAATGGAAGCAATCAATTTTGGCCACGTCATGAGAAGGGAACACCTGAGATATATTGTGGTAACTGGAACAAAGATGGAGGAAAACATAGATAAAAGATTTAGGGAAACAGAGATAAAAGATGGAGGGAAACAGATAAAAGATGGAGGGAAACAGATAACAGATGGAGGGAAACAGATAAAAGATGGAGGGAAACAGAGATAAAAGATGGAGGGAAACAGAGATAAAAGATGGAGGGAAACAGAGATAAAAGATGGAGGAAACAGAGATAAAAGATGGAGGGAAACAGAGATAAAAGATGGAGGGAAACAGAGATAAAAGATGGAGGGAAATAGAGATAAAAAATGGAGGGAAACAGAGATAAAAGATGGGGGAAACAGAGATAAAAGATGGAGGGAAACAGAGATGAAAGATGGATGAATATAGAGATAATAGATGGATGAATACAGATATAAAGATGGATGAATAAAGAGATAAAAGATGGATGATTGCAGTGATAAAAGATGGATGATTGCAGTGATAAAAGATGGATGAATCCAGATATAAAAAGATAGAGAAATCCAGGGATAAAGGATGGATGAATCCAGAAATAAAAGATAGATGAATACAGATACAAAAGATGGTTTGAATACAGAGATAAAAGATGGAGGGAAACAGAGATAAAAGATGAATGAATACATAGATAAAAAATGGATAAATACAGAAATAAAAGATGGAGGGATGCAGAGATAAAGAATGCAAGGCTGTAATGAGAATTGTTTTGTAGGAAATGGGCAGTATAACTGACAAATTGAGTCAGAAAGTTGTGTAGCGACGTTATTATCGACGTTAGCAGGCGTGGTACTATGATGACGACAATGGAAGCAGCGATAGTGACTCCTGAGCAAGACAATAGGCAAGGTTTCATTCCCCGACCCAACCGTGATAACGACAATGGAAGGAGTGGTAGAGCAGTGACTCCTGAGCAAGACAATAGGCAAAGTTTCATTCCCCGACCAACCGTGATAACGGTAACGACAATGGAAGCAGTGGTAGGGCAGTGACTCCTGAGCAAGACAATAGGCAAGGTTTCATTCCCCGACCAACCGTGATAACGGTAACGACAATGGAAGCAGTGGTAGGGCAGTGACTCCTGAGCAAGACAATAGGCAAGGTTTCATTCCCCGACCAACCGTGATAACGACAATGGAAGGAGTGGTAGAGCAGTGACTCCTGAGCAAGACAATAGGCAAGGTTTCATTCCCCGACCAACCGTGATAACGGTAACGACAATGGAAGCAGTGGTAGAGCAGTGACTCCTGAGCAAGACAATAGGCAAGGTTTCATTCCCCGACCAACCGTGATAACGGTAACGACAATGGAAGCAGTGGTAGAGCAGTGACTCCTGAGCAAGACAATAGGCAAGGTTTCATTCCCCGACCAACCGTGATAACGGTAACGACAATGGAAGCAGTGGTAGAGCAGTGACTCCTGAGCAAGACAATAGGCAAGGTTTCATTCCCCGACCAACCGTGATAACGGTAACGACAATGGAAGCAGTGGTAGAGCAGTGACTCCTGAGCAAGACAATAGGCAAGGTTTCATTCCCCGACCAACCGTGATAACGGTAACGACAATGGAAGCAGTGGTAGAGCAGTGACTCCTGAGCAAGACAATAGGCAAGGTTTCATTCCCCGACCCAACCGTGATAACGGTAACGACAATGGAAGGAGTGGTAGAGCAGTGACTCCTGAGCAAGACAATAGGCAAGGTTTCATTCCCCGACCCAACCGTTTTTTAATATGTTGATCTTGATCCTTCCAGCACCGCTAGACGTCCCGGCTTTGTTTGCCGCCATCAACCTCTATTTCGGGCGAGATGTCAAATGTAAAAAAGTAAAGTAAAGTACCCCCGTCACGCCAAGTGACGTAGGGAATATGGTGTTAGTGACCATAATTTTACAGACCTTCGGCACATGATTTTGGGGGTACTGTGGCCCGTGCCGCTTTAGTTTCCCAGAAAAAAAAATCCGGTACCAATTAAAGGCTGGGTGAACCGGAAGCCGTCGGTTGGGATCGAACCCTACCTCTTGTCCTTTGTATTCCAGTTCACTAACCACTGAGCTATCACGGCTCCCAAATGTGCTTATAGTATGAGTGTTGTTTTCAGTGTCTCTAGCCCTTCCTCTTTCTTTGTATCCTGATGTTTTCCATATAAGAGCCTGCTTTGAAATTCTTTTGTTGTCTCTTCTCAAAACGTCTGTAACGTATGTCATTTTCTCTTTATAATTGTGTGCATCATCATCAATCATTATATCATATTAGTGTTGAATTCATTCCATTGTACACCGAATATCCTTCTTATGCATTTGTCTTTAAAAAACGTTTCCTTTTTTCTTCTAAACCTGTCTAAAATGGATTCTTGTCTGGGGAATTTTGGCCACATAATCCAAAAATATGCCGCTGGCAATAACATAATAATCGGCTTTAACACTATGTTACTATACGCCTTGTATTATTAATATTGTAAACAACTTACAAACTGAACCTAAAATTCCCAGTTAACTAAACGTAAAAGTCTGTTGAATCATACAACAATAATTACATGTCTGGTTTTTCCTTCATTGTATACCCATTGCACTGGCTGGTTACTGAGTGAAGGCTTGACGTTTATTACAGAGCACATTCTGGCCTCATTTGATAATGCTAAAGACGCTCCTAAGGTTAAATGTGTACATGTTTTGCCAGCTCTATTTTTCAGCCACTACAGGCATACAATTTTAATTTCTTTGCAGTTTTATTTATATATCCTTCTGTCCTTCTGTCCTTCTGTCCTTCTGTCCTTCTGTCCTTCTGTCCTTCTGTCCTTCTGTCCTTCCTTCCTTCCTTCCTTCCTTCCTTCCTTCCTTCCTTCCTTCCTTCCTTCCTTCCTTCCTTCCTTCCTTCCTTCCTTCCTTCCTTCCTTCCTTCCTTCCTTCCTTCCTTCCTTCCTTCCTTCCTTCCTTCCTTCCTCCTCCCTCCCTCCTCTTCCTTTCTGCCTCCATCCCTTCCTCCTTCCTCACCCCTTCCTTCCTTCCTTCCTTCCTTCCTTCTTCCTCCTTCCTTCCTTCCTTCCTTCCTTCCTTCCTTCCTTCCTTCCTTCCTTCCTTCCTTCCTTCCTTCCTTCCTTCCTTCCTTCCTTCTTCCTTCCTTCCTTCTTCCTTCCTTCCTTCCTTCCTTCCTTCCTTCCTTCCTTCCTTCCTTCCTTCCTTCCTTCCTTCCTTCCTCCCTTCCTCCCTTCCTCCCTTCCTCCCTTCTCCCTCCCTCCCTCCCTCCCTCCCTCCCTCCCTCCCTCCTTCCTTCCTTCCTTCCTTCCTTCCTTCCTTCCTTCCTTCCTTCCTTCCTTCCTTCCTTCCTTCCTTCCTTCCTTCCTTCCTTCCTTCCTTCCTTCCTTCCTTCCTTCCTTCCTTCCTTCCTTCCTTCCTTCCTTCCTTCCTTCCTTCCTTCCTTCCTTCCTTCCTTCCTTCCTGCCTTCCATCTTTCCTTCCTTCCTTCCTTCTTTCCTTCCTTCTTTCCTCCCTCCCTCCCTCCCTCCCTTCCCCTTCCTTCCTTCCTTCCTTCCTTCCTTCCTTCCTTCCTTCCTTCCTTCCTTCCTTCCTTCCTTCCTTCCTTTCCTTCCTTCCTTCCTTCCTTCCTTTCTTCCTTTCTTTCTTCCTTCCTTCCTTCCTTCCCTCCTCCCTCCCTCCCTACCCCTTCCTTCCTTCCTTCCTTCCTTCCTTCCTTCCTTCCTTCCTTCCTTCCTTCCTTCCTTCCTTCCTTCCTTTCTTCCTTTCTTCCTTCCGTCCTTCCTATCCACCTTCCTTGTTTGAGTCCTTGCTTTCTTACTTTCTTCTTTCCCTTCTTTATTCCTGAATTTTTTTTTTCATTTTTCTCCTTCTTAATCCATCACTTCCTATATTATTCCTGCACTCTCTTCCCTCTTCATCACATTTCCTTTCTTCCTTCTGCCACTAATTCCTTCCTTTCTCCCCGAATTTCTGTTTTTACTAAGTTTTTCATTATTGACTCTTTAACACATACTCTTTCCTTTCTTAGTTTTCTGATGGCTCATTTGATTTCTTAGCATCTGAAACTTTCTTCATGCCGTCATCACATCAATCTGACCTATTAGTGTTTGATCACTCCACGCGATAGAAAATAGAAACAAAAACACCTTCCTGAGCCAGATTTAACGATTAAACAAAAAAATACAAGGCGTGCAAAATAAATTTATATTTAATCAGAAAAAGACAATATGGCCAATCAAAACAAGACATAACAAAAAAAGTTGATAACACTTTCACATTATGATCATCACATTTCCTTGTTCCTGTTTCCAGTAAAGGAAGTTGCATTTAGCAAGAAGTGCGTCAACAGGAATGTAAATGGACAACAATGAGACAAATTATGAGTAATGTTTATGAAAGTAGGGAAATTCTGAGAGCTTCATTTAACGCCATAATATAACATACACAGCAGAATGCTTTCAAATATACAAACATTGACTACTTATAAAGCAATCAGAGTAACGAGTTATCTTGCACATCGCGGAATATCATTTATGCCATCATCTGCAAGAGATGCAAGTTAACCTACATCGGTCAATCTGGTCGTCGGATCGGCGATAGGTGCCGAGAACATTTATACGACATCACCCGAGAAGCTGGCACTCCTGTAGCTGCCCACTTTAACTCGAGTGGCCATCACGGTATAGCCGATGTCTGGGTCACGGGCTTAGTATCATGCTCTTCTGACCACCATAGTCGTCTCACTCTTGAGCACCGTCTGATCGCTCGCTGGGGTTGCCTTACCCCTCGTGGCATCAATGTATCCCAGTCCCTCTGAGGACCCATCTTCCTCTGTACCCTTCTCCCACCCCTACTCTTCTTCTCATCTCATATTTATGCTCATCTGCTCCTTGTCTTCACCCCCATCCTTCTGTACCCTTCCATCTCCCCCCCCCCTCTTCTCTTTTCCTTTTTGCGTATTACCTTTTTATCCTTCTCCTCCTCATCGCTTTCTCCGTTTCCCCTTTTCCTTTCCTCTTTAGGCAATCCTGCCAGCGTATTATTCTCTGTGTATCCCCTCCGCTTCTCATCCTATCTTTTACCTGTCCTCCAGATGTATACTCTTCTTTGTATATATATTCCTAGTATCCTCCTGAGTCTCTCCGTTCCCTACTTCTTTTCCTCGCTGGGCCCTATTTCTTTCGTTCCTTCTTTCTTTCACTTCCTCTCCTCATATTCCCCATTCCGGACTCTCTTAGTCCTTTTCATTTCTCTTCCCCCCCCACCCCCTTCTTGTTAGGCCCCGTTATTTCTTGTTACCTTATTTCCCCCCCCCCCCCTTTTTTTTCTTGTACGACATTAGCTGTAGAAGCTGTCGTTTGGGTTTCTAGTTCTTTCTTCAGGTGTATGAACTCTGGTCAGTCATAGCCTCGTTTCCATTTTCCCGCCTCGGGAGATCCTTTTGTAGTCATTCTTTCGTTGGGTTCCCGGCGGATTAACCAGTCGTTCAAAGCTAAGTGATTCTGTATTTTATATTTTAATTATACATATATTCTCATATCCTTTCTATATTCTTATCTTAGCTCTCTTCTTTTTTTTTTTTTTTTTTTTTTTTTTCATCATCCTACTTTTTTCTTTTCTATCCTCTTCTTCTGATCATGTATTTATAGATAATTGTGTTTCATTGTTTGTTTTCGTTGTCCTTGAACTCTGAAAAAGGCCCCTGGCCGAAACGTCAGTATTGTGTTGTGTTCCTCCCTTGTGAAGCTGTCTTCATACCTTGGAGTGTTCTACACTCCTCACCACTGGCCTCAGAGTAACGAGTTTACTTTTAGTTAGAGAGTACTTTATGAAGAATTTTCATTACAACAATAAGTGAGTAAAGTAAAGAGCACTGTCACGTCACGTGGCGTATATGGAGTATGGTGTTAGTGACAATAATTTTTACAGATATTCGACACATGATTTTTGGGGTAATGTGGTCGGTATTACGCTTGTGCCGCTTTACTTTCCCAGAAAAAAAAGTCCGGTATACTTTTAAGGCTGGGTGAACCCGGAAGCCGTTGATCAGGATCGAATCCGACCGCTTGTCCTTTGTAGTCCAGTTCACTAACCACTGAGCTATGGCGATTCCTGTACAACAATAAACCGACTTTTAATAAAACGATTAAATAATTTCGTTCTATAAAAACGTCTACAAATAAAAGAGACATTGAGAGTGTTGAAATAAAGGAGTTATCTGCATGTGCGACGAGGGACCCCAGTGCACACGACTGCCAGTGAAAAATGGATTAACACGCAAAATTCAGTTCCTAGTATATAGGGACTTGGCTAGAAGTGAAAGCTGACGAACGCAAAAAATAATAATAATAATAATAATAATTTTTTAAAAATAAAATAAAATAAAGTAAAAAAAAAGTAATGGTAGAGTGGTTGGTTAGTTATTTGATACTTCTTATGTCAAAGTCCTGCAAGAACCAACGAGAGAATTCAGGGCTATCGGACAATAGATCGTTTCGTTTGAGAAAGTTGTCAAATGGTAAACTGAGAGCAAAAGAAAGTGTGGCCTAGCTATTGAAACACCTTTAAAACAAGACAATCTGAAGCTAGAAACATCAACAGTGGGCATAATCCCCTTGCCGAGATTGATTCGTCAAGAAGAGTTTCTTGGGGCGAGTTACAGCCTGTGCCATCTGACGCTCAATAGGAAGAAATTGGAGTCTAGAGTGTCTGGCCTATGTGTCATACACGGCTCGAAAGGAGATTAGAGAGACAGAGAGAGAAAGAAATACGTACAGATAGATAGATAGATAGATAGATAGATAGATAGATAGATAGATAGATAGATAGATAGATAGATAGATAGATAGATAGATAGATAGATAGATAGATAGATAGATAGATAGATAGATAGATAGATAGATAGATAGATAGATAGATAGATCATCATCAACATCAAGTACCGGGCCTACTCGCGTAGGTGATCATGCCTCTCCACAACTTTTGATCTCGACAGTTCTTTATCCTTTCTGTTGTTGACTTTCTGCCAAGCCATTCTCTTAAGCTGTCTGTTATTTGCTCTCTTTGCTTCCCTCTATCTCTTCGTCCCTCAATTTTTCCAGACCGAAGCAAAAAAAAAATGTGTTGTTACAATATATTCCAGTTGATAGATAGATAGATGGATGGTTGGATGGATAGATAGATAGATAGATAGATCGATAGATAGCTAGATAGATAGATAGATAGATAGATAGATAGATAGATAGATAGATAGATAGATAGATAGATAGATAGATAGATAGATAGATAGATAGATAGATAGATAGATAGATAGATAGATAGATAGATAGATAGATAGATAGATGAAAGGCAGTGTTATATACGGCATGTGAGCCTCTAATCCAACCACGATACATCCTGATCTATCACAAGGCTCACCATTACCTCCAGCTTTATTCAACGCCAACACTGTAGGAATCACAAGCAAGGAGATCACAAGAAAATGAGACAAGAGACAAGAGATCAAAAGTCAGAAAGAGAATAAGTTAAACAGAATGAAATCTTGGACAGGCCGAGGACACTGTTCTATATATGTGTTCATTTGAGGACATAGAATCTGGTGAAGAATCGGTAGGAGTGTTAGCAGGGTGATGTTGTGTCCTTCTCAGCATAGCATTATACTGATACAAGTATGGAGAAACAATTCGCAGTGACGTACACGAAAGTTCGGGTTTCGATTTTTGATAATTTTTATGAGGGTGGAATGTCATGAACGCGGATAGATCTGTTGTTCGACATAGATTAAGCTCATGGGCATCTACAGCTCATGGCCGGGTAGAATTGCCAAAATATATTTGTAAAATAAATGACGCATTTTCCTTGACTTACAAGTAGCAAAATGATGTAGACAACGGCAGTAATTAAGACAATAATTAACCTTGAAACACAACTTTTTACCCAATATTACATTCCAGTGAACTCAGTGACCCACTATTACATTCGCAGTGAACTCAGTGACCCAATATTATATTCGCAGTGAACTCAGTGACCCAATATTACATTCCCAGTGAACTCAGTGACCCAATATTACATTCCCAGTGAACTCAGTGACCCAATATTACATTCGCAGTGAACTCAGTGACCCAATATTACATTCGCAGTGAACTCAGTGACCCAATATTACATTCGCAGTGAACTCAGTGACCCAAAATTACATTTCCAGTGAACTCAGTGACCCAATATTACATTCCCAGTGAACTCAGTGACCCAATATTATATTCCAAGTGAACTCAGTGACCCAATATTACATTCCCAGTGAACTCAGTGACCCAATATTATATTCCAGTGAACTCAGTGACCCAATATTACATTCCCAGTGAACTCAGTGACCCAATATTACATTCCCAGTGAATTCAGTGACCCAATATTACATTCCCAGTGAACTCAGTGACCCACTATTACATTCCCAGTGAGTTATTCAATGATTTTGCTCTGGAACATTGAAATGGGCTTTACTCAACGGCAGTAGATTGAGTTTCTGAAATGGTCAATGTTGATCAAAGATTTGTGCTTCATTTTGTGCCACAATGTTCTGTTGTGACAGGGAACGAACGAGCAGACAGATTTATTGGACTAGCTATTTTTTATGCTAATGATGTATAGTCAGGTAAACAGATATATATATATATATATATATAGATATTATTTAAAAAAAATTATATATATATATATATCTCCCGTGTGTTACCGGGGCCTCATTATGTGGGAAGTAAAGAATAGTGACACTGTGACCTTCCAGGCATGTCGTTAGAGGCGACTAAGGAGTTTGATCGATGGCTTGACAAGCTGTCATTGTAAAAATCATTGTTATGGAAACAGAACCATAGATTTTAGAAGCAGTGATCTCTGCAATATGTGCCACTTCGGCACGCAGGGGTTTCTGTTTTTGAGATTGTAGTTTTGCCCTATGTGCCGTCTTCGGCTCGAAAGGACAATAGATAGATAAACAGATATTTTGGAGATTGGATGAATAATGGACCCGACTGACATTGTAAATGCTGTCAAGAGCGCATGACCAGTAAGTGGTTCTGGTAATGAGCAGGCAATCAGGAAATCTAAAAACTTGAATACACTGCATGAGCATCACTTCCAACGGGGTGGCGCTTTGGAAGCCAAGAAAACTGGTATATTACGTGCTACACGTTGAGGGGTATGTAGAGGAGGGGTATAAAGTCTTCGGGGCCTGTTTTAGGATGTCGAGGCCATATTCCAACCTTAAACGGAAATTTACTGGTTGTGGATGAATTTGGTTGTGTGGTCTACAGGAACTTTGATATCTGAGCAACTTGATCTAAAAATGTGGCATCAGCATAATATTTGTGAGCGCCGGATTGCCTTTAAGTCGCCAACACTTAATCGCTTCACAAAACTGGTTAGTCTGCAACTATGGGCACAACAAGGAGGTAGAATATGTTCTGGATGGTTCTGATTCCCCGATCCTTACGTAAACAGTATGAGTTGTTGACCGCTTTCAGCTCCGGTTGTGGCTTCTTTCAGCTCCGGCGCTGGCTTCTTTCAGCTCCGGTGTTGGCTTCTTTCAGTTTCGGTGTTGGCTTCTTTCTGCTCCGGTGTTGGCTTCTTTCAGTTCCGGTGATGGCTTCTTTCAGTTCCGGTGATGGCTTCTTTCAGCTCCGGTGTTGGCTTCTTTCAGTTCCGGTGATGGCTTCTTTCAGTTCCGGTGATGGCTTCTTTCAGCTCCGGTGTTGGCTTCTTTCAGTTCCGGTGATGGCTTCTTTCAGCTCCGGCGCTGGCTTCTTTCAGCTCCGGTTTTGGCTTTTTTTCAGTTCCGGTGTTGGCTTCTTTCAGTTTCGGTGATGGCTTCTTTCAGCTCCGGTGTTGGCTTCTTTCAGTTCCGGTGATGGCTTCTTTCAGCTCCGGTTTTGGCTTCTTTCAGCTCTGGTGTTGGCTTCTTTCAACTCTGGTGTTGGCTTCTTTCAGCTCCGGTGTTGGCTTCTTTCAGTTTCGGTGATGGCTTCTTTCAGTTTCGGTGATGGCTTCTTTCAGCTCCGGTTTTGGCTTCTTTCAGCTCTGGTGCTGGCTTCTTTCAGTTCCTTTATTGGCTTCTTTCAGCTCCGGTTTTGGCTTCTTTCAATTCCGGTGATGGCATCTTTCAGGTTCGGTTTTGGCTTCTTTCAGCTCTGGTGCTGGCTTCTTTCAGTTCCTTTATTGGCTTCTTTCAGCTCTGGTGCTGGCTTCTTTCAGTTCCTTTATTGGCTTCTTTCAGCTCCGGAGTTGGTTTCTTTGTCCTTATAACACAGTTACAGAGTGAACCCATTTGAAAGAGATAAATGACAACGACAATAACACACACACACACACACACAAAAACAAGAAATACATGTGTATTATTTTACAAACTCAGAGGTAAGAGACATACAAAATAAAATGGGTATTTTGGTAATACT
Organism: Megaustenia siamemsis; assembly: GCA_032433765.1. Classification (NCBI taxonomy): domain Eukaryota; kingdom Metazoa; phylum Mollusca; class Gastropoda; order Stylommatophora; family Ariophantidae; genus Megaustenia; species Megaustenia siamemsis. Next base: position 58,363,482 of record JAVIAB010000124.1, read on the forward strand.
TCTTCTTCCCAAGAAGAGTCTGCCGACTACAACAAACCCAAGCATATGGATACCTTAATGTGTTTCTATGACGGACATGGTTCATTTCTTGGTGATTTTCCGTGACGCCATGGCTCATATCTTGATGTGTTTCTGTGCTAGCCATGGCTCATATCTTGGCTTGTGTGTGTGTGTGTGTGTGCTGGCCATGGCTCATATCTTGGTGTGTGTCATGTTAGTCATATCTCATATCTTGGTGTGTCCGTGTTAATCATGTCTCATAACTTTATGTGCGTCTGTGTTTAGTCATATCTTAGTGTCTGTCTGTGTTAGTCATATCTTTGTGTGTGCACGTCTGGGTTAGTGATATCTCATATCTTTGTGTGCATGTTTATGTTAGTCACATCTCATATCCTTGTGTGTGCATGGCTATGTTAGTCACATCTCATATCTTTGTGTGTGCATGTCTATGTTAGTCATATCTTATATCTTTGTGTGCATGTCTATGTTAGGCATGTGTCATATCTTTGTGTGTGCATGTCTATGTCAGTCATATCTCATATCTTTATGTGCATGTTTATGTTAGTCATGTGTCATATATCTTGATGTGTGTCAGTGTTAGTCATGCCTCGTTTCGCTGTGTGCATGTCTGTGTTGGTCACATCTCATATCTTTGTGTGTGCATGTCTGTGTTAGTCATCTCTAGTGACTCGGGCAGATGGTGCTCGTAAACCTGGGAGGGCAGACCATCTAAGGGCAGAATCCCCCTACAGAAAAGACAATCTGCTGCCTTGCAGGAAGATTGGGGACAATCAAAAGCTAAGGAAAGCAAACCTGAATAAAATGCTGGCTGAAATCGGATGCACTAGGCCACTGGCGCAGAACACAGTGCAACGTATTAACGGGTGTTCAGTCAGAGTGGATCTGGCATACTCTAATTGTGATGTTCTGTCTGTGGGGGCGATCAACACACTTAACCTGACAGCTGACTTCATGTGAGAGTCTGGAATCCTACTCTGATTGAGTCATGATCGCAGAGAGAGAGAGAGAGAGAGAGAGAGAGAGAGAGAGAGAGAGAGAAGAGAGAGAGAGAGAGAGAGAGTCTTTTGATCACGCGAACTTAACTATTTGTCTTTTATCGTGACGGAGGGGTAGAGGCATCATAAAACAAGATGAGCTAGTCGCATTATCAGTACTCGCGTAACTTCGCTATTACAAGAGGAGACTTATTATACATAGAAATATTCCAACAAGTTTTTGGACCATTGCTTATGAACATTTCGCCGTGTGCTGAAAGTGGATTAATTCCTATGGAAATACCAGTAATGGGGTTACCAGATCATTAAAAATAGAAAAGCAGGTAATTTTATGTGAAAAAAAGAAACAGGACAATTTATCTGAATAAGAAAGATTTTTCACACAAAAAGTAGGACACAATAAAGTGGCGTTTATTTTCAAAGGTTTATCATCATCATCGAGTGCCATCTCCGCAACGAAGGTAGGCTACCATGGAACGCCATTCTGCTCTGCCTCTTGCTTTGATGATGCAGGTTGTCATAGGTTGACTTGTCCATTTTTTGATGTTACTCGCCCATGTTAGTCTTGATCTGCCTCTGCCTCTTTTACCTTGTATTTTCCCCTCCAGGATTACTTTAAGTAGGCTGTTGTGTCTTTTAACATGGCCCAAAAATCGCATTTGTCTTGTTTGAATTATGTTTAGTAGTTCTCTTTTCGTTCAAAGGTTTATACGGGAAGGTAAATGCTTGGCCAAACGCACCTAAAATACAGAAGGTATTGTTGTGTGGAACTTACAAGAGAACTCAGAAATACCTGCAGTTGGCGTTTACATGGCGTTGGACAGAAGGACGTCAGCTCGCATGCAGGTTCCATCATCATCATGTAATATACCTGTTGGCATAGGTGATCATGGCCTCCCACAATCTTCTATCTACAGTGCATCGTATCAGTTCTGCTGTTGACTGTTTTCCATGCCATGACACTAAGTTATCCAGTATTTTCTCTCTTTGTCGTCTGCGATCTCCCTTTCCTTTTAGTTTGCCAGCTGTAATCAAGTATTCCAACTTTCCTCTTCTCATGATGTGCCAGAAAAATGTTGATTGTTTCTTTCTGATGTTATGAAGTTTCCATACCTGCCACCCCACTGTCTTGTGGGTGAGACTTTTTAGCCAAAGGCTAGCGGAGACAACCGTACACAAACCGACGGAAGGCAACAGAAAACCACCGCCGTAATTTCTTTGTATAATCATGAATCACAAAAGAGAGCTAATTTCCAATGTTAGGAAGAGACAATCATCATTTTTGGCCATGTAATGAGAAGAGAACAACTTGAATATATTGTAACAACTGGAAAAATTGAGGGACGAAGAGATAGAGGGAGCAAAGAGAAAAAATAACAGACAGCTTAAGAGAATGGCTTGGCAGAAGGTCAACAAATGAAATAATAAATAGCTGCCGAGATCGAAGGTTATTGGTTATTGATTATGGAAGGCCTCGGTATCACAGCAAACGAATTAAAATCCATAATTGCTCAACCGCCCGTGCCAGTGGAATCATCCGAATTACTAACTCATCTCCCAAACAAAGAAAGAGATCGAAGGTGTGGAGAGACATGATTACTAGGCCCGGTACTTGATGATGATGATGAAGGTTCCATAACAATAATATAATTCTTTCTTCCTTTTTTCTTTTTTTTCTTTCTTTCTTTCTTTCTTTTTTTGTCTTTCTTTCTTTCTTTTTTTCCTTTCTTCTTTCCTTTCTTTCTTTTTTCTTTCTTTCCTTCTTTCTTTCTTTCTTTATTTATTTCAATCAACTAAAAACAAAAGCAAGAAAATATATGCTGTATAATGACGTCGTATTTGTGTGACGTACTAGAACACAGAAGATGGAGATGAAGGAGTGGGTGGAGGGGTCACTGCATATCCTTGCTTATATTTACCTTCCCAAACTTATTTGAGAATTAATAGCTAGGCTGTTTTTTTTCCCATCACTTGGCGCCGTTCTCACATCGAAGATTGGCTACCACGAAGCGCCATTCATTTCATTGAGTGCCGTCTCCACATCGAAGGTTGACTACCAATGGATTGCCATTTTACTCTTGCAAAAAATCTTTTGTCTCTTGTTTTGATGTGGCATGTTGGCATAGGTCTACCTGTCCACCTTTTGATGTTATTAGTCCACTTTAGTCTTGGTCTGCCTCTGCCTAGTCTACCTTGCACCTTCCCTTTCATGATGACCTTTAGAAGGATATTGTGCCTCTTTACATGTCCCACAAATTTCACTTGTCTCTTTCGAATTGTCGCAAGTTTTCCATTTTCAGCTGATTCAGAACTTCCTTGTTTGTCTTGTTTTACCCTTCCACCCAATTTTCCCAATTTTTCTTTGTATCCTCATTTCAAAAGCTTAAATTTTCTGCAATGTTTTCATTATTAATGTCCATGTTTATGCACCATAGCCGCGATAGCTCAGTGGTTAGTTAGCTGGACTACAAAGGACAAGGGGTAGGGTTCGATCCCAACCGGCGGTTTTCGGATTCACCCAGCCTTAACTGGGCACCGGATTTTTTTCTGAGAAAGTAAAGCTGCACGGGTGTAATACTGACCACATTACCCCAAAAATCATATGCTGAAGGTGTGTAACATTTATGGTCACTAACGCCATGTTCCATATTCACCACTTGGCGATACGAGAGCACTTCACTTTTACTTATGCACCATAAAGGAATTTTGAGTAAATAGAGCATTTTGCTATTCATATTTTTAGTTATGATAATATTTGCTTTGATATCAGTGTATTTTTCATGTTGTTAAAATTGCTTTTTACTCTTCCCATTCTTTTTTTCTGTCTTACATTTTCAATCTTTTTTATAATATGTTCAAGATGGCTATATATTCTTGAACTATTTCTATGTTCTTTCCGCCAACTTCAATATCTCCTTGTATATTGTGTCTTTTCTTTGTTATTATCACAGTTTTAGTCTTGTTAATATTTATGTCCAATCCATATTCGTTGCTTGTCTTGTTTATATTGTTCACTAGTCGTTGGATCTGCTGGAGAGCGTCAAACTGCGACTGAACCAAAATTCACTTAACCGCCAAGCCAGTGCCCTAACACAACACAAACGATGCCCTAAAATGCAGTCTCGGGAGAAAACAATAAAATCCTCTGAAGAGAAAAAGAAAGAGAAAGTCTAAAGTGAATGTGTTGATAGAGGAAAGCCAAGCACAAAGAAGATACCCATAATCTGAGGTCATAACTCACTCGAACTATGATTGTGAATTTTTTGACTGTTTCCTTTCCGGTGCGATTTTCCTCAGAAAATGTGATGAATATGAGCCACATCCCTTGACATAAACAAATAACAAAGAAAAAGAAAATCAATAATATAACATATCATCATCATGAGGTTGCCTGTCATTCGAGGATGTTGTTCTTTCACTGTTAATATGAATATTGAACATTACTTTGTTCAACTACATTGCTTAATTCTTTAGTGTACTCTGTAAGGTGCTCGTAAAGACATGGATTCATCTTCTTTTAGGTCGTCCGTTCCTACTAAAAGAAATAAAAAAAAACAATAACAAATTTAGAACGCTATAAATGTCTATTTCAAATAACAAGACGAGTAAAAAGCAGAATAGCTCAGTGGTTAGTGAACTGGACTACAAAGGAGAAGGGGTAGGGTTCGATCCCTACCGACGGCTTCCGGGTTCACCCAGCCTTTAATGGGTACCGGATTTTTTTTCTGGGAAAGTGAAGCGGCACTGGCGTAATACCGACCACATTACCCTAAAAATCATGTGCCGAAGGTCTGTAAAATTTATGGTCGCTAAACACCATATTCTCTATACACCACTTGACGTGACGGGGGTTCTTTACTTTACTACTATAAAAAAGCAGAATACAGTTCATACGTTAAACCGTTCAATTTTAAACATTTTTTTCTTTGACTTTTGATTCACCTCCAGCTAATGTATTATTTATTACACTTGGCCGGGAGGCATTTCCTGCAGCCAGTAAGTTTTAAAGAGGATGGTTCAATGTAATGTTTTCTTTTTCTTAAATAAAAGTAAACTACTTGGGAAAAACCCAACGAAAAACAGACCCCCCGCCTATCTGACATTATATTTTCATGGGAAACTAGTTAGACACACAAATTTCCTCACTTTACGACCACAGTTAATGGTGCTGCATTACAGTTATAGATTTTAGCAGAACCATTTTTTTAAAAATAGTTTGCGCTCACACATCTCCCATAATGATTCTAATGAAGGCACAAGCAGATCAAGCTTCCATGTACCTACATGCAAATGTTCACTTACACGGAGCTGGGTGCGACCACGATTTTCTTTATTTACTGTTACGTGTTAGGCGGATATGCATTATATAGGTATAGATGTATGAGGTATGAGGTATTTGGTAAGGTTTTCTACAAATGTGGAGACTCAGTTAAAAAACAATTTGGTTTACTAATATTTCAGTTCGTTGAGAAATAGGATGTTCACTTTAATTCATATCACACTACTGAGGAGTGGAAAGTTCACTTTATCTCCTATCATACTCCCGAGGAGTGTGATGTTCACTTTATCTCCTATCATACTCCTGAGGAGTGGGAAGTTCACTTTATCTCCTATCATACTCCCGAGGAGTGGGAAGTTCACTTTATCTCCTATCATACTCCTGAGGAGTGGGAAGTTCACTTTATCTCCTATCATACTCCCGAGGAGTGTGATGTTCACTTTATCTCCTATCATACTCCTGAGGAGTGGGAAGTTCACTTTATTTCCTATCATACTCCCGAGGAGTGTGATGTTCACTTTATCTCCTATCATACTTCTGAGGAGTGAGAAGTTCACTTTAACTCCTATCATACTCGCGAGGAGTGTGATGTTCACTTTATCTCCTATCATACTCCTGAGGAGTGGGAAGTTCACTTTATCTCCTATTATACTCTTGAGGAGTGGGAAGTTCACTTTATCTCCTATCATACTCCCGAGGAGTCTGAAGTTCACTTTATCTCCTATCATACTCCTGAGGAGTGGGAAGTTCACTTTATCTCCAATCATACTCCCGAGGAGTGTGATGTTCACTTTATCTCCTATCATACTCCTGAGGAGTGGGAAGTTCACTTTATTTCCTATCATACTCCCGAGGAGTGTGATGTTCACTTTATCTCCTATCATACTCCTGAGGAGTGGGAAGTTCACTTTATTTCCTATCATACTCCCTAGGAGTGTGATGTTCACCTTATCTCCTATCATACTCCTGAGGAGTGGGAAGTTCACTTTATCTCCCATAATATTCCTGAAGAGTTTTATTGGCCAAGAAAAGGCGTTCGATAGGGTGGGTGGACAGGAAACAACTATGATCCGTATTGCCCTTGTACAGAGTGAGTCACCACCTAGTAGAGATATGCAAGAGCCTCTATGAAAATAGTCGCATTACAGTAAGATCTTCAGCAGGCTACTCTAAACATTTCACAATTAACTCCGGAGTAAGACAGGGCTGCATGCTTTCCCTTATACTTTTCATCACATTTATGGACAATATATGCAAATTAGCATACCCAAGCACAGGAAGTATATCAACAATGATGATAGCAAGCGAAAACACAAAAGAGAACGAAATATACATACAAGAAAACAGCAGAAAAGAGGACGAAATAAATTAAATACTATTTGCAGACGACCAAGTTCTGATACATGAAACAACTGAGGACCTACAAGAACATATCAACAGGCTAAACAACACTTGTGAACAATACAACATGAAGATCAACATAAATAAAACCGAAGTAATGGCAATAGCAAGAAAGAAAAAAAAACTTAACATCATAATGGATAATACAACCCTGAAACAAGTAGACAATTTTAAATATCTGGGTAGCACGTCATGACCACGAGTAGCATGAAGATGGAGATGATGGCAGTGACCAGGACATTCAACTGGTTAGAGTCACAAGGCTACACCCATGTTTGTATACTGAGCGATTCGATTTGCATGATAAAAAAAAAATGTGGAGGTGGGCTCTGTACGCATGCAATGGTTAGAGTTATTGCAGAAGTCAAAAATACGTAAAGTCACCTTTCTTTGTCTATGTCTCTGGACATTCGGGAGTACGGGGAAATAAAAAAGCGGACAGGTTGGCTATCTGCACTGTCGTTGAGGACGGTCAACCAATGGATCGGGCGGACATCATCAATTCCCTCCGAGATTTGGGAAGAGCACAGGACTTCGACGCCCACAAATCCACGTCATTCCTTCGGATGAAAGAGATGGGAGTTAAGAAAGGCACAGCCAGAAATGAGAAACTTAGCGGGTGTGTAAGAAGACTCTATCAACCAACACAGAACTGGATTCATCAGTCGCTGGACACTGCGCACTAACTAATCACTTGATGTACTTGCTGAGGAGGAGACCTGAACACCTATGGACATGTTCGGAGTGCAATGATGATGATCCGCAAGTAACTCAATAATTCAATAACCAAGTGACAGAAAAAGATATAAGGTGTAGCAAAGCATGCCAAGTTATAGGCCAAGTATCAACACTATTGAAAAACAAAGCTATAACTACGGAAGCAAAAAGGACAATTTACTAATCAATTTTTCTACCAACTCTGTGCTACCAGTGCCAGGATTGGACGCTGGACTCTAGAACAATAAGAAAGATAACGACCACCGAAATGAAATGTGTCAGAAGAATTACAGGAAACAGCTTAAGGGACAGAGTAAGAAACACTGACACGAGGAAGAAACTCGAAATGAACCAGCCATCGAATACATAAAGAAACAACAGATAAAATGGTTCGGTCACATAACAAGACAAAAAAAATAACAATGACTCAAAGAGACATAAACAAACGCTACGATAACGTCAGAGTAAAAGGAAGACCGAGAAAGACATGGATAAAGGGAATACTAAAGTAACTAGGAGGGATATCACCAGAAGAGGCCAACAGAAGAGCAAAGAAATAGCAGATTGCATCTCCCCTCGACGCCAACGGCAATAGAGGAAGGATAGAAGAAAGAAGAAGAAGAAGATACTTCTGAGGACTGGGATGTTCACTTTATCTCACATCACACCACCGAAGAGGTAGGGTCTTCACTTTATCTTATATCACTCCTTTCATCATGGCTTGCGCCACGATCTTCACTTTATCTTATATCACTCCACTGAGGGGTGCGATCTTCACTTTATCTTATATCACTCCACTGAGGGGTGCGATCTTCACTTTATCTTACTATATCACTCCACTGAGGGGTGCGGTCTTCACTATATCTCAGATTCAACCCCCCTCCCCTCCCCTTAGTGGTAGGATATTCACTATATTTCATATCAAACCTCTGAAAGGGAAGGCAACGCGGTACTAAAATACGCAATGCTGAAGTCGGATATTTTAGACCATGTGGCTCAAAGATAGTTTCTGTACACCACACTCAAACTCATCCACAACCATCGAACTTCCTTTTGGGGGAAAACCATGGCCACCACATCCTCAAGCTCGTCACAAGGACATGATCTTTTGTACATTCCCTCTCCCCCATGTACCGATAAGATTAAGGGTACGAGATGTTCTATATGCAAGATCTGGGATGCAATACGAGATGTTCTATATGCACGATCTGGGATGAAATACGAGATGTTCTATATGCACGATCTGGGATGCAATACGAGATATTCTATATGCATGATCTGGGATGCAATACGAGTTGTTTTATATGCACGATCTGGGATGCAATACGAGATGTTCTATATGCACGATCTGGGGTGCAATACAAGATGTTCTATATGCAAGATCTGGAATGCAATACGAGATGTTCTATATGCAAGATCTGGGATGCAATACGAGATGTTTTATATGCACGATCTGGGATGCAATACGAGATGTTCTATATGCACGATCTGGAATGCAATACGAGATGTTCTATATGCAAGATCTGGGATGAAATTATTCAGTTTAAATTAATACAAAGGAAATATTTACGAGTAAACAAAAATTTCACGTATTTACGTAATTAAAAACCTACAATAACATCAAATAATATTTCACTATCCGCCCACCCCCCTACTTAAAGCTCTGGCCCCTAGTCTAAGGCATTGTCAGTCACCTCTTTGGGACGGAGTGTGGGGTGGGGGCATGGGACCGGGGATGTTTACAAATAGTAGTCCAGAGAACGAGGAATGTGGAAGATCAGTCATAAATGGACTAAAGCGGACGTTACATCTGCATCGTGTTTCTTATTCTTGGTTTGTTCTGCGAAGGACTTTTGATTTGCTGTGTCGAAGTTGAAGGCACTGCTTGTGTTAGAACCAACGAACCAAATCTGATAGAGATATCACTTGATTGTCTAGAAAACGTGCAATTCAGTTATAGTAATAGATGGGGTGGAAAAAAAATATGGTCCAAAAATGTTCAGTCAATAATATGATTTGACGGGATGAAAAAAATAGATTTCACAGAAAATGTGGTCATATAATAACACATATGATTTACATGGCAAGTGGCGGTAAAAGATGACGACAAGAAGAAGAAGAATAGAAAGAAAACTGTGAATGAAATCGTGGCCATGAATACTAGATACAAAAATATCGTGAAAATGACGGGAGCCTAATAAACATAACACACTTGTTGATTGGTTTTGTTGGAGCATCAAGTTGCCTGATTGGCTTACATTGTTATATATTTTTGCACGCCAAAGTCAGGGAAAACTGCATAGCATGCATAGAACAAGTCTTGTAAACCACAAACAAAGACATCAAATACAGTGGTCCGCTCTCATTGTGATGTTTCATACTGTACAAACAAGTCATTGTTTGTGTACTTTTCGAAACGCTTTCTTCTGTGACTTTCATCCTTCTATATCTCTGGCTTCACATATTTTGCTATCACTTTCTTGTCATTCTATCGTTCATTATGACTTTAATATTTCTTCGCACTCCTTGATGGCTACCTACAACATTGTTTTTTTTGGGGGTTTTTTTTTTTTAAAGAGATTTTCAGTCACTGATAAATAATTGTCTGCTGCGCATATTACCGGCATTACTGAGGCCGGTGAGATAACCTTGCAATTGTTGTCTTGCATTGGTAGCACAATACAAAGGACAACAGGTAGGGTTCGATCCCAACCGACGGCTTCCGGGATCACCCAGCCTTAAATGGGTACCGGATTTTTTCTGGGAGCGTAATACCGACCACATTACCCCAAAAATCATGTGCCAAAGGTCTGTAAAATTTATGGTCACTAACATCATATTCCCTGTACGCCACTTGGCGTGACGGGGTCTTTACTTTTACTATTGGTAGCACAATGGGATGAAGAATGTGTTTTTAGCGTGCTCATTTTGCCTCTAGTGTTATTTTCTTGTTGGACATTACTGGTGATACTTGTCCGATGATTTGACAAGCTTTGTTGCATCTTGTGTCTATTTCTGCTGCTTCTGAATTGTCGTCTGCAACTAGACTTCCTAGAGATTTATTTTGCTCATCATTTATATTTATCAAGTGGATATTTACATCTATCTACAACTCTTCTACTTTATTTTCCCTGCTGTATGTGTGAGACAATCCCAGACTGGCTGCTGAAATCACCAGTGACTAAGCTGTAACTTACTTAACAGTGAGAGGTTCTTGTTTAGTTCGCGATATAAGGTGAAGATGCTTGTGACTTTAATTAAAATATCAACCCACATGTTTTACCTACACTCCATTGATTGGTATCTGCAGAGTGTCTCCTGTAGTACTCCTTCTTTGTGTCCCTATTGCTAGATTCGGAAGATCTGGTAGCCTCTGACTTGTGTCCCTATTGCTAGATTCGGAAGATCTGGTAGCCTCTGACTTGTGTCCCTATTGCTAGATTCGGAAGATCTGGTAGCCTCTGACTTGTGTCCCTATTGCTAGATTCGGAAGATCTGGTAGCCTCTGACTTGTGCCGCTGTCGCTAGATTTGGAAGATCTGGTAGCCTCTGACTTGTGTCCCTATCGCTAGATTCGGAAGATCTGGTAGCCTCTGACTTGTGTCCCTATCGCTAGATTCGGAAGATCTGGTAGCCTCTGACTTGTGTCCCTATCGCTAGATTTGGAAGATCTGGTAGCCTCTGACTTGTGTCCCTATCGCTAGATTTGGAAGATCTGGTAGCCTCTGACTTGTGTCCCTATCGCTAGATTTGGAAGATCTGGTAGCCTCTGACTTGTGTCCCTATCGCTAGATTTGGAAGATCTGGTAGCCTCTGACTTGTGTCCCTATCGCTAGATTTGAAGATCTGGTAGCCTCTGACTTGTGTCCCTATCGCTAGATTGGAAGATCTGGTAGCCTCTGACTTGTGTCCCTATCGCTAGATTTGGAAGATCTGGTAGCCTCTGACTTGTGTCCCTATCGCTAGATTTGGAAGATCTGGTAGCCTCTGACTTGTGTCCCTATCGCTAGATTTGGAAGATCTGGTAGCCTCTGACTTAGAAACTGCGGTTGTTTTATAAGATATGATTTTCTGTTCATCAGTTTTGTCTTCAAACAGATATTGTTTTAGATGAGATTTTCCGCTTAGATATCTTCAGTGTTTCATTATGTTTAGTCAATAGTTCTTGACCTTTTTCTCTGTTCACCACCGACTTTACAACACAGAGAACGGTGAACACCAGAAGTGATGGTTGAACACTTTCAAGGAAGGTACTCGGTAATTTACCCCGCCTGGTGTGACTCAACGAGATACGCACCATCGCTTTCTGTGGGACTGTGACGTCACCTGGTGAGAATTCATTATCATCATCAGGTCGTATATCTTTTGTAGAATGTTCCATTCACCACAGCCCGTCTGAAAGAATCTCGATCTCTAGCCAGATCTCTCACTTCTTCTGTTGTCATGTTCATGGTCTTTTTGATGTCTTGAAACCACCTGATCTGCCCTTAATGCGTCGTTCAGGAACCATGCCTTCCATTATTGTTCTTTCCAGTCCGCTCTGACTTTTGACGTAGTCATAGTACTTTAATTTCCTCTGCGGAATGGGGTTTATAAGTCAGTTCTTTTTAATGTTTAAGTATTTTAATGTCTTTATTGCTTTTTTTTTTTACTATCGAAGGTATCTTTATGATTTTTCTGTACCATTTGTTGTGAGTGAGACATTCCTCCGTCTAGACTAGATCTGTGCTTTACGTCACATTAGTGCTGTTCAAGACCGTTATTGGGATTCTTTGACGCAAGTTATTTCCACGTTACACATTAATGTAAACTACTTCGTCAGTCGCAGTTTTGTCTCTTTGGGAAGTTGCTTCGTGTTTTGTTCGTCGTAGACTACTTACACTTGAGTAATCAGACATAAGTCTAAAGGTATCGAGATTACGAGTTTGGCGACATTGTGGGCTACGTCATCGTATTGGTTCCCTAACCGGCCGTGCGCAAATCTTACGGTCTGCTGTTTGATGTGCAACAAGAATAATTTGACGACTGACTGTGTGTCTATACGTTCGGAATTGGAGTTATCAACGATGGCCTAACATCATCAAGTGCTACGATGATCATCATTTTCAAGAGGACGTGACTTACCGGTATAAGGGGATAGGCGGCGGGAACAAATGAAGGCTATGCATGAAATGTGTTCCTTGTTGCAGTTTCCTCATATTACAAGTCGCATGTCTGTGTTAGTCACCTCTAGTGACTCGGGCAGATGGTGCTCGTAAACCTGGGAAGGCCGACCATCTAAGGGCAGAATCCCCGACAGAAAAGATCAACTGCTGCCTTGCAGGAAGATTGGGGACAATCAAAGGCTAAGGAAAGCAAACCTGAAAAAATGCTGGCTGAAATCGGATGCACTGGGCCACTGGCGCAGAACACAGTGCAACGTATTAACGGGTGTTCAGTCAGAGTGGATCTGACAGACTCTAATTGTGATGTTCTGTCTGTGGGGCGATCAACACACTTAGCTGACAGCTGACTTCATATGAGAGTCTGGAATCCTTACTCTGATTGAGTCCTGAACGCAGAGAGAGAGAGAGTACCATTTGTGTTTCGAATGAATCTATTTCCTTCCTTCTTAGTGAGAATTATATGTAGTATTACGTTTGGCATGTGTCACTGCACATCCGATTTCAAAATGTTCGTGAGTCTCTTCATACGGTCCTACTACAAAAGTCCGACTACAGCAGGGCCCTTTTGAGTAACACGGTACCTTCCTTCATCGATTATGTTTTTCCAGACCTCTTGATTTGCCTCATCGCCATCGCAATATTACTGGCGTGGCTCTAGGAATTATGGGACACACAGGCTACCCTACCATCACCAGGAGAGCCACACGTCAAAGCAGAAAATGTGTACATATACACTACTGGTATGCAAAACTTCACCTTATAGTAGAACATCTCCTGAGATAATGTTGCATGTTCTTACATCTTAAAGGCCATGGAAGAAGCCACTAGAGACATGCCAATACAAAGTAAAATATAGAATGATAAGGAGGAAAATCGCAAGTTATACCTACAATAATATATAGAAACAATGCCAAGGAACCTTTGGGTCTAAATACAATTAATACATCAGATTAGTGCAGCAATAAATTTGTGGTACCCGATCCAAATGTAAATATCTTTCTTCTTTCTTATTTTTTGTCTTTTCTTTCTTCCCTCTTTCTTTCTTTTCTGCGTTCCTGATGCGTTGTGCTCTCGTTTATAGCATGCAATAACTTCGCATTTGGGCCCAAAAAGTATGCCCACAGCAGGGCCCTTTTATGTAACAAGGTACCTTCCTTCGTGTATTCTGCTTTTCCAGACTGATTAATTACAGGAAGGTGAGATAGGATCTTCATCAGTTTTAGTTTACTGATATTGATGCAATGAGTCAGCTATGGCTCGCTAACAGCTTTCATCCCTTCCGCACTTTGGATCCAACCAAACAAATAACAAAGCAACAGGCCAGTTAATAATATAAATGGGGGTAGAGGTGCTCGAAAGCAACAGAGCTGAAAGTTGTCAACGAATCATAGCTGACGGCTTGCGCCAGGATCGGTGAACAAGGACTATCCCGCCCCTACTCCACCTCTTCGCGGTGCATCTAGAACCAGACTAACCAGTCAAGTCTGGTCAAGTGAGTAGGGTGTAAGAGGGAAGGCAACTCAGTACTAAAAATGTCGTGCTGAAGTCGGATCTATTGGACCGAAAGGCACACATTCAAAAATGCGTGCTGAAGTTGGACTGAAAGGCACAAATATCACAGTTCTATGCAAAACCACAACACAACGCAAACACGCTCACATAAAGTCCTTTAAGAATGGATGACGAAATCACGGGTGAACGCAAACAAAGTAAAAAAAAAAAGTAAAATACCCCCGTCACGCCAAGTGGCGTATAGGGAATATGGCGTTAGTGACCATAAATTTTACAAACCTTCGGAACATGATTTTGGGGGTAATGTGGTCAGTATTACGCTCGTGCCGCTTTACTTTTCCAGAAAAAAATCAGGTACCCATTAAAGGAACGCAAGCAAGCAATAATATAAAAGTAACAATATTCGGTTAAGGTTGAAGCAATATTGTTTTCAGAAAAAAAGAAATATCCCAACACATATAATTGTGATTGTGATTTTACATACGGGACAGTGGTCGTAATATAAAACTAGGATGGGAATTGATATCGGTATTGTTTTTTTTTTTTTGTAAGTATCCTGCTCATATAGAAAATGTTATGCATTTCCATATTTACTGTTGGGCATACTATTACAGATATTGGACAGTTTAGGAAGTGTTCAACGATATTAGGAGTCTTGTAGCTGAGTGGCTAGAGTGCTCACTTCCTGATTACAAGGTCTAGGTTCAATTCCCTGAAGTGGCGGACTTTTTTTCGGACCGGGAAGGCTTCGGGGTTCACCAAGCCTCTAAAAATGGATAGCAGGTTTTTTTTTCTGGGACGTAAGAGCGGCCAAGCGTGATACCGACCACATCAGCCAAAAATGTACCGTGGTCGTTAAAAAATATGGTCACTAACACCAATTCACCACACACCCAGCATAGCATGGAGATAACCTTTACTTTTACTTTTACCTTAGGAGATAACATTTACTTTTACTTTTACCTTAGGAGATAACTTTTAATTTTACCTTAAGGAGATAATCTTTACTTTTACTTTTACTTTTACTTTTACCTTAAGGAGATAATCTTTACATTTACTTTACCTTAAAGAGATAACCTTTACTTTTGCTTTTACCTTATGAGATAACCTTTACTTTTACTTTAATTTAAGGAGATAATCTTTACTTTTACTTTTACCTTAAGGAGATAACCTTTACTTTTACTTTTACCTTATGAGATAACCTTTACTTTTACTTTTACCTTAGGTGATCATCTTTACTTTTACTTTTACATTAGGAGATAACCTTTACTTTTACTTTTACGTTAGAAGATAACCTTTACTTTTACTTTTACCTTACTGAAAACATTAATATTAGATGGAACCACTAAGATTTGGTTTTGCAGCAAACTATTAATTATGAACTCCGTGAATAGCTTAGAAAGCCTAAAGTGAAGTGCTGAAAGTTTTAACATGTCACAACATTGAGTAATGAATTAAAAGTCACTAACACTACTAGAACAATCAGTGATCATCGGAAAGATATATTTTACTAGAGCAATGAATGAGCTGAAAACATATAAATATTACTAAACTAATGAAAGATAAAGTGAAAGTTGGTAGCATCACTAGCGCAATGAATGATGAGTTAAAAGTTATTAATCACATAGAAACAGTGAATGTTGAATAAAAAGTTAATACTACTCTAAAAGTTAGTGAGTTTAAAGATGATAACACTACAAGAACATTAGACTGAACGTCGTTGACAATACTGGAACAATGAATGATGAGTTACAAGTTATTAATCATATAGAAACAGTGAATGTTGAATAAAAAGTTAATACTACTCTAAAAGCTAGTGAGCTGAAAGATGATAACACAACAAGAACATTGGACTGAACGTTGTTGACAACACTGGAACAATGAATGATGACATGAAAATTATGAACATTACAAAACAAAATGCATGAGCATTTGAGTAGCTATTAAAACTACTCAAAGAAGAAATCTCGAGCTGAAAATCTATTAGCATTACTTAGGGAATTATCTGAAAATATTTAACATTGCTTGAACAATGGATAATGAGGAAAAATTACTTCTGTTAGTAAAATGAGAGATGAGCTGAAAGTTGTTAAAATTATTAGAATAACTAATGGCAGTGTTTATTAACATTACTAGAACAATGAAGAGTAATTTGAATATTATTAGTACAGCACTGCTAGAACAATGAAGAGTAATTTGAATATTATTAGTACAGCACTACTAGAACAATGAAGGGTAATTTGAATATTGTTAGTACAGCACTGCTAGAACAATGAAGGGTAATTTGAATATTGTTAGTACGGCACTACTAGAACAATGAAGAGTAATTTGAATATTGTTAGTGCAGCACTACTAGAACAATGAAGAGTAATTTGAATAGTGTTAGTACAGCACTACTAGAACAATGAAGAGTAATTTGAATATTGTTAGTACAGCACTACTAGAAAAATGAAGAGTAATTTGAATATTGTTAGTACAGCACTACTAGAACAATGAAGGGTAATTTGAATATTGTTAGTACAGCACTACTAGAACAATGAACCAGAAAGAAAGTAACACTGCTGGAAAAAAAGAAAGTGTTAAACATAGGAAAGAAAAAATGTGTTTTTTTGCTAATAAATGTAAAGAGAAAAGTTTAGGATACAGTGTGACAAAGTTAATAGAATATGGAAACAAAGATTGGAGTTGATTGAGAGAAAGATAGAGAGAGAAGATATAGGCAGAGAGAGAGAGAGAGAGAGAGAGAGAGAGAGAGAGAGAGAGAGAGAACGAATACTTGGCAGTTTAATATCAGCGCAAGAGGAGAGAGAGGGAAGGGGGCGGGGGTCTATAAAGAACAGATCAATATCCCTGCGGACAGGAAGTTGTGGAAATTCCAAGATTGGCTACGTCATCTGCCTGTGCACGTGACACGTGTGTGCGTGCTTAATTGCATGAAAGAAAACAAAACAAAGAAATAGTTAATAGTGAGCTTAGATTGTAGTGTGATTAATAGAGAGAGAGTAATGAGGACACTATACCATGCCACAGAAGAGTAGTAGTTTACCATGAAATGTAAATACGTTTGAAAAAAAGGTAAATAATTCGTTCTATCATGAACAACTTACTGCAACCAAGGAAAATATAATAGTGTCCTGTAATAAGTAAAGAAGTAAGGAGCCCCCGTCACGTCAAGTGGTGTATAGGAAATTGTGGTGTTAGTCACCATAATTTTTTTATAGACCTTCGGCACATAATTTTTGGGGTAATGTGGTCGGTATTACGCCCGTGTCACTTTACTTTCCCAGAAAAAAAATCCGGTACCCATTTAAGGCTGGGTGAACCCGGAAGCCAGCGATCAGGATCGAACCCGACCTCTTTGTCATTTGAAGTCCAATTCACTAACCACTGAGCTATCGCGGCTCTCTATCGTGTCTTGTACTTCGAAATAATAATTTTTTTTTTCCTGGAGGCCGATTGAAGGCTGAATAAATTTTTTTCCTAATAGAAATATCAAAATGAGAATAAATCCGTCACCAAGTCTAAAACAATGCCCGTTTTTTTATATACAGCAAATACACTAATACATTGTAAATATAGCACAATTAAATCTAGGCCTAATCAATCATGAATAAGTTAAAACATTAAAATAATAAATAAAACACCCCTAACTATATAATAGAATAAAGATGGCGTTTACTGTAATTTGGAGGCGCGATAGCTCAATGTAATGCACACCAATATTTTTCTCGGAAACTATTCGGGCAAAATGTGTGAAATTTTCACAGATTGTAGCTGAACATCCCCTTGACACTACCTATTTGTCAACATAATCTCTGTCCAAGCGTATTGCCTTACGCCAACGCGAAACTAGGTCATGAATGCCTCGCTTGTACCAAGTTTTGTCCTGCTCGCGTAGCCATTTTTTAACTGCACGGATCACACCCTCATTATTGTCAAAGTGTGTCCCACGCAGGAATTTTTTGAGTGGTCCAAACAGATGGAAATCTGAGGGAGCCAGATCAGGGCTGTAAGGAGGATGGGAGAGTACAGTCCAACCAAATTTGTTGATTGCTTCCCGTGTTACCAGACTTGTGTGAGGGCGTGCATTGTCATGTTGAAGCAACAAATCTGCAGATGGCTTATTAGGCCGAACTCTGTGGAACCGATTTTTGAGTTTTGTCAGTGTATTGATGTAAGCTGTCGAGTTGATTTCTCACCTCTTGTCATTACATCAACAAGAATCACACCATCAATGTCCCAGAAGACAGTGATCATCACCTTTCCGGCTGATGGAGATGGTTTGAATTTTTTTCTTTTTGGTGACTGCGGATGATGCCATTCCATTGACTGCATTTTTGTTTCAGGCTCATAATAATGTGCCCACGTTTCGTCACCGGTAACAATTTTTGACAAAAACATTTCTCCTTCAAAACCGAAACGCTCCAACAATTCAGAACAGAATGTTTTCCTTTGAACTCTGTGATCATTTGTTAGGCACCGAGGAACCCATCGAGCGCAAATCTTTGAATATCCGAGAGTTTTAAAAATTGCGATTGCACTTCCCTTGCTGACTGTAAGTTGCAATGCCAATTGCTGACTAGTGATACGCCTATCCTTACGAATAATGGCATCAGCCCGGTTTAACATGTCTGTGCTGGTAGCCGAGGCAACACGTCCAGAACGCGGTAAATCATGCAGCTCCACTCGTACACTTTCTGCAGCTTTAATTCTCTGAACCCAGCGACTAACTGTGCTCCTATCGACTGCAGAACATTTGTACACTGCACACAGTCGTTTATGAATGTTTGCCACAGTTTCTTTTCCGCAACCAGAAATTCTATGACAATTCGCTGTTTGTAACGGACATTGTTGACAAGCTCCATTTTAACGGTTCATAGATTGCGTAATATTTATCAGAATGCTGTGCAATTTGGTGCACATAATTGGAACATGTCATATTCCAAGTGTGCAAAATTTCATATTCCTATCTTTATTATTAGCCGAGAAAAAAATTGGTGTGCATTACTTTTTGACCTCCCTTTAGTATTTCAGAGATCACTGCTTCTAAAATCTATGGTCTGTTTCCATAACAAACTTTGTTAATGGCTGCTTATTAATTACAGGACCAGTGATCTCAACTTAGTTTTGTTGCTTTGAAAACTGATTGGGCTCACGAGAATAGGGATCTAAGAGGGGAAGAAGTCAGCATCTTAAAATGCGAGCTGAAGTCGAGTGTGTTGTGCTGGAAAAGGCGAAGATGCCGCAGCTTGTTGTAAAACACGATACAACAGGAGCACGCCCACTTAAATATTTACCTCCGGGATTATTGTAATAATTTGGCTAGAAAAGTGGGAGAGAATTTTGCACATTACGAAAATAGTGTTAATGAGGAATACGAGTTTTTGAAAATGTTACTTTAACAGTCAGGAAAATTGATTATGAGTTAAAGGGGAAATCGAAAAAGAATAATCGTCGAGCTAAAGCAAAAGAAGAAAAATAAAAAAAGAGAACGGGGAAGGGAGACTGGGTGGTCTAGAGGCAAGACGTCGGCCTCCGAACAGAAAGATGTCGGGTTCGAATTCCGTCACAGAAGGTGATAATTGATCACCTGGAATCAGCGATTTCTTCGTGGCTGTACCCTCCCTTGTTCTCTGGGGAGTGAGATCCAATGTCTAGCCCTCTCTGGGTAGTGAGATCCGATGTCTAGCCCTCTCTGGGTAGTGAGATCCGATGTCTAGCCCTCTCTGGGTAGTGAGATCCGATGTCTAGCACTCTCTGGGTAGTGAGATCCGATGTCTAGCGCTCTCTGGGAGTGAGATCCGATGTCTAGCCCTCTCTGGGTAGTGAGATCCGTTGTCTAGTCCTCTCTTGGTAGTGAGATCCGATGTCTAGCCCTCTCTGGGTAGTGAGATCCGATGTCTAGTCATCTCTGGGTAATGAGATCCGATGTCTAGTCCTCTCTGGGTAGTGAGATCCGATGTCTAGCCCTCTCTTGGTAGTGAGATTCGATGTCTAGTCCTCTCTGGGTAGTGAGATCCGATGTCTAGTCCTCTCTGGGTAGTGCGATCCGATGTCTAGTCCTCTCTGGGTAGTGAGATCCGATGTCTAGTCCTCTTTGGGTAGTGAGATCCGATGTCTAGTCCTCTCTGGGTAGTGAGATCCGATGTCTAGTCCTCTCTGGGTAGTGAGATCCGATGTCTAGCCCTCTCTGGGTAGTGAGATCCGATGTCTAGTCCTCTCTGGGTAGTGAGATCCGATGTCTAGTCCTCTCTTGGTAGTGAGATCCGATGTCTAGCCCTCTCTTGGTAGTGAGATCCGATGTCTAGCCCTCTCTGGGTAGTGAGATCCGATGTCTAGCCCTCTCTGGGTAGTGAGATCCAATGTCTAGTCCTCTCTGGGTAGTGAGATCCGATGTCTAGTCCTCTCTGGGTAGTGAGATCCGATCTTTAGTCCTCTCTGGGTAGTGAGATCCGATGTCTAGTCCTCTCTGGGTAGTGAGATCCGATGTCTAGTCCTCTCTGGGTAGTGAGATCCGATGTCTAGCCCTCTCTGGGTAGTGAGATCCGATGTCTAGTCCTCTCTGTGTAGTGAGATCCGATGTCTAGCCCTCTCTGGGTAGTGAGATCCGATGTCTAGCCCTCTCTGGGTAGTGAGATCCAATGTCTAGTCCTCTCTGGGTAGTGAGATCCAATGTCTAGTCCTCTCTGGGTAGTGAGATCCGATGTCTAGCCCTCTCTGGGTAGTGAGATCCAATGTCTTGGAGAACGGCGAAAAACATGAGGTCCCGTGCGTACTTGCGCACGTTAAACAACTCTTGGCAGTTAAAAGTCTAAAAGAGTAGACCAAATATGGTCGCTGTCCGGGCTCAACTGGTTAGCAAATCTACACATGCCGAAGACGAATGAGTCAGATCAATAGGCGAAGATTTCGTAACTTCGACGTAAACTACCGACAAACCACATACGTGCCTATTTAACAGGTGAACGATAACAAGAGAAAAAATTAGAAGAATATTAAAACTTTCTGTCGCCACCTGCATAAAAAGTAATCATCTTTAATAAATACAATGTCCACAAGGTGCACCTAATTGTTATATATATATCCATCATAGCATTTACAAATTATAATCTTGCACTATTTTTAACATCAGCTGTCAACTTAAGTAAGTAGCACCTCCTCATGGGGCACGGCTTGCACTGATGACTTGTCACATTCTGTACTTGATGGAGGATGGTTAACACTAGAGCTAAGAAGCCGAGAACAAGTTTGGCTGAACTCTGAATCATTCTTGAGTGGAGTGGAAAGTTAATTTGGGTCCAGCCACACTCGGAAATAATCCATGGATAAAGTGGAGGCAATGTAGTCGAATTTGGAGTCATAATTGAGTAGTTAGAGTAGAGATGTGTTTTGATGAGTCAGAATATAAGAATAAATTTATTGAACAGTGGAGTCGGATAATTAGAATGGGAAATTATTGTGGATATAATTGCAAGATATATATAGATTTTGGAGCTCAGTTGTAGAAAAATGAGAAACCGAACTGAAATGTCATCGAATTACAGTTAGAAAATAGACATGGAAGCCATAGTCGCCGTAGGTGCATGTGCACCTATTTGTGAGAATAGCAAAATGAAGTATTATAACAAGTTTAGGGAAAATACAACATACACAATCTAGCGTTTCGTCACAACATCTTCTACAGGTTCAAGAAATGAGACAAAGTACATATGGATGTAAACTAAGATGTTTAATATTTGTGCAATCTGTTTAGTCGAAACATCATCTTCATTTGCACAGTTGACACACCCATATAGCTTATCACGTTCCCCAACATGAAGCACACGATAGCCACACATTAGTGAAAGCACTGAAGATGGCTTCAGGTCAGATGGACTAACTCCGTAGCACAGGCTTGCTCCAAATCTTTCTTATTCGCCGCTCTTCTTCTCATCTCCTCCTTTCAGTACTTCCTCACCCGATTTTGTCGATGTCCATGGTACCGTAAGTATCCTACAAAATAAACCACATCTCAACCATTGTACCCGGCGCTAACTTTTAGTGATAATGACTTGTTGAATGAAACACTTCTCATGTTATGTCAAATATTCTTGACCTGTGCGATTCGATTCTTTGCCTCAGTAAGACGTCCAACATCTGACGTTAACTGTACCCAGATGTTTAAAACTATCTACTTGTTTGAGTGTCTCACCACTGCAGACACATCGCACTTGGAAGAAATCCGTCACCCTTATTTATATTTTCTTCTCATTTAAACGGGGCCCCTTTTCCTCACTTGGCCCAATAACTGTATCTATTGGTGGTTGCGTTCGCCCGATGACTAAAGTATTCTAGAGTATTCGTAGACTGTAGAATTCCTCTTTATCACCCGCTCTTAAAAGGACATTAAGGTGGTGTGTCTGCATTGTGTTGTGGTTTGCAGTATAACTGTGATATTTGCGCCTTTCGGCCCAATAACCGTATCTATTAATAATTATAGTTTTTTGTGCGTTTTGTTTTGTAACTCAGTTCAATTTGATCTGAATATCTCGAATTGTTAAAGTTAGGTCCCACTACTGTTTCTAAATGCATGTGTTAGATGTGTCTAATGATGTTTTCACTGTACAATTGAGAAATGGTCACGCGATAGAGTGCATTTCTATTGCACACTCTCTTATATATTCTAGTATTCTCCAAGTTGGTTATCTTCTTTGACTGATACCGATTGTTCCCAGAACATTATCTTGATAATCCTTAGATCTTCCCCGCCAACATTAATTACTTGTAACATTTTTAGGACTTGGTGGTCTAGAGGAAAGATGTCAGCCTCTGGGTAGGAAGGTCCAGGATCCGATCTCAAACACAGGCGGTGGGAACTTGTCAAAAGTCGAATCCACGGTTTCCTTATTATTTTACTATTCTCTGGTCTCGGGGTAGGGAGCCGCGATAGCTCAGTGGTTGTTTAGCTGAACTGTTTTGTTGTTTTGTTGAACTGGACTACAAAGGACAACAGGTAGGGTTCGATCCAAACCGACGGCTTCCGGGTTCACCTTAAATGGGTACCGGATTTTTTTTATGGGAAAGTAAAGCGGCACGGGCGTAATACCGACCACATTACCCCAAAATCGTGTGCTGAAGGTCTGTAAAATTTATGGTCACCAACATCATATTCCCTATACGCCACTTGGCTTGACGGGGGTACTTTACTGTTTTTACTTTACTGGTCTCGGGACAGGGAGATTCGATGTCTAGTCCTCTTGAAAAAAAAAAAAAACTGTACAAAACAGTAGGTCCCGTGTGCACTAGGGAACGTTAAAGAAGCCTTGGCAGTTGGAAGTCAAAAAGAATAGGCCTAAAATAGTCTTGTCATTATTTTTGGTTTCTCCTTAGCCACAGATTGTAATCTTGGAACGTCGTCATTCTTGATGTTTCTCAAAGCTTTTATATACATCACTCGAATTAATAACTTGGTCCTTCACAATAACTTCCAATATTTATCTCATCTCTATCATCGCAATATCATTCTTCTATTTATTCTTTCCATCTTTTTCAGATTTCCATAATTATTTTTCACTCCTTTGTTTTCAGACATTTTGTCATTTGATGCATCTTCCTGCCTGTGAGCTCATCAATTTCTTTGTACATATTTGCATAATTATTTATTTGCTGTTCCTCGATTGCCAAACATCCACTGTATAACCATCTTCCTCTTTAGCTGTATTGCATTTAGTCTTGATTTCTTTGTTTATATATATATCTTTGTCACGTTTCTTCCAAGGGCTTCTCTTGCACCAAGTGCACAATTTCCTTTGCCATTTATTTTTGCTGACTTTTTCTAATTTTGTTAAATAATTACTCCCCCCCCCCACCCCCCTTTTTTCAACTGATTCAGAACTTCAGCAGAATGGGGATAATTTGGTGTATTAAAAAGAGGACAAGCAAAAAAGTTCTAAATCAGCTGAAAATTAGGAGAAAAGTACTACTTAACACAATTTGTAAAAAAAAAACTGTCATTTTTTGGACAAGTGAAGAGATATAATAGACTTTTAAAAATTAACATTCTGGAAGTGAAAGTACAAGGTATGCGAGGCTGACCAAGACTAAAGTGGACTGACAACATCAAGAGGTGGACCTGTGACAACGTGCATCATCTAGACAAGAGACAGAGTAAAATGTTGCCCCATGGTAGCCCAACTTTGATGTGGAAACGGCACCCAATGAATGAGGTTTGCTTTTATCTAATATGTCTGTTTTCTGCTCTGAGCGTCTAGCTTTTCAACCTAACTCAAAGTTTACCTATCTCTGGTACATTGTCATTATTACAGTCCACTCCAGCTCTTGCCTTCACAAACAATATTCAGTTCCTGAATCTTTTATTTATCATGATATAGCCCGTTTGATTTTTGATCTCTCGTTACAAGGCCCATATACATCCACAACCTCCTAGGCTGTTGTTGGAACCTAGTATTTCCAATAATAATATCGCTCTGTCTAGCCCAATCTATCAGTAATTCTTTTCTTGCCTTAAGTTCACTTACTTCAAATCCACATGTTACTTCCTTATTGTGTAAAACTCGCTGATTTCATCGTTAACGCTACACGCAGTTGATGCATACACCAACACTACATATTTATCAACTGACATTCCGTTTAGCTCTAATCTTACAATTATCATGAAACTTAACCATGCTCTAAAAGCCTTGTAAAGATTTTTTTTTCTCTATGTAGATACAAACTCCCTTTTACAAATATTTCCTCTTGAGTAGATTACATTGTGATGTTCCCTTTTAGAGTTCCCATCTCAGATAATCCCAAAACATATATTTACGTGTTCTCTATTTTTTGTTTAAATTGTTTGTTTTTTCCCCAGTCAATATGAATCTAAAGATAAATTAATTTGTTTTAATATAAGGACAATCTGGGACAGAGAAATGAACGAGTCCACCACGCCACGTAGAGGCCTACATGTTGTTAGTGCCCATAATTGATACAGCCTTTTAAGCTCATCACTTTTGGTGACACATACGATCGGTTTTACGCCAGTGCCACATTTCTTTCTCAGAAAAATCCGGTACCAATTTAATGCTGGATGAACCTTGAACCTATAGACCAAAATCGAATCCGACCTCTTGTCCTTAATAATCCAGTTGCTGGACCAATGAGCTACCGAGGCTTTCTAAATGTGGGACAATTATTCGTAAATTAGTTCAATAATTAACAGAACAGATTCTGTTGCACATGGACACCCCCAAAACATCCTCTGGATCGACAAGAAGTGTTATGTAAGGTCGACAAGAAGTGTTATGTAAGGTCGACAAGAAGTGTTATGTAAGGTCGACAGTCAGTGGTCGGTACGACCTCTATGATGAGATTGCATTAATTGTGCTCTCTCCTTGAGATGACCATGTTTCTTTGAGGATTGGTTTACATGTTCTCGTGTAGTTAGTACAAACCTCAGGTTGGGGGGGGGGAAGAGTACCGTTCAGGAATCTTATTTTGCGTGCAGCCTTTGTTCTAATGTTTAATTATTCTTATGTGTAAACCTGAAGATTACTACCCTTCGTCGTTACATGTGAAATGGTCTTAAATGGGTTCAGTTACATTTTATTGTGGTTTGTCTCAGTTTGAATAATGCCCACGTTTGTTCGACGTTTATTTTTTTACCGTTCACTTTCCATTTTCGGTACACACGAGTACTCTCTTCGTATCAGACTATTTGATCTGCTTCTAGTTCACTTTTTCTGAGGAAATCATTCCATTATGAGTCGCTGACTGTTGTCAGCCTATATAGTATTCAACGTCTTGATCGCCGTGTCTCTCATCCTATCAAACTTTGATTCTGAATGAAAAATGAAGTGCTCAGTCACAAATCATCTCACGGTAGGTCTTAACTTTACAACTTTTACAACTTACTTTTTTTTTGTTCATGTTCTCCAGCGAATAAAGAAATATTTCTTGCTTCTCTCTCTCTCTCTCTCTCTCTCTCTCTCTCTCTCTCTCTCTCACGTTTTCTATCTATCTATCTATCTATCTATCTATCTAATCTATCTATCTATCTATCTATCTATCTATCTATCTATCTATCTATCTATCTATCTATCTATCTATCTATCTATCTATCTATCTATCTATCTATCTATCTATCTATCTATCTATCTATCTATCTATCTATCTATCTATCTATCTATCTATCTATCTATCTATCTATCTATCTATCTATCTATCTATCTATCTATCTATCTATCTATCTATCTATCTATCTATCTATCTATCTATCTATCTATCTATCTATCTATCTATCTATCTATCTATCTATCTATCTATCTATCTATCTATCTGTCTGTCTGTCTGCCTGCCTGCCTGCCTGCCTGCCTGCCTGCCTGCCTGCCTGCCTGCCTGCCTGCCTGCCTGCCTGCCTGCCTGCCTGCCTGCCTGTCTGTCTGTCTGTCTGTCTGTCTGTCTGTCTGTCTGTCTGTCTGTCTGTCTGTCTGTCTGTCTGTCTGTCTGTCTGTCTGTCTGTCTATCTATCTTTCTCACTAGTTCTCAATGTGTATCTTCCTCTAAACGATTTTCAAAATCCTCAAATAAAACCAACACCGATTATCTGGCAAGATGCTCTAACCTGATCATTGGTACGTGTTTCGGGTCATCCCGTTCCGGAGTGTGAACTCATTTTTGAAATTGTCTCTCTCTCAGAGAGAGAGAGAGAGATAGAGAGAGAGAGAGAGAGAGAGAGAGAGAGAGAGAGAGAGAGAGAGAGCTTGACAGCAGAGTGCACTTCCAGATTGAGTGGAGTCCCTGCGAGAGTCAGCTACTGAAATAATCCTCGACTGCTTGTTTTTAACTGATCCCACTTCCGACTCTCAAAACCCTAAAAGCCTACTCCACTTCCGACTTTCAAAACCCCAAAGCCTACTCCACTTTCGACTTTCAAAACCCAAAAGCCTACTCCACTTCCGACTCAAAACTCCAAAAGCCTACTCCACTTCCGACTTTCAAAACCCCAAAAGCCTACTCAACTTCCGACTCTCAAAACCCCAAAAGCCTACTCCACTTCCAACTCTCAAAACCCCAAAAGCCTACTCCACTTCCGACTCTCAAAGCCCCAAAATCCTACTCCACTTCCGACTCTCAAAACCCCAAAAGCCTACTCCACTTCCGACTCTCAAAACCCCAAAAGCCTACTCCACTTCTGACTCTCAAAACCCCAAAAGCCTACTCCACTTCCGAGTCGATTTCCCCTCAGTCTTTATTTTATTGTTATTGTTTAGTTTCCTTGTCTTTGAACGAGGCACGATTTAATCCCTCTATCTGTATCTTAAATCATGTGCAATTGTTAAATTGTAGGGTCTAAGAACGGATTAAATTCACTTTCCATTACTTTTAATGAGAACAATGTATTGAGACTTCCATTAACCACTTGGAACAAATTAAATTCGAACTACGAGGCACCACTGGGCTACCAAACTTTTACGTTGCTTCCTCTCAGGGCAATCTGATAGCCAATTAGATGTTATTATCCTCTTTCCCAATGATTGGTTATTCTAATTTCTTGGCTAATCGTCTTGTACGTGAACCGTCATTCAGATTTTAAAGCATTTCTAGTCCAGAATTAATAGAAACTGTTACATTATAGATCACACATTTAGGATCTAGGAATATAGGCCACACATTTAGTGTAATCTAGGCCATTGATTTATCTATCACTTATGTTATCTTACTCTTATTTATTGTAATCTATATTTCTACTTTGACACGGTCAATCTCTGATCGCAATCTGAGCCTTCTTTAAGATTGTTGATTCTTATCAAATGTATACGCTATTATATGTCTCTCTTATTTTGCTATTGTTGTTGAAATGCCCACATCAGAGACACAGAACGACACAATCATAAATGACAATCGCGTATGAAAAATGCAATTAAATAACTTAAGGAAACTTTGGGGAGCCAAAATAGTCTACCGCTCCTTTCTCATCAACAATTACTATAATAAACTCTTTATCTCAATCCCATTCTACCTGTGTCTTTCTTTCACCTTCTCATTAATCATTGATCGTAGCGCTACTTCATCCTTTTACTACTAAGACTATCCTCAGAATATCCCGGTTGCTATCATTAAGTCCAACAACTGATATCCCAGACTTGCTCTTTATGGATAAACAAATGGTTTCACCAAAGATCAGGTGACAGCACACACCATTATCGCTTTCTTTACTGGTTGATGCTTACCAATTTGGCTGTTAAGTTTTATCGCTGCTTTTTTTTTTTTTTTTGTCAGTAAAGGTTTTTTTTAAAATTATTATTCTCAAATCTTTGTTATCTATATTTATACTCCCTAGAATGGTTGCAATTTTATGTTTCACTTTATCAGATTCATTAGTGCAATCAGTAAAAGATAAATACAAATCTGCTTTTATTTCAAGGACTATTTTTTTTATCAAAGTTCTTATAATGCATTTTGCGCATTTGCCTCCTGCGAACTTATTCCGCAATTTGTTTCTTTATTTCTCACTCTCCTTGAGATAATTTTTATTAATACTTTGATCACGTGACTCGTTAGAGCTAACGGTGTGGTTATCTTCAAATTGGATGATTTCCTTGGACTGTCACCAGTTAACAGTTAAACCATTCTC
Source organism: Megaustenia siamemsis (assembly GCA_032433765.1). Classification (NCBI taxonomy): domain Eukaryota; kingdom Metazoa; phylum Mollusca; class Gastropoda; order Stylommatophora; family Ariophantidae; genus Megaustenia; species Megaustenia siamemsis. Next base: position 58,392,186 of record JAVIAB010000124.1, read on the forward strand.
CACTTGATACCGTTTGTACAAGAATTATTTTTTTTTATCGTTTGTTCATATGCATTTTCATATTAGGTTTCTTCCTGGTTTTCTGTCTGGTTAGGCTTCCTCGACTTATTTTAGTAGACCAAGTTTGAGATGTTTGCTGGGAATTCCCGAGAGACTTATCTATTAGTGAACAAATGTTAGGAGAATATGGCAGAAGATTGCGGAGCATACAAATCAACATTACAAATAACATTACAGCAAATTTTGAAAAAAGAACTGAAATAAAAGTTAGAAGAAAAAAGATGGAAGAGAAATTATGTGGGTATTTACAACATAAAGAAGTCAGGCCTTAACACTCTGCAGCCGGATCTATCAGTCCAAGGTTGGCAGAATTCATCACCAGAAAAAACTGCTCGATATAAAAACACCATTTGATTAATAATAAATATAAAAAATCAGCAACATCCTGCTTCCTGCCTAGATAAATGAAAAAGAGGACACCTTATTTTCAATATCTGTGATCAACGTTTAGAAATTACATTAGTTTATATTTTCTTGTCTGTTGTCCTAGTGTCCATGATTCACATCCATATGTTAAGACTACCTCTACATAACATTTTAGAACTATTTTTCTTGTTTCTATTAGTAAAAATGGATTGCACAGTATCTTCCTCATTTTTTGGAAAGCTGTTTTTGTCTGAGCCATTCTGCATCTCACCTCTGTTATATGTCTACCATCTGAGGTTAACATTGTTCCCAGATATTTAAATTCATTTACCTGTTTTAATATTGTTCCACTTGTCTTTATTGTGCATGCAGTGGTGTCTTTTTCTGTGTTGTTATCATTACTTCTGTCTTTTTGCTATTAAAGCTGAGTACTTTATTATTTTTCTTTCCTTCACTATAATGTCTAGCATTTCTTGTAACTCATTTTCACTCTTAGCGATTAAGACTGTATCATCAGCATACCTTAGATTATTTATATTATGACTTCCAATTATTATTACAAGCGTGCCCCTTATGGATCTTAAAATAATCTCACTGTACATATTAAATAAATCTGGTGACAAGCACACAACCTTGCCTAACACCCTGTTTTATTTGTTGAAACATTCTCAACTGTTTTCCAGTTCTTATGCTGTTTGTTGCCAGTACATGTTCTTTATTATTCTTATATCTTTGCTGTCTACCTTTATGCTTTCTAAAATTTTGATTATTTCTTGGTGCTTTACTTTGTCAAATGCTTTGGTATAATCTATGAAATATAGGTATAGGTTTGTTTTCACCTCTATGGTTCTTTCTACTAAAGATCTTATGAAGTATATGACATTGTTCGTACCTTTACCTCCAACAAAACCACACTGTTCATCACTAATATCTGGACTGATTTTGTTTCGCACTCTTCGCATGATGATTCTTAGTAATATTTTAGTCGTGTGACTCATAATGGCTTATTGCATGATGATCATCGCATTCAATCGTACCATATTTCGTTGGTTGGTCTATGAGTATTAATCTGAGCAGGTCGTCTGGTATATACCCGCTGTTCTAAATATCATTCAATATTTTTGTTATTAAATGCGATTTTTGGGCCATGTTAAAAGACACAACAGCCTACTAAAAGTAATCCTGGAGGGGAAAATACAAGGTAAAACAGGCAGAGACAGACCAAGACTAAAATGGACGAGTAACATCAAAAGATGGACAAATCAGCCTATGACAACCTGCACCATCAAAGCAAGAGACAGAGCAGAATGGCGCTCCATGATAGCCAACCTTCGTTGCGGAGACGGCACTCGATGATGATGCTTTTTGTTATTATTTCTATTCCAAAATCACCCATGGCTTCAATCTCTTCTTTAGTTCTATTATCTGGTCCAGGAGCTTTTCCTGCTTTTATATTGCGCAAAGCGTCTTCCACGTCTTCTTTGAGTATTTCTGGTCCTTCCCCATTATCCTTAATATTTACTTCTTTTCGTTCATTATCATTTCAGTTATTTGAATTATTTGCGGATCATCATCATTGCACTCTGAACATGTCCATAGGTGCTCAGATCCCCTCTTCAGCAAGTCCCGCAGTGTCCAGTGACTGACGACTCCAATTCCGTGTTAAAGATCTTTAACGTATTCCCTTATGCTTTCTTGTTAAATCAACAGTTCTCCTTCCTTTGATTTTAAACATCCAGTTTTTGGTGTCTTTTCCTGCTGTTATAGCCATGCTTCTTTTGTTTCATTGCATTTTAATACAATTTCTTTATTTAATCTCTTATACTCATCTTTATTTTCTTTATTTCTTCTTCTTCTATCCATTAACTGTAAAATGTCATCTGTCACCATTTCTTTCTAGAATTTGTCCTCACTGGTGGTATGAACTCTTGTTGATGTTTGTTGCATTGATTCTTTTAGCATTTCCCACTGTTTATCAATGCTTTGTATCTTCTCTATTGCATTGTACCGGTTCTGAATTGTGATGTTATATTTGTCTGGTAGCCTATTGTCTGATTTGATTAAATCTAAATTTAACTTGATATTAACTGAGGCTCGTTTTTCTGCTTTTAATTTTACTCTAAGCTTTCCCACTACTGGTACATGATCACCATTGCAATCTGTCCCTGGTCTAGTTTTCACACACACCAGGCTGTTTCTAAATCTATTGTTTGTCATTATGTAACTGATTCGATTACGTGCATTGTCTCCTAGGCTTTTCCATGTCCACAGACGCCTTGGATGTTGCTTAAACCAAGCGTTTCCTATAATCATGTTGCGTGTTCTTGCTCAGTCAATCAGTTTATCACTTATTTCATTTCTCTCTCCAATTATTATTGACTGTTTTTATAGAAGACATAGAAATGTCATAACTCTAGGATGGACAAGATTCTAACTTCTTTACTAAAACTTGAGAAATCAGGATAGTTATAACAATCGCTGCATCATCTTCCAGCTTCTAAGAGCCAATGACTGATGTCGACTTCGTGACATTCAATCATCATCATGTGTTTATGTCCACAGCCTCACTTGTTTATTGGCGTCGAGCAAGTGTTCTAGTCAACGGCGACTCATTACGATGTCCGACATTTCTTTAATCCATCGTCTCCTAGATCAGACTTCTCTCCCTTTCCCATTTGCTTCTTGATGTTAATGCCCTGTAGAGTGCTGTCTAGCGACGTTCGGACAACCCGTGTTCGATTCCCGCTGGGAGCAGTGTCAATTGTACTCGTGGTTGAAAAAAAAACAAAAAACATACCCCTACGGTCGACCCAGCCGTTGGCAGAAATGGGTACCAGGGTATTATCCTGGGAAGGTGAGGAATGTGGCTTCGCATCTAAGTTTCGATGCTTGAAGCAACACTATACAGAAATATCCGAACATTTCTGGATAGGCGGCCGAGCACATATGGGTGTAAACTCGCGTGCTAAGACGCCGGTTCAAGTCTCGTACTTTACCTTTACCTTTAGAGTGCTGTCTCTGTATAAAATATAATGTAAATATATATTAAAATAATTAATATTAAAATAAGTAATTTTAAAGGAAATAATTAAATATATATTTAAAAAATTAATATTATAATAAGTAATTTTAAAGGAAATAATTAAATATATATTAAAATAATTAATATTAAAATGAGTAATTTTAAAGTAAATAATTAAATATATATTAAAATTAATACTAAAATATATTTTATAAAAATGTAAATTGCGTATCAAGACTATTCAATTTTTGTTACGTTAAGATAATTCAAAAGCGTTCTTCAGTGTTACATGAAGTCCTGACACATGGAATTAAATTATGAACAATCAGACAACATGTAGTGAAATCGCTGAATGCCGCAGAAATATAGTTTTACAAAAGAATGTATAGAATATTATTCATTTAAAAATCAATATAAGTGAAATTGAATCACATACACACTCGAAATACATCAATAATATACATACTTGAAACAAATCAATAACATACACACTTGAGACAAATCAACAACATGCAAACTTGAAAGAAATCAATAACATACACACATGAAACAAATCAATAACATACACACTTGAAACAAATCAATAACATAATCACATGAGATAAATCAACAACATACACACTTGAGATAAATCAAAAATTGAGATAAATCAATAACATACACACTTGAAATAAATCAATAACATACACACTTGAAACAAATCAATAACAGACACACTTGAAACAAATCAATAACAGACACACTTGAAACAAATCAATAACATACACACTTGAAACAAATCAATAACATACACACTTGAAACAAATCAAAAACAGACACACTTGAAACAAATCAATAACATACACACTTGAAACAAATCAATAACATACACACTTGAGACAAATCAGTAACATACACACATGAAACAAATCAATAACATACACACATGAGATAAATCAACAACATACACACATGAAACAAATAAATAACATACACACATGAAATAAATCAATAACATACACACATGAAATAAATCAATAACATACACACATGAAATAAATCAATAACATACACACATGAAACAAATCAATAACATACACACATGAAACAAATCAATAACATACACACATGAAATAAATCAATAACATACACACATGAAACAAATCAATAACATACACACATGAAACAAATCAATAACATACACACATGAAATAAATCAATAACATACACACATGAAACAAATCAATAACATACACACATGAAACAAATCAATAACATACACACATGAAACAAATCAATAACATACACACATGAAACAAATCAATAACATACACACATGAAACAAATCAATAACATACACACATGAAACAAATCAATAACATACACACATGAAACAAATCAATAACATACACACATGAAATAAATCAATAACATACACACATGAAATAAATCAATAACATACACACATGAAATAAATCAATAACATACACACATGAAATAAATCAATAACATACACACATGAAATAAATCAATAACATACACACATGAAATAAATCAATAACATACACACATGAAATAAATCAATAACATACACACATGAAACAAATCAATAACATAACACACATGAAACAAATCAATAACATACACACATGAAACAAATCAATAACATACACACATGAAACAAATCAATAACATACACACATGAAACAAATCAATAACATACACACATGAAATAAATCAATAACATACACACATGAAATAAATCAATAACATACACACATGAAACAAATCAATAACATACACACATGAAATAAATCAATAACATACACACATGAAATAAATCAATAACATACACACATGAAATAAATCAATAACATACACACATGAAATAAATCAATAACATACACACATGAAATAAATCAATAACATACACACATGAAACAAATCAATAACATACACACATGAAATAAATCAATAACATACACACATGAAATAAATCAATAACATACACACATGAAACAAATCAATAACATACACACATGAAACAAATCAATAACATACACACATGAAATAAATCAATAACATACACACATGAAATAAATCAATAACATACACACATGAAATAAATCAATAACATACACACATGAAATAAATCAATAACATACACACATGAAATAAATCAATAACATACACACATGAAATAAATCAATAACATACACACATGAAATAAATCAATAACATACACACATGAAATAAATCAATAACATACACACATGAAACAAATCAATAACATACACACATGAAACAAATCAATAACATACACACATGAAACAAATCAATAACATACACACATGAAACAAATCAATAACATACACACATGAAACAAATCAATAACATACACACATGAAATAAATCAATAACATACACACATGAAATAAATCAATAACATACACACATGAAATAAATCAATAACATACACACATGAAATAAATCAATAACATACACACATGAAATAAATCTATAACATACACACATGAAATAAATCAATAACATACACACATGAAATAAATCAATAACATACACACATGAAATAAATCAATAACATACACACATGAAATAAATCAATAACATACACACATGAAATAAATCAATAACATACACACATGAAATAAATCAATAACATACACACATGAAATAAATCAATAACATACACACATGAAACAAATCAATAACATAACACACATGAAACAAATCAATAACATACACACATGAAACAAATCAATAACATACACACATGAAACAAATCAATAACATACACACATGAAACAAATCAATAACATACACACATGAAATAAATCAATAACATACACACATGAAATAAATCAATAACATACACACATGAAACAAATCAATAACATACACACATGAAATAAATCAATAACATACACACATGAAATAAATCAATAACATACACACATGAAATAAATCAATAACATACACACATGAAATAAATCAATAACATACACACATGAAATAAATCAATAACATACACACATGAAACAAATCAATAACATACACACATGAAATAAATCAATAACATACACACATGAAATAAATCAATAACATACACACATGAAACAAATCAATAACATACACACATGAAACAAATCAATAACATACACACATGAAATAAATCAATAACATACACACATGAAATAAATCAATAACATACACACATGAAATAAATCAATAACATACACACATGAAATAAATCAATAACATACACACATGAAATAAATCAATAACATACACACATGAAATAAATCAATAACATACACACATGAAATAAATCAATAACATACACACATGAAACAAATCAATAACATACACACATGAAACAAATCAATAACATACACACATGAAACAAATCAATAACATACACACATGAAACAAATCAATAACATACACACATGAAACAAATCAATAACATACACACATGAAATAAATCAATAACATACACACATGAAATAAATCAATAACATACACACATGAAATAAATCAATAACATACACACATGAAATAAATCAATAACATACACACATGAAATAAATCTATAACATACACACATGAAATAAATCAATAACATACACACATGAAATAAATCAATAACATACACACTACAAAAATTAGAATGGGCTGTAAAGCAATCGTTAGTGGATGAGAACGTGAGGGTGGGTTCATTTTAACGAACGACCGACTATTTGTTTAACCCAGCTATAAATGGGTACTGGACTTGTTTTTTTTACTGTTGGAAATTTAAAAAAAACTAGATAGCTTAGTATTCACACACACACGCACACACACACACAAACACACACACAAACACACACAAAAACACACACACATACAATTCTACGACACATCTATCATATACATCTATCTGATGGTGTATGTCGGGAGGGGGGGGGAAGGGCCTCTCGATTGGACCAGAGAAATAAAGGCCGCTTTTTCAAAGCAGTCGCCACAACGCGTGTAAATCATAATTTTTACCCCAAAAATGTTGTCGATGTTACTTACACACGCGGACATTAAACCCGTACTTCCTGTACGCTGTACTCGCGGAAACGAGATGTATCTCCTTATTCTTAAAAACAATTGTTTTTAAAATCAATAAAAGACATAAGTAAAAAGTTAAGAGCCCCGTCACGCCAAGTGGCGGAAATAGGTGTTAGTGACCATACATTTTACAGACCTTCGGCATGTGATTTTTGGGGTAGTGTGGTTAGTTTTACACCCGTGCCATTTTACTTTCCCAGAAAAAAATCCGGTACCCATTTAAGACTGGGTGAACCCGGAAGCTGTCGATCAGGATCGAACCCTCTTGTCCTTTATAATCAAGTTCACTAACCACTGAGCTATCGCGGCTCCCAATAAATGAAAAATAAAATCTATAAAAAGGTATACTTCGAAGAAATGAAAATTAGTGTTAGACCACAGCTATCTATAGTAATAAGGCCAGCGGCCAGAAAATCGATAACAATGTCGTGACGTTATCAGCTTTGCAAGAAAGCTGTCATGATTGTGGGTAGAATGACGTAACCCGTCGTCAGCTCGCTTGGCTGAAGACGCCATGGTTATGGAGGTTTTGTGAGATTTTTCGCACAGCCCGCTGGTCTTAATTATATATATATGGCTGTAAAGTAGAGTTAAGTAAAGAGCCCCATCACTCCAAGTTGCGTATAGGGAATATGGTGTTAGTGACCATAATTTTTACAGACCTTCGACACATGACTTTTGTGGTAATGTGGCCGGTATTACACCCGTGCCGCTTTACTTTCCCAGAAAAAAATCCGGTACACATTAAAGGTTGGGTTGAACCTGGAAGTCGTCGATCAAGATCGGACCCGACCTATTGTCCTTCTAGTCCAATTCACTAACCACTGAGCTATATATGGCTGTGGTTAGACTTAATTTAACTAAAATGCAATATTCCAACGAATATTTTCGCTGTTTCAAATAAAAATGCGCTATCGAAGTGTTCTCTGTTTAAAGTAAAAATGCGCTATCGAAGTGTTCTCTGTTTAAAGTAAAAATGCGCTATCGAAGTGTTCTCTGTATAAAGTAAAAATGCGATATCGAAGTGTTCTCTGTTTAAAGTAAAAATGCGATATCGAAGTGTTCTCTGTTTAAAGTAAAAATGCGCTATCCAAGTGTTCTCTGTATAAAGTAAAAATGCGCTATCGAAGTGTTCTCTGTATAAAGTAAAAATGCGCTATCGAAGTGTTCTCTGTTTAAAGTAAAAATGCGCTATCCAAGTGTTCTCTGTATAAAGTAAAAATGCGCTATCCAAGTGTTCTCTGTATAAAGTAAAAATGCGCTATCCAAGTGTTCTCTGTATAAAGTAAAAATGCGTTATCCAAGTGTTCTCTGTTTAAAGTAGTAAAAATGCGCTATCCAAGTGTTCTCTGTATAAAGTAAAAATGCGTTATCAAAGTGTTCTCTGTTTAAAGTAAAAATGCGCTTTCCAAATGTTCTCTGTTTTAAGTAGTAAAAATGCGCTATCCAAGTGTTCTCTGTATAAAGTAAAAATGCGTTATCCAAGTGTTCACTGTTTAAAGTAAAAATGCGCTATCCAAGTGTTCTCTGTATAAAGTAAAAATGCGTTATCCAAGTGTTCACTGTTTAAAGTAAAAATGCCCTATCCAAGTGTTCTCATTTGCCTCATATTTTACCAGTTAATGAGAGCGCATTGACAAAAGGGTTCAACATCATAGTTAACGTTAGTAGTATACAATGTCCATCTTGTTAGCATTTAGGCGCGAATTAACAAAGATATATAGCAGGCGCATTTTGCGCGAAATGTACACGAGAGACAAGGGGAGTTAACCATAACATTTCGTGTCGGGATGTTGACCTCTAGTCCCGGTGACCCCGGAAGTGACCTGTTTATGTCTGCTTTGTGCTGACTTTGGAGTTCTTGATGCACTTAATCGATAGTGATAGGTTAGTAGATTATACAACATCAATGAAAAACAATCAATATAAAACAAAAGACAAAAGCTATTTTTTATTCTTTTATTATCTCAATAGGTGTATAACATACAGTGGATATAATATAACATTACAAAAATATTCAGTACACGAAGTAAATATATAGTACAAGGATAACATTTATTTATAGCTATGTAGTTGGGTGTCTGCTTAACGTTGTACCATAAATGAAGCATAAGGGTGAAACAGTTAGAGATTACTGGTTAGTCTAAGCTGGTAGTGTAAATATGTTCCTCGGTGTTAGTGGTTCGCTATCTCTCTCTCTCTCTCTCTCTCTCTCTCTCGCTATCTCTCCTTCGCTCTCGATCATTCTCTCTCGTTCTCTCTCCCTCTCCATCTCTCTCTCTCTCTCGCTATCTCTCTCTTTCACTAGACTTCTCTCTCACTCCTAGACGTCTCTCCTACCACACCAGCTTTCATCCTCTCTCTCTCTCTCTCCTAACATTCCACCCTCCATCGTACATTTAGCTTCCGTCCTAGACATCCCTCCATTGTAACACTTACTCATTCTCTCCATTTAAACCCATTAGCTCTACTTAGCCCCCCTAAATCTCCCTCTCTCTCTCTCTCTCTCTCTCTCTACTATTCCAGCCTAGATTTCCCTCCATTGAAACACTTACTCATTCTCTCCATTTATCCCTATCATCGCGCCTTCCTTCTCTCTCTCTCTCTCTCTCTCTCTCTCTCTTTCTCTTTCTCCCCTATCCTCTCTTAGACTTCTAACCTATCAGTCCACCCTCCGCCTCTCCCTTTAGCTCCCCCGCCCTCCCTCATATTTTTAGCGTCCCTCCTATTGTAACACTTGATTATTCTCACCATTTATACCTAGCATCTCGCCTTCTTTCTCATATGCTTCTCTCTCTCTCTCTCTTCTAACCCCTACTAGACTTCTCTCCTACCATTCCACCTTTCTTCCTCTCTCTCTCTTTACCTCGCCTAGCGTTCCGCCTTCATTCGTATTTTTACCTTACCGCCAGTGTAACACATTAATAACATTGAATATCAATTACAAAAAGACTTGAAATATCTACTTTTTAAAGAACCAATAAGATAAACATATGAAAAACGAAGGAATAATACACTCGACAAGGCTTAACATACGTACTTTATACACATCACCATTAATACAACTGAAATTCATTTAATGATAACCTATCACATCGTTATGAGCTAAGAGAAAAACAGAAAAAAAATTCAACTTACACCGTAAAATATTCCACTACAACACAGACCGCTAGACTGAACAGTACTATGAAAATAAACGTCCGTGAATCAAGCGCGCTTATAACACGAAGTCTTACAGCCGACTAGTTTAAATATAATCTGGTAAATAAAAGTTGGACACTATTCCACCCTCGACTAACATCTAGGTTAACCAATCAGAGAAGAAGATTTCTATCGGACACCCATCAACGAAATGACTGACCTCTGGATTAACTAATCAGAGAAGAGGATTACTGTTATCGTGATAACTGACCTCATTTTCAACTTGAAGTGCTGTCGAGTCTGAGGCATGGGTTACTTTAAATCGATTCGGCCCCTGATACAATCCACCTAGCGGGTCAATGGTGGGGGAGATAATACAAGTGGCGGGTTACTTGAACGCGTTTTGACCCCTGATGCAATACCAGGAGTTCCATGACAGTTATAAATAGTTGGATACAACGAGCAGGAAGTTATATTCAAGGTCCAAAAACTCCAACAAAAAAACAACAAAAAGCTCGTAGTGATAGTGGCTGTGAACCCATCCCAAAAGTGGAATAACATGCACCGAAACTGCACCAAAACCGCACGAGAAGTAGTATGTTAGGGTATGTTCACAACCACTATCACTACGAGCTTTTGTTGTTTTTTTGTTGGAGTTTGATATGTAGGGGTGTCAAAAATTATGTGGGAGGTATGCCTTGAGGTTATATTTCAATTTTTTATCGATTCCATGGGCGTAACCCTCAAAAATTTTAAGGGGGGTTACAATTTCAAAAGTGATTTTTAAGTAAATTTTTGGTATTGGGATGTCTAAAATAAAGTTTTAAGTAAGCCTACGTGCTAAATTTACGATTTTTATCGATTTCAGGAGCGTAACCCTCAAAAATGGTAAGGGGGTAACAATTTCAAAAGTGATTTTTAAGTTAATTTTTGGTGTGGGGATGTCTAAAATAAAGTTTTAGGTAAGCCTACGTGCTAAAATTACGATTTTTATCGATTCCATGGGCGTAACCCTCAAAAATGGTAAGGGGGTAACAATTTCAAAAGTGATTTTTAAGTTAATTTTTGGTGTGGGGATGTCTAAAATAAAGTTTTAGGTAAGCCTACGTGCTAAATTTACGATTTTTATCGATTCCATGGGCGTAACCCTCAAAAATGATATGGGGGTAAAATCCTAAAAGTGGTTTTTAATGTAAATTTTTGCAATGGGGATGTCTAAAATAACGTTTGGGGTATGCCTAGAGTGAAAATTTACGATTTTTTATACCGATTTTATGGGCGTATCCCTAAAAAATAGTAAGGGGGTAAATTCCTAAAAGTGATTTTTAAGTAAATTTTTGGTATGGGGATGTCTAAAATAAAGTTTTAGGTAAGCCTACGTGCTAAATTTACAATTTTTATCGATTTCAGGGGCGTAACCCTCAAAAATGGTCAGGGGGTAACAATTTCAAAAGTGATTTTTAAGTAAATTTTTGGTGTGGGATGTCTAAAATAAAGTTTTAGGTAAGCCTACGTGGTAAATTTACGATTTTTATCGATATCTTGTATGAGTTACTTACTAGAACACGTGTTATTTTAGTAACCTATTTTCGAAAAGTTGGTTTTTTTTTTTAGTATCCACGTGTTATTTGTGTAACCTAAAATTATAGTCATCATCTAGTTTTAAGACATAGAGAGACACAGGGGCTGCGTTACTTTCACGCAAGCTCAAATAACGCGACAGGGTTAGACAAACCCTTGTTAGTTAACAACAGAAATGACTTTGAAACGTTTATCGATAGATTAAATGAAAGTGATATATTAGGTTATGCAGACAAAAATAGGGCGACAATCAAATACACCTTGGAAGCCTTAGTCAGTACGAGTGTTTTTCAGCCTTTGCCTCCTAGTTTTCTGTCCTTGCCTCTAATGTTTCTGCCCTTGCCTCCTAGGTTTCTGTCCTTGCCTCTTAGGTTTCCGCCCTTGCCTCCTAGGTTTCTGCCCTTGCCTCCTAGGTTTCTGACCTTGCCTCCTAGGTTTCTGTCTTTGCCTCTTAGGTTTCTGCCCTTGCCTCTTAGGTTTCTGCCCGTGCCTCCTAGGTTTCTGCCTTTGCCTCTTTGGTTTCTGCCCTTGCCTCCTAGGTTTCTGACCTTGTCTCCTAGGTTTCTGACCTTGCCTCCTAGGTTTCTGCCTACATTTTTGTGATCTGGTGGTAATATTTTTCTCGGCCTATGGGAAGACCTTGACGAATTTGGGGAAACACGTGAACGTGACCTATGTTAAAGAGGGGGCCAATACAACAAAGTTGGTAAATAACCCCCTGTTTAAAACCATGACGCCTATTTGTGAAGACCTGTATGAGGTGTCGGTTGGAAAACGAAGTATCCTGTGGATCTTCCTTCACAGATTGGTTTTTTCGTCTACCAGTACGCCAAATTGCGAATGTTGGAATTTTACTATGACTTCCTGGATAGATTCGTAGAGAGGTCCGACTTTCAACTCTGTGAAATGGATACAGATAGTCTGTACTTGGCACTCAGCGAGTCATCATTAGAAGGGGTCGTTAAAAGGGATAGGGTAAACGAGTTTTTCTCCCAGTACGACAAATGGTTCCCTTCCGAAACTTGTGAAGAGAACACTGGAGGCAATGTTAAAGAACGATCGTGGCAATGTTAGAGAACGCTCGAGGTAATGTTAGAGAACGATCGAGGCAATGTTAGAGAACGCTCGAGGTAATGTTAGAGAACGATCGAAGAACGCTGGAGGCAGTGTTAAAGAACGATCGTGGCAATGTTAGAGAACGATCGAGGCGTGATTTGTTCTAACTTTTTGGAGTTTGGAAGTAATTATCTGTTTGATGTGTCTAACTTTTATGAGTATGGGAGTAGATTTGTATGGTTTTAAGGTCGACTTTTTGAATATGAGCCTAAATTTGTGTGTTCTGGTGGTAAAATCTTAGTGATTTGGTCTAACATTTTGGACCTTGAATATAACTTCCTGCTCGTTGTATCCAACTATTTATAACTGTCATGGAACTCCTGGTATTGCATCAGGGGTCAAAACGCGTTCAAGTAACCCGCCACTTGTATTATCTCCCCCACCATTGACCCGCTAGGTGGATTGTATCAGGGGCCGAATCGATTTAAAGTAACCCATGCCTCAGACTCGACAGCACTTCAAGTTGAAAATGAGGTCAGTTATCACGATAACAGTAATCCTCTTCTCTGATTAGTTAATCCAGAGGTCAGTCATTTCGTTGATGGGTGTCCGATAGAAATCTTCTTCTCTGATTGGTTAACCTAGATGTTAGTCGAGGGTGGAATAGTGTCCAACTTTTATTTACCAGATTATATTTAAACTAGTCGGCTGTAAGACTTCGTGTTATAAGCGCGCTTGATTCACGGACGTTTATTTTCATAGTACTGTTCAGTCTAGCGGTCTGTGTTGTAGTGGAATATTTTACGGTGTAAGTTGAATTTTTTTTCTGTTTTTCTCTTAGCTCATAACGATGTGATAGGTTATCATTAAATGAATTTCAGTTGTATTAATGGTGATGTGTATAAAGTACGTATGTTAAGCCTTGTCGAGTGTATTATTCCTTCGTTTTTCATATGTTTATCTTATTGGTTCTTTAAAAAGTAGATATTTCAAGTCTTTTTGTAATTGATATTCAATGTTATTAATGTGTTACACTGGCGGTAAGGTAAAAATACGAATGAAGGCGGAACGCTAGGCGAGGTAAAGAGAGAGAGAGGAAGAAAGGTGGAATGGTAGGAGAGAAGTCTAGTAGGGGTTAGAAGAGAGAGAGAGAGAGAGAGAGAGAAGCATATGAGAAAGAAGGCGAGATGCTAGGTATAAATGGTGAGAATAATCAAGTGTTACAATAGGAGGGACGCTAAAAATATGAGGGAGGGCGGGGGAGCTAAAGGGAGAGGCGGAGGGTGGACTGATAGGTTAGAAGTCTAAGAGAGGATAGGGGAGAAAGAGAAAGAGAGAGAGAGAGAGAGAGAGAGAAGGAAGGCGCGATGATAGGGATAAATGGAGAGAATGAGTAAGTGTTTCAATGGAGGGAAATCTAGGCTGGAATAGTAGAGAGAGAGAGAGAGAGAGAGAGAGAGAGAGAGGGAGATTTAGGGGGGCTAAGTAGAGCTAATGGGTTTAAATGGAGAGAATGAGTAAGTGTTACAATGGAGGGATGTCTAGGACGGAAGCTAAATGTACGATGGAGGGTGGAATGTTAGGAGAGAGAGAGAGAGAGAGAGAGAGGATGAAAGCTGGTGTGGTAGGAGAGACGTCTAGGAGTGAGAGAGAAGTCTAGTGAAAGAGAGAGATAGCGAGAGAGAGAGATGGAGAGGGAGAGAGAACGAGAGAGAATGATCGAGAGCGAAGGAGAGATAGCGAGAGAGAGAGAGAGAGATAGCGAACCACTAACACCGAGGAACATATTTACACTACCAGCTTAGACTAACCAGTAATCTCTAACTGTTTCACCCTTATGCTTCATTTATGGTACAACGTTAAGCAGACACCCATTTACATAGCTATAAATAAATGTTATCCTTGTACTATATATTTACTTCGTGTACTGAATATTTTTGTAATGTTATATTATATCCACTGTATGTTATACACCTATTGAGATAATAAAAGAATAAAAAATAGCATTTGTCTTTTGTTTTATATTGATTGTTTTTCATTGATGTTGTATAATCTACTAACCTATCACTATCGATTAAGTGCATCAAGAACTCCAAAGTCAGCACAAAGCAGACATAAACAGGTCACTTCCGGGGTCACCGGGACTAGAGGTCAACATCCCGACACGAAATGTTATGGTTAACTCCCCTTGTCTCTCGTGTACATTTCGCGCAAAATGCGCCTGCTATATATCTTTGTTAATTCGCGCCTAAATGCAAACAAGATGGACCCTTGTATACTACTAACGTTGCAGGGAGCTATAGAGAATATCCAAATAGAAAAATAAATAAATAAACTATCTTTACGACATTTTCCCATTACTGTGGTTTGCCGGGATGGGGGGGGGGGGAGTGGGGTGGGATGGGGTGGAGAATAAAGGCCGCTTGTCGAGTGCAACCGAGAGGTGTTCGGGTGTGAGTTTTTATTTCATCCAGATAGCGGTTAACATATTCACAGTTAGAACTTTTGTGTCTAATGATGTCAATAAATTAAATAAAAGACTCAAACAGAAAAACATAACGATCTTTCACACGAGGTAAAATAAACAAAAGAAAATAATGAAATGTCTTTCATGTTAATGAACAAGACAAATCTGTACCATACTTTTTTCAAAAATGTTATCAGTTTCTAATCACATTTTCGTACTCGTATTGCAGCAAAGAGAAAAGATACCAGACAGCTGAAGAGAATGGCTTGGCAGAAGGTCAACAACAGAAATGATAAATAACTGTCGCGATCGAAAGTTGTGGAGAGACATGATCACCTACGCCAGCAGGCTTGGTACCTGATGATGGTGATGATGATTGCAGTTTACCATTTTTATTTTATTATACAAGACAGTACACGACTTTGTACAACCAATCAAGTGGAGGAAAGTTCAGTCGCAATTTCCGTGCCCATATCTCAGGTAAGGGCCCATATTTGTGGGGAATTTGGACTTACCACAAGTATTTGTTGAACCTGTCAAGTTCACTCGGTGCTTTATGAACGAACTGCCTGTCGAGGTCTGCAGAACCAGGAAACGTGCGAGATATACCGTCACGGGCTGGGGTTGTCCTTGTGGGCTTTGGTGATCAGTTGTCCTGTTTCACAGGCGTAGCGTGGGAGGTTTTAGTATCTCCTTCCTCCTTCCTAGAAGAGCGAGATGAATCAACAGTGGGTAAGGAAGATAATGAGTGGGGCGGGAAAGTAAGAGAGATGAGGAAGGTTTGTAAAATGAGAGTAGCTAAATTAGGAATGAAGAAGATTGTAAAAATGAGAGTAGCTATAAGAGAAATGGAGAGAATTATAGTAGTGAGAGTGGTTAGATGAGAAATGAAGAGGATTATAGTAGTGAGAGTGGTTAGATGAGAAATGAAGAGGATTATAATAGTGAGAGTGGTTAGATGAGAAATGAAGAGGGTTTTAATAGTGAGAGTGGTTAGATGTGGAATGAAGAGGGTTTTATAGTGAGAGTGGTTAGATGAGAAATGAAGAGGGTTTTAATAGTGAGAATGGTTAGATGTGGAATGAAGAGGGTTTTAATAGTGAGAGTGGTTAGATGTGGAATGAAGAGGGTTTTAATAGTGAGAGTGGTTAGATGAGAAATGAAGAGGGTTTTAATAGTGAGAGTGGTTAGATGAGAAATGAAGAGGGTTTTAATAGTGAGAGTGGTTAGATGAGAAATGAAGAGGGTTTTAATAGTGAGAGTGGTTAGATGAGAAATGAAGAGGGTTTTAATAGTGAGAGTGGTTAGATGTGGAATGAAGAGGGTTTTAATAGTGAGAGTGGTTAGATGAGGCATGAAGAGGGTTTTAATAGTGAGAGTGGTTATATGTGGAATGAAGAGGGTTTTAATAGTGAGAGTGGTTAGATGAGAAATGAAGAGGGTTTTAATAGTGAGAGTGGTTAGATGTGGAATGAAGAGGGTTTTAATAGTGAGAGTGGTTAGATGAGAAATGAAGAGGGTTTTAATAGTGAGAGTGGTTATATGTGGAATGAAGAGGGTTTTAATTGTGAGAGTGGTTACATGAGAAATGAAGAGGATTCTAACATTGTGAATGAATAAAAGAAACGTGAATAAAATTGTAAAGCTAATTATGTTTAAAAGAAAAGTAAACAATGACATAAAATTGGAGATGGTTAGAAGAAACGTTAACAATATGATAAAGCTGATGATGATTAAAAGAAAAGTAAATAATATTAGATAATTAATGGTGATTTGACGAGTAAACAATTTTACCAAACTGAAGGCGGTAATGAGAGAAGTGTAAAGATCGATTAATATTGAGCATGATTACGTGGAGCATGATTACGTGGAGCATGATTACATGGAGCATGATTACATGGAGCATGGTTACGTGGAGAATGATTACATGGAGCATGATTACATGGAGCATGATTGCATGGAGCATGATTACATGGAGCATGAATAAGATTATAACATTAATATCGTTTATAAGAGAAAAACAGGAACATAATATAATGATTCATAATGAAAGGGCGAATATAAAAGTGACTTCTTTTTCTTCTGCGTTAGCTTCATTATTATAAGGCATTTAAGGTTACCTAATATGTGTAATATCATTAGAGTCTGTAGAAATGTGGTTTTACAGAAGAATGTTGAGAATACCATGGACAGCTAAAAGAGTAATGAAAACGTTCTGAAAGAGGTCAAAGCAAAAAGAGAGCTAATTTCCAATATTAGAAAGAAACAATCATCATTTTTTGGCCAAGTAATGAGAAGAGAACAACTGGAATATATTGTAAGAACTTGGAAAATTGAGGGACGAAGAGATAGAGGGAAGTAAAGAGAAAAGATACCAGACAGCTTAAGAGAATGACTTGGCAGAAGGTCGACAACAGAAATGATAAATAACTGTCGAGATCGAAAGTTGTGGAGAGACATGATCACCTACGCCAGCAGGCTTGGTACTTGATGATGATGATGATAATATGTGTAATATCGTGTTTAATAGTAAACTGATGTACGCCTTTATATGTAAATACCATATTAGACAGCGCAGCAATTTTTAAATAACCGAGTTTACTTTTCCTATAATTGTCATAATTTCTTGGCCTGACTAGTTAGGGTCTGTATTCAGGCCCTCAAGGAGGGCTTAGTATGATTTCGATTGGTTGCGATTGATTGATCCTAATGGAAATAGTCAGTTATAAGTCAGTCGCCAAGCAGTTTTAATCCATAGTAAAATTAAAGTAAAGTGCCTCCGTCACGCCAAGTAGCGTATAGAGAATATGGTGTTAGCGGCCATAAATTTTACAGACCTTCGGCACATGATTTTTGGGGTAATGTGGTCGGTATTACGCCCGTGCCGCTTTATTTCCCAGAAAAAAATCCGGTACCCATTTAAGACTGGATGAACCCGGAAGCCGTCGGTTGGGATCAAACCCAACCTCTTGTCCTTTGCAGTCCAGTTCACTAACCACTGAGCTATCGCGGCTCTCTACTTTTAATACATGTTTTGTTCAAACTCTCGGCCCTTTCAAAGTAATGATGGTAATGTCCAAGAACAAAAAGATGAGAATTTAGATGACACCGACAACGACTGTACAGAATAATAATGGTTATTATGTTGTTGGACTATATATTTGTTTCCTTTTTGTTTTAAATTTCTTTCCTTTTAAATTCTTTCTTGTGCCTTCTGTGTTATTTAAGTCTATATTTTTCATTTCCCAAAATGAATGAAAAAAATGGTAAAAAAATTTTAATGTAAAAGAGGCAGAGGCAGACCAAGACTAACATGGACGAGTAACATCAAAAGATGGACAAATCAGCATATGACAACCTGCACCATCAAAGCAAGAGACAGAGCAGAATGGCGCTACATGGTAGTCAACCTTGGTTGCGGAGATGGCACTCGATGATGATGATAATTTTTCATTTAAAGGTTGTAGAGCGTACCTGTTAAAACCACCGACATCAAATTTCATTATTCTATTCATGGAACCAGTTTCATTGCAGTCATGAATATTCCCCATACCAGCTCCACCACTTATCTCAGCTTTTGTCAAAATGTATCGATTCTTCTGTATACAAGGTCATTTCGTGCACGTCCTACTTGACTGCACCGGCGACGATTCCAAAAGAAATTGACAGTGAGAAGCACCTATCCTTGGTGAGAAATACCCAAAGAGCTAAACCATTTCATCACTAGCATGAGTTGATGCGTAAATGTCTTTGCTTGAACAGCACAGGAGACTACAAGCTTTGATAACGAGGATTAGATGAAGATGATGATTAATAATCTGTTAATTGTGTTGTTCCAATAAAGGTTGATGAAGTGGTGCCCAAACGACCCCAGAGTTTATGGGTTGAAGAAGAAGTAGAAGACTGTTTGGCTCATCCTATACATACATTTACACACACACACACATACAGACGCACACAGACGCAAACACGCGGGCACACACACACGTATCAGCAATAGTATTTGTCAGGATTTTCTTTTGATCAGGAGAGTACCGTACACATTCCTGTAAACGTTTGTAACTTGAACGTTCCCGAGTTACATTTAAGAAAAATTCAAACCACCTCTTTTACCTTTCCTAGTTTTCCTCCTTCGTTGTAGTCATTTGCGCTTCATCTGAATACTTACAGTCGTCATGATTGATATGGTCGCTGAACGTCGATGCTGTGGATAGCCTAGACTCACGTGCACTCACTCAGTCGCACGGTCAAGAACCCAAAATATGAAAAATATGTTCGGAATGCAATGATGATGACCCGCTAATAACTCAATAACTCAATTTAAGAAAAATGCATATAACAACAATAGGAAAAATGCACCTAAGAACAATAGGAAAAGTACATATAAGAATAATAGGAAAAATAACCTCTAACGAGATGAACTGTGTTAGACGAATGACAGGAAACAGTCTGAGAGATAAGATCAGAAATGAAGAACTGAGAAAAAAAGATAGGAATAACCCATACCCTATTATACATAAAGAAACAACAGATACAATGATTTGGTCACGTGAAAGACCAAAAAATCAAAGCCTAACACCGCGAGCCTTTAATAAACTTTGCGAGAATATCATATTCAAGGGTAGAACACGAAAGAGATGAGTTAGTGAATTATTAGAATCACTAGGAAGCATAACAGCAACAGAGGCGAACAGAAGATCAAAAGACCGCAAATTATATCTCCCCTGGACGCTGAATGGTTAATGAGGAAGGAAAGGAGAAGAAGAGATACATATTTTATAAGTAATTGAAAGCAAGCTGGGAATACCGCCACTTTACATTATATTTTGGTCGTTTACAGCAATAACACAAAAGTAAACACACAAAAAACCTCATAGCACTGTACTTTGGGTTTTTTCGTTATAGGATGGGATGATAAATATCCGTTTAATTTTTTTAAAAGCACTCATAACAGTACATATAGTATTATAGCAGCCGCAGTGGAAGTATTATAGTAAGTATAGTATTATAGCAGCCGCAGACGATGTATTATAGTAAGTAGTAGTATTTCATCATCATAATCATGTCCTTTACAGAACGTTGCATTTACCAAAGCCCTTATGAAAGAATCTGTTACTAGCCAGATCTCCCACTTTTGTTGTCATATTCAAGGTCTCCTTGAAGTCTTGAAATCACTTTCATATTGGCCTGCCCTGATGCGTCGCCCAGGAACCATGCCTTATTTTTATTGTTCTTTCCAGCCCGCTGTGTCTTTTGACTTGGCCATGGTATTTTAATTTTCTCTGTAGAATGATGTTTATAAGTCAGTTTCTTTTTTATGTTTAAATCTTTTAGTATGTCTTCATTGCTCTTTTTCATTATCCAAGGTACCTTAAGGGTTTTTCTTTACCGTTTTTGTTTCGAATGAATCAATTTTCTTCCTTGCTGTTTACGAGATAGTCCATGATTCACAACCATATGTTTTTTTTTAATGGGAAAGATACACGCCTTGAATAATTTATTTTAATTTTATTGTCTTGCTGGTATTGTGCCACATGTACTTCATGGCGTTTAATTGTTATGTTGATGTTGCTAATGTTTGGGTCTCTTTCTGGCAGTCTCCATTGTTAGTTATTACAGATACCATATATTCTGGCAGTCTCCATTGTTAGTTATTACAGATACCATATATTCTGGCAGTCTCCATTGTTAGTTATTGCAGACCTCAAAAAAGATGGATTGACAGAATATTAGAAACACTAGAAAACATAGCAGCAGCAGAGGCTGTCAGAAGAGCAAAAGACCGTAAATTATATCTCCCCCTCGACACTGAAAAGCATACGAGGAAGGAAAGCATACGAAATAATAACGATAGTATTTATAGTAATTGTAATATTTAGTACTGTGATGTCAGGAAACACTTTATACAGATTTCTTCGTAGCAAGGAGAAATCTGATCATCAGAAGTGTCCCCTCCGTTGCATTATGGTACCTCCGGCCTGCTGCTGCGTTTGAGTTTAAAAGTTCACAAAGTATCAAACATAATAGAAAAGACTTTGGTCTACACAAAACTTCTAATCGAATGTACTGTATGTAGCTGTAATATGTAGTACTAGTGAATGTTTTATAACTATTTATAATTTGATATGCTGAGATATGCTTATGATACCTTGCTACTAGCAAAAAATCCTAAAGATCTACAACAATTACTTAATGTGATAAATATGACAAGCAAAAAATATGGACTAGATATGAATATCAAAAAGACTAAAACTATGATCATAAACAAAGAAAATTCTTAAGACCTACAAATAAATATCAAAGTTGAAGGAATACATCTGGAGACCGTTCAGAGCTACAACTATCTATCTATCTATTGACCTTTCGAGCCGTAACCGGCCCATAGGGCGTAGACCAAGATACACCTTCTCCTAT